>OZ004692.1:65796822-66208738 GCA_963924545.1 Pogonocherus hispidulus
GCCGTGTCATGGGTATGGAGGTCCCTGATGCAGGGCCTGCCACAGGGCGCTGGAGATAATTATGCATCTGCTCTCCGCTTGTTCGGCATATGCAGTCTCGGCATCCATAGATACAATACGCTCCGGGGGATATTGAGTCCGTTGTGAGGAATGAGAAATGCCGAATTTATTAGAACTACTCATTTCCCACGCTCAGGCACATTCGAGCCAAAAAACCTGATGTAGTCCTCCTCGACCACCAGCTCAAGACAATGTTTGTCATCGAGTTCTCGGCTCCTACCGAGAACAACGTTGTCTCGAAAAAGGAGGAGGAACAGACGAAATATCGAGACCTTCTCTTCGAACTTCGCAGACTCCATCCAGACTGTGAAGCTTATGGTATTGATAATAGGAGCCCTCGGTGGAGCAAGAGATACACTGCTTTCCGAACTAAAGATCATACCGGCATGCCGAAATTAGGCAGATTTTCTAGCCGGAAGAATGCAGAAGGCGGTCACTCTGGGCTCATTACGACTACTTAGGGCACACGATTCCCGGAATTAGTAGTTCCTCACCCCACGGACATAGGGAGTAGCTACTGATTACCACCAGCGGCCGATCCTGAAAATCGGAGCGAGGGAACCGGTCGACTGGATTTCAAAAAAAAAACAACAATAATAATAATAATAATAATAATAGCCTGGAAGAAAGTTTATATACCGACAGCTAATTTTTTCGTCATTTTTAAGAGACTGCACCTCGGAAAAGCCTTCGAGGATTTTAATAAAAAAGGAAAAATGTACAAGCTCACTCACCTCTTGTAGAGTCAGAGGCGGAGAGTGATCTTCAATAAAAATATTTTTTTAATATCATACTTGGAGCAGAAGAATGCAATACAAAATTAGTTGTACCGACTAAAAATCTTGTGAGCACTTTATAAAAATAATGTATTTCGAATTACCATCTCATCTAGTTACCTATGCAAAACAAAATTGCAAAACTTACTACCTATAAATACACAACAGGTATACCTGACAAGTGTTGGATTGTATTTAAAAGTAGGTACTTCAAAATTGAATTTTCTCAACAACAAAATTTCTTGTTGTATTGGATGGACTGTAAATTGAAACAATTATAAATTTATTATTTTCTATGCAAACGTATATATTTGAGACTGATCCGCAGGGCAACCTAATGTTTGAAATCAAAACCAAAGTTGAAGGAAAGCACTTACCCTGGTAATTCCTCTTTATGAAATGTCGACAGTCTGGCCAGAATTTTCGAACCAATGTGTTAATTGTCTATTTTCTCCACCATTACAAAATTAAATATATGAATCGCGAAACACTTGCCAGCTACCAGCTACTCAAACTTGCCCCTCGTGCTAGCTGCGATCAAATTTAATTTTTCGACGTTTCCAACTTTCAATTCCAATTTGGTAATAAACTTTTTAATGTCAGTTATAAGTGTTTTCTGTTTATCTAAACGACTAGAGACATTTTTGAATTATTTTTGAAATTGTTAAACTCCGACATGACAGTGGTTATATTCTCATCTACATACTTTTTATTAACCATCCTCAGTGGGGGAATAAACATTACCCAATTTTAATTTTTCCATATCAATGCTGTGAGCTACTGATTTCACCACTACCCCTCTGAGCTGACCATCCGAACTAATCGAGACTCATTGTAAGAATAACATATAGTACAACAGAAACACCGTATATTAATCGATTAATCCAGCTTCATACAATTTCATTAGTAATAGCTAAAATTTCATTATTGTGAGAATCGGTATTTCCTGCAGCCTTGGATGGATTCAAGAGTTTCAGCCTATCAACAAGCTCGTTCACATCGACCCAATAAATATATTCAATTGCCTGAACCACTATCAGATTGAGTAGATTTCATAATCAGTTTACTACTACCCTTAAATAATGTCTTTATTATGTGTTTGTATTTAGAAGCTCGAGTTTCATTAAATTGACTCGATGAATCATAATTTCTTTTATGTGCGCTACTAGCTTCTAGAATTTCCTTATAATCAGCAAATCTTGTTCATGGTAATCTTTTGGATTTTTCATAAATAGCAGTTAGTATAAGCCTCGTTATCCACCTTATATTTTATTACCAATACTTATTTCTGCATTAGAGCCAATATGTCTGACCCTATAGGTTTAATCATAGTCATTACTTCGTTTATAGAGTAACCTCTTTACGTAACATATAGCTAGAGAAGGATACTGTTTAATGTATTCATTTAAATCACTCGTACTTGTAGTTTCGTACATATCTTCAATAAGCTCTTCTTCTTCTTTTAGTACTGCTATTGAAAAAATATCTTGCTGTCATCCTCTACTGGGGCCCGATTCTCGAATCCCTACTGGTTAATGTCGTATGCGATATTTTTGGAATGTCTACTGGATTTTGCACGACTCTAGGAAAACTGTATTCTTGAATATCGCATTCGACAATTTGTAGTGGTACCGAGTGGTATTAACCACACGACATTTGGAGTTGCATGCGAGAATACCGCGGAATTAGTTATGTTAACTAATGGGTTAAGTTATGTAAAGTGTGGTTTGCCACTATGCCACTTGTATTGCAATGAAACTAATAAATTAAACTTCCGGCCAAATTAAGTGCTATATTAAGTATAAGTGACAATTAAAATGGCTAATCAAGATGAAATTATGTTTTTTGTTGCCATTGATAAATTAGAAAATCAGGAAAATGCAGTTCATAACACAAGAAGGAATGAAATATTTAGAAACGACCCTTTCCAATTGAACGACCGTCAATTTATCAGTACCTACCTAATTTATCTGTCGTAATAAATTCCACAAGTTTTTCTTTTTGCTTCTTACTTTTGCTGCAGTAAGTTTTTTTTCGTCCATAATTAATGATTTGCATTTTGAGTTATTAAATATCTGTTTTGAGCGGTAAAGTAAATTAGTAGACATAACCATAGCTAAGAAGCAATATGACATTGCCCCAAAAATAATCCTTTTAATATGGTTCATGCCATATAATTTCTGGCGACAATTTCAATAGAAATTCGAGAATCGGGCCCCTGATGGAATATTTATAGATTTGAGTTCCTTTAATGGATTGATAACAGGTTTCAAAATTCGATTAATTGTTTAATCTTCCTCAGCTTTTCCTAATTTTAACGCTAGATATTTCTTTCTGATAGGTTTTGAAGCTTTCTTTATTTTTCTTTAAGTGCTCTATCTTTCTCTAAATCATATGATTGCCTTTCTTTGATCTGCTTATACTTTTCGATGTTATCTTATTGGACTTCATTCTTGAACAGAAAAAAGGTATTTGCAAACGGGTATGAAACAAAAAACAGGTATTTGCAAACAGGTATGGAACAGAAAACAGTTATTTGCAAACAGGTATGGAACAAAAAACTGGTATTTGGAAACGGGTATTGAACAGCTTTAAACAGGTTACAGGTAACATTAGTTTAGTGTTTAAATAAAACTAACTTGATATTTCGAAATCATATACTGATATAACTGATCAAAACCTTTTCGATAACGTCCAGTATGTAAATCGAAATCTTTTACGATAACCATCGCCCCGTACTTATCTTTCCAACGTTCACCGCACATATTCTCAAACTGTTCAAAGGTCATATCGGGGGCCACGTGATCATCAAAAATACTTAAATAAAATTATACAGTTGCAGTTATCTCGAATGAGATCCTTAGGTACACGAGTATAAGTCTGACAGAGATACAAACAGTCTACAAGTTTATGTCTACCCATACTGAAATTTGCCCTCATCTTATCCTCTTCATCGCAAGCCCATCGTCGAATATAAATGCAGAATTAGTTTTAGCTTCGGAGGAATCAATGATATTCTCGTTATATGCGTATGGAAAATAGCTGATGCCTTTCACCTTCTTCAGCACCTCTTCTAATAGTTTATATTTAGGTTGATTCAGAGACTTGGAATAAAGAGACTTGAGATTACTCAAGTCTCTTTGATCTACACAAACGCTTATATAGATGTTTCAATCTCATGTATCGTCAGTTTTAATCTAGATGGCACCGAGGAAACACGTAAGAGCTAGAGGTGTTGTCAACACTTCGATCAACAAGTTACCTTTCAAATTACATTGACCTGGTTATCAGTACTGCGAGACCTGGTACCAAGTTAAATAAAAGGTTAGCTCGCGGTGACCCCGGGTATAAACCCTTTTGATAAAGCTTAGCGGGCACACGATATATCCTACAGTGAAAATTCAAATTTAGAAGATAGACTGCGAACTTAAACAGTGAGCTTGAGAACGTGTCAAATCTAAAGACTCCAAATTAGGAGAAAATCTGTTGTCTGGGTTATTATTAACGCCATGAAGGTTAAACGAAATCTTGGTATGGGAGTTAATAACAAGCGCAGCCGTAGTCGTAAACGTTGCTGTAAAAAATCCCATTCCGCAAGGCCATCCTTACGAACATATCTAAAGTGCTAAAAAAAAACCCAAGTCATGATACAAAGTAGGATTTAGTAATGAATATTAAAGCAGCGCGAATTGCTGTTAAGAATGCCGGTCGGAAGAATGAGGTCGGAAGAAAATCAATACTCCTCGTATTTTGCCACTGCCAAAGACCGGAGGTATTTTATCCCTGATCCCGGTCTTTGCAGGTCTCAATGCTTTAGGTGAATTATTGGGGAGAGCAGCTGCAGTTGGCAAGATAGTTATACATGGTAAAAACTCTCAGAAAACCTTGAATGAGACTAAAAGATATAATAGAGCTATGGAGGATGTAGCTGTAGGAAAAAAAGGCTCTAAACTCTACATGAAACCATATCAAAACGGATACGGCTTATATCTGAAAAAGCAGCAAAAAACTACCACTGAAGCTACCCAAAAGAGCACTCTCCGATATAGATCTATTGAAATATGTAAAAAAGTTTAAGATTCCACATTTAAGAAGTATTTTTATGCGGGACTCTCTACCCTCAACTCCACCGGAAGTTGTGAGAGCGCAATCCTTAACTTAGACAGCGTAGAGAGGGTCCAGAGGTAGCATACAACTTATTGGGTAGCATACAAGAAAAACGGAGATTCCATCTTATACTTTGATAGCTTTGGATCATTGAAGCCACCAATAGAATTAGTTCGGTATATTGGTTCTAAATATAAAATTAAATATAATCCTGATCCTTATCAGACGTATAATACTATAAACTATGAACATTTGTGTTTGAAATTACTGTATAAAAAGAGTAAACACGTGCTTAAGATCACGGTAGTCAGTATGTCGGATATATTCAGTTATAATATCACATGAGCATAGAAAATAATCGATTACACTTCCGAGTCACGAGATGTATTTTTCGAAACATCACGAGAGCGCAGCTCGAGTGGTGTTTTAAGGAAATACGTCGAGTGAAGAGGCCAGTATAACGATTATTTTCGTTTGCTCGAGTTGGTATTCGTTACGATTATATAACAAATAAACAAATATTTTTTTATTGATTAATTATTAAAATTAAAGGTACAATTATGTTTTCACTGTACCTTCTTTATATTCTGTGCCGTCTGCAAGTTTCATGTTAAACGCCCAATCTTTTAGGGTATCTGTTAATTGTTCATTTGAAATATCAACATAAAGTTTGTAATTTCGATGTTCACAAAACTCCGTAAACTGTTTCCAAACATACTTATGCATTTTTATTATGGTATTTTCTGGTGTCAAATTTTCAATTTCTTCATCTATTTCACCGCCAGAACTACAACCAAAGGGTTGCATATTGAATAATTAAACAACACTAAACTTTATTGTTAATTTTTTTGACAAACGTCAAAAATCGTCACAATGAAAATATTCACATTTTGACAGGAGGCGAAACACCAAGTAAACGGTTATACAACGTCGTCAAGAGTATATTCACATATCAATACGCGGTAACTATACAAAATTCACGGATTTTATTGGCTTATTTTAACATGAGTTATATAATCAGTTATAATATCACAAGAGCATAGAAAATAATCGATTATACTTCCGAGTCACGAGATGTATTTTGCGAAACATCACGAGAGCGCAGCTCGAGTGGTATTTTAAGAAAATACGTCGAGTGAAGAGGTCAGTGTAACGATTATTTTTGTTTGCTCGAGTTGGTATTCGTTACGATTATATAACAAATAAACAAATATTATTTTTTTATTGATTAATTATTAAAATTAAAGGTACAATTATGATTGCACTGTACCTTCTTTATATTCTGTGCCGTCTGCACGTTTCATGTTAAACGCCCAATCTTTTAGGATATCTGCTAATTGTTCAATTGAAATATCAGCATAAAGTTTGTAATATCGATGTTGACAAAACTCCGTAAACTGTTTCCAAACATACTTATGCGTTTTTGTGGTATTTTCTGGTGTCAAATTTTCAATTCCTTGATCTATTTCACCGCCAGAACTACAACCAAAGGGTTGCATATTGAATAATTAAACAACACTAAACTTGATTGTTAATTTTTTTGACAAACGTCAAAAAATCGTTCATATGAAAATATCCACATTTTGACAGGAAGCGAAACACCAAAACGGTTATACAACGTCGTCGTATTCACTTATCAATACGCGGTAACAATGCAAAATTCACGGATTTTATTGGCTTATTTTCACATGAGTTATATAATCACGTTAAGAGGTCGAAAATCTCGAAATCTCTCGAAAAAGAGGTCGAGTCGAAATCGAAATCATCATCTCTGTAGACTTTTAATAATCCTATAGAACTTGATCCTCAGTACGACTATTCGCTAACATTAATTGGTCTTCACACCTACAACAGCATACCAAATATCGAAGAAGGTTGTAAATAACAAGTTTTGTTACTGGGAGCTTGGTGATAGAACCGAGTGATGGGTTTTTAGCCGCTAATTATATATTTAGCCAATGGTAATTATATAATTAGCATTTAGTTGGCTAAAATTATTATAATTAGCCGTTATCAGAATAACGACTATATACATTGTTTTTTAATTTTTGACGTATCAGATCAGAATACCTATTATACCTATTCATATACCTTTCTCAAAGCACTGCACCAAATTCCTGACTTATATGGTTAACTATTATATGCTAATTAATTATACTACACTGACCAATATCGGGAGACTAATTTACTTTAATTCGATCATTACAAGATTAGATTAATTAATTTACTAATTACTAATTTGGATTTCCTAACAAATAGGCCAACAAAGAGGTTATCCCTCTACATAGCCTGCATGGTCTTGTTGGATATTTAGCCTGCTAATTTTGAGAATGTTTTTAGCCGGCGGCTAATTATCGATAATTATCCGGTTAATTATAACCAGATAATTATCCGGCACATCACTGATAGAACCAAAGAAAAAAAGGTTGTAAATATTCCTTAGGATCCTACGAAATAAGTGACATAGAATCATATCTGCAAAAGAGAGTGGCGTACCCAGCGGCGTACCGCAGCAGAGTGAATAAAACGACTACTTCTCGCTTAAACGTTATAACAATACGCTCAAGTGTGAAACTAAAAGTAAACACGGAATTAACTTTACTCCTAAGAATAGCTTAGCTACTCTCCTAGGTTACAGTGCTCAGGTGTTAAAACCAGATATTTTATATCGATCCTGGATTGATTTACCTGTTAATATAGTCAAAGTTTTACCGATCCACATCGACTGTAATATTACTACAGGAGCATTTTAGAACAACAAGCCTCCGCATACAATTTTTGAATTTGGATTGAAAGTTGATCCCGGATACGCCATAGACATAGAACCTAATATAATCTAATTTTTCTTCCAGTTAACAGTAGTAAACGCGAGATAGATATCACTCTAAAAATATTCGATCAAAACTCTGAACCGGGTAATTTTCGAGAAGAAAAAATGATTGTGAGGTTAGAACTAAGAAGGTCACAATGAGATTGATTTTTAAGCCAAAAAACTATATCGGTGGTACCCTACCCCATCATCATTCATTATCTAATGGTTGTAGGAGTATGAGGTTGAAGGCTTTCACGTTAAATCGTGCTAATATTTTGTATTTAAAATCTTTGGGCTACAATGTTAGAAGAATTACAGTTATTCCACGATTCTCACTATGATGAATCCATCGTCAGAGAAGAGATCCGAACTACTATCCTTTTGTAAAATCGTTTTGAAATAACGATCAAATAGAAATTGTTATTTATCAACAGTATATTGTTGATGAGTGAAGCTGCTTTAATAATTGAAGGAACTTTAACAAAGAATGGTGCTGGTACAGATACAATTGAATTCACCAATAATGCCGGAGCGTTTTTATTCGATTCCATAAGTTATGAATTACACAGAAAGGTATGAGATCTTGGAACAATGAGTGTAATAAAAAGTTACTTATGTTGGAAAAAGACGGTAGCTCTCTTAGTATTAGAGGCTGGAATTACCCTGAAGGACATTTGATTACATACGATCCAATAAAATCAACATTCAATTTAAGAATTCCTCTATGGCATTTACTTGGGTTCTTTCACGATAATAAGAAAATCATCTTTGGTAAATATATATTGCGATTAATTAGAACGACAACAATTATTTTAAGGTATCAGAGGAGGATACAATCGGTGGATTAGCCATCAACAATATAGAGTCAAAGGTTTAAATATGTGTTTTTAAATTATGTTAAAATTAATTTGTTAGATCAAATAAACAACGATAGACCACTTATATTCCCATACAGTGTAACGGAAATTTAATGAAAATTTAATACTGAGGACAAGACGCAGCTAAAGTTTTTGGCTGTATATTTGGCTGGATATATATTTCTCGTATAGAGGCAGATTCAAGAGAAATCTATAAGTATATGAAAAACATAGTCCCAATGGCGAAACTTACTGCAAAAGAAGGAAAAGACATTGAGAATGCGACATATGTAAGAAATCGTTCACAAAAGGCAGCAAAAATCAAACAGGGTTCTCAGCGTCAGGGAAAACCTGAAAAACCTGAAAATATCAGGGAATTCATACTCTGTCAGGTGAAACGTCAGGGAATGTGTCGATATTCGTAAAAAATCAGGGAATTTTTTTTCCATAAGGGAAAAATTTGTTGGGCACTCCCTGTATGTTAAGATTTGGACGCGCCAATGCGATTGCAATGTATATTTCTGTGGTTTGTTTGGCCTTCAAAGCCAAAAATATTATTTAATGAAATTTAAATATTATTTAATAACAGATAAAACTCTTTTACCCAAACATGTTCCGATATTTATAAAATAATTTAATAGAACTGTTTTACCTGAAGTTGTTTAAGTTTCCTTGGTATTTATTGGGAACTAAATATTTTTATTAAAACTGCTTCGCCTAAAATATTTTTAATAAATGAAAAATCCCTTTTCATGCCACTACACAGGAAATTTTGTAAATACAAGTCAGGGAAAACATGGAAATGTCAGGGAATTTGATATTGATAAATTGCTGAGAACCCTGTCAAAGTAAAAGATCATTGCTAACTGGGAAAATAAGTTTCGGCGCTGCACATTCTATCGCAGATGCATTTTTAATTACAAAATACCATGTTTTATACCCGATATACTACACAACATGTAAGGCTACGATTTTCTAAAAGAGTTATGTCGCCATAAAGATAGGATTAATGATACCTCAAAATAGTGAAAAATATATATCTTTCACAAACATTTATATATGTACGATTATGTCAGTAATAAGGGGGAGTCGAAAAAGAAATTTGTACAGTTAAGATTTATAGATAGTTTTAAATTTATATCAACATCATTGCAAAATTTAGGTGAGGACTTAACTGATAATCAAATGGTTACAATAAGAATTTTTTTCCTGAAAATGAAAAATTAAGTTTAATGCGACGGAAGGGTGTTTTCCACATAGTTTCGTGGATACCAAAAATCTCCCTTCTAAAGAACAATTTTATGATAGCCTTAATGATGAATGGCTAATTTAGAATGGCTAATATCTGGCATGCTGTGTTGAGCGTGATGTTGTAGGAAGAAATGAAAATTTAGAAGCACTACATTTAGCAATAGCTAAGCTTAGGTCAGAAAATATTCTATGAATTATTATTACATATAACGCAACCTTTTTCATTGGTAGGTATAATTATAGTTCTAGAAAATTAATTCTTGTACATCATATTAACTCAAAAGAGTTTATTTTTATATCAGCAACTGTAAATATTCTATATTAATACAAATGTAAACCGATCCAAATAGAACGGTTTACATTTGTTTACATCGGTAGAACCGATTCATAATAGATTTATTTTTATGAAAATAAATCTATTATGATAAGATGGTATGATACATATACGCAAAATATGACATTGTGGGACTCACAAAAAAACATGCGCGCACACGTAGACTTACCGATAGTTTCCGAGCAATGTAACATGAACCAGCTTTGTCCCATAGTGTGCCCTAATACTCACTATATATTTGATATGCTCATGGATTTTTTTTAGACTATTAGTAATCCTACTTTTGGTAAGAACCGAGATAATGTAAACTAGTGTAAATGATTGATGTGTATGTAAAAATGTAACTAATTTAATTACAATAAATAAATAAATAAAATAATGTTGTTATTATTATTAGCCATAGTTTACTTTTGTAATACACGTAATACAAAAAGTAGGCTAATTAAATTCTGTGTAACTTTTAACTTTAAATTCAGTGGGTGAAACTCAAGGATTGTTAACTGTTTACAGGATTGCTCGATCGCTCAATTTTGTCATCCGCCTTTCTGACGTCATCGAAGATCTTTGTAATCGAATTGTCGAAATATACCTATTTTGTGTTTGTTATATTTCACATTTGCAAAAGAATTTTCGTATTTGAATGATTATTAATATTATTATTTATTAAAGTTTGTAATAACAGTATAAATTGTACCTATTTCTACAAGTTCGAGATCTTTGGATCTTTGACGACGTCACAATTATGGATTACATTGTAGTATAGGGATCGAGCAATCCTGTAAACAGTTAACATACCTTGGGTGAAACTGGCATGGAGAGCATCTGACGATACCCCTCAACCAATGGTGACGTAGGTGGCGTAGATGACGCTAACTTTCAGTGCAGTGGTGGAGGATCAATAAGTGTGGAACTCGCATGATGAGCGTGTAACGTTAACCCTCAGGCAATGAGGGCAGAATAACGCTAACTTTTAACCAATCAGAGCAAAAAGTGGAAAGAGATGAGTGGGGGTGTAGGGGTTACTGAGCGTCAGTGTGACCACGAACGTTCTTTCCGACTCCAGTTCTCAAGCAGCGTGCAAGTGTTTTGTGTGCTCCTCACTGTGATTATTTCAAGTTTAGTTTTTGTCGTTTGTTTATGTCGTTGTGTGTCAGTGAAAATAGTAAGGTATACCAAGAGTACAAACTGCGATAGCTCCGGAAGCAGGCCAAGTTCGCCGGGTACGGAGCTTGGAGCCCCAACAACGACAGGGGGTAGCGTGATTCAGAAGAATTGCCGGACCGTGGAATTGCAGCCCTCCTACAGTGGCTATCACCGTAATATTTCTTGTACCACAGCTCCTATAGATGATATACCGATGCTGCATCAAACAAACCAGGATTTTGAAAATATAAACCCCGATTTCGCCAGTATATTAGATAAACTCAATATGTATGGGGTCGCTTCTGCACTAAATGCACTACCTCCAGCTTCAGACAGGGATGAAACTAGAGGTGGGGTATCTAATGTAGAGTGTCAGGAGCAGCGGGATAGATTTGCCAGTGTTGACATCTCGCATTTTCATATGCCAACAATAATTTCTCCGATGGACGAAGACTCCAGCAACGACTTTTTTCAGAAAGTCGAATTAAAGCCGAAAAAAGTTAAGCTGCGTCATCATCCAAAGCGAAGTCACGATTGACTGAGTTCGCCTCAAAAAGTAAAATCGGTCGTCCTTCTAAATCCTCGAGCTAGAAGATGATTTTGTTGTTGAGCCTACATACTCGACTACAAAGAAATCCAAAAGCAAGAGGGCGAATAATTCTAAAAAGGACGACGGGCCCCTTTTAAGGGAAATTCTAAGTAAGTAAACTTTTTATCTATCCCTGGCTGCCCTAAAGTCGAAAAACGTAAATCGTCAGCGGCAGACAAGGGATCGGTAAAAAGGTCTGCGTCAAAAAGGATGTCGACCATGACTTCTCGGTCTGAAAATGTCACATTAGAACAGCTTCACTCTTCTAATTCGACGTTGTCAGCTGAACGGAAAAATCCGGCTGTGAAGTAGAATGCAAATGAATTGCCAACACAGACAATTCATTTACACAATTCTGATTTAGAGCCGGAACTTTTCTCGCAAATAAAATAAAGACATTTAACAATTTCTTCAAATTATATGATTCCATTAAGAGAGAAAATGCAGCAAATGTGTTGGATTCTCAAGACGATGCTGCAGCCAGGGAACCGCTGATGACTTCATTATGCGCGGACAGGCCATGTTGGCCGACGTTCAGCACCGCAGCATCGCGTTCGAGAAGTCAACCAAAAAAGTGCGAGAAATCGAGAAACGACATAAGTTTATTTAAGGTTTAGTTTAATTTCTATTATTAATTTTTATATTCTGTAATTATATATAATATATATTAGGAATAATAAAAATTGTATATTTAGTTAGGTTAAGTTTAAATTTTAAATTTGCAATGAACTTCAGATAAACAGGGGATGTGCAATTCCACTAGCTTAAGTTCATTGACATTAGCTCCGGTAGCTCAGAGAGATTTATGATACTAGGGCGTAGTAATTCGTAGGACTGCTTTGAATGTTGACAAGTTATTTGGGCACCAGGATAATTTTTAGATACTTATAAGATAAAAGAAAACTATATAAAAGTTAGTTGAATACACTATAATCAAATAAGTAAATTGAATTGAAATTACAACTGAATAATAGAGTTACTGTTTAACAATAATTCAAAAATGATGTAATATTGACTAAAAAATGAAAAAAAAGGTGACAAATGAAATTTTAAAGTTGGCTAACTTTACAAAAATTTTATGAGGTTCGGGGTCACTCTGACAATCTCGTTCCTTCTCTATGAGGTCAGTACTCTCACCCTTAACCTGTTGCTGATGATTGGATCCAGGTGGACTTGCCGTGGCAAAGTGGGGAAGCTAGAGCTCTAGTCCAGATGACGGTCACGTACTGGCTAAGTCCAATCCTCTTATCTAGGGATCTGCAGGTGGTAAACGTCCAGAGTTCTTCAGCAGGTTATAAATCTTGAAGTCAGGTTACAGCAGCCTCGTCTCAGAAGAGTACATACAAAGAATTGTTTGTGTTAAGAGTGCCCCAAAATTTACAAATATATAGATGAACGTTGACGGCTAGTGTATCCAAGATTAAAAATTATAAATAAGTTCCTGAAGGGAATGTACCAGCAAATCTGGTTTGGTAAAATCCTCTGTGATTCTCACAGGGAAAGTAGTTAACAAATGAAAACAAAACCTGGAAGGTGTCAACCTTTAGTGACCCTACCCAGAACGAAGCAAATAAAATTATCCAAAAATTTGCATTCAAATGAACTGATTACAGTTCAGCCACTCGACAATTATTCTTAAAAAACTCTAATCGTTAATATTTAAACATACTATAGTTCAGAAGGAACAAAAATAAATTAAATAAAAAACCCTCTATTATCTGACCCAAAATTCCAAAACCAACGGTTTCATAACCGGTTAAACAAGGAAATTCAGTACTATCGATTCCGTTAGCAATATTTCTCATAGTGTGCCCTGGGAATATAAAATTCAATGAAATGTAATAGCCCATGTTAATTGCCATTAGTTAAATTGTGACGGATACTTCCCGATTTGCACAGGTAAGAAGTGTCACGTTAGTGCCCGAGGTTCGGTTTCTCTTTTACTTTGCCTCGGGCGCCAGTTCCTGGTTACAGTGTAGGAACACCACTACTCAGGTAGCTACAGTGGAGATACGGTACGCCAGGTCGGTCGATAGGGAAAATTAGACTTCACACAACAGATAGTAATAATACACCAATAAACCTTTTATACATATATTATCTCTAGACCTACTATATACACAGCTACTCAAACTTACTCGTAACCTAGCTTACTTCCTTATCATTCCTGGGCACGTTTGCTGCTTCCGGGTGGTCGATGAAGACTGACTACTTTGACACCAGCTAGTAGCAGGTACTGGAACGGCTGGTGGGAGAGCTTTTGATACCTGCGCAGTAGCTCCTTATTTCGACTTGTAATATTTTCGGCGTCGTTCACACAAGTCGATGATATTATACCAAGTCCTAATGCCTTTGGGGACTTGTACTAGTTTACTTAATTCTTTGGATACTGGTAGGCAGCGGTGGAGATGTACAGGTCTTGCTCGTATGCGGTGCGGTTCCAGACTGAATGTCTGAGTCGGTGCCAGTAGTATAAGAGGTTCTATGAAGACCTCGGGCATGCGCAGAAATGCAATACCTGACTTGGTATATTTTTCAATCGTATGCCAAAAATCGGTGAAACTTACAAGTCCACACGGGCTTGTGGACTTTGCCAACTGTTAACTTACTCTTCTCTATGTCCTGGTAGCAGCGGTGTAGGCGGACATGTCTTGCTTCGATGCAGAGTGGTCACAGACTGAATGTCTGAGTCGTTCACGACTGTATATGGTTCTATGAAAACCTCGGACATGCGCAGAAGTGGAATTTCGGACTTTGGATATTTTATGCTGATACACTACTAAATTGGAAATAATCACAAGTCCCCACGTGCTTGTGGACTCTGAAGAATATTCGGGTTAGTCGACAAAATCGATTAAGTATAAAATTATTTTCACTCTGTCGAATTTACTGACTTGTAATAGTTTACTCACTTTCGCTCTAGTTCCTGGTAGCAGCGGTGTAGACGGACAGGTCTTGCTTCGATGTCGTGCGGCCACAGACTGAATGTCTGAGTTGCTGACAGCTGGATGTGGTTCTATGAAAACCTCGGACATGCGCAACAGTGAAATCTCGGACTTTGTATATTTTATACTTGTACACCGCTAAATCGGAAATAATTACAAGTCCCCACGGTCTTGTGGACTCTGAATAATATTCGGTTTAGTCGACAAATCGTCTAAGTCACAATTTATTTTAAACTTATAATAATTTTACTATGCCTAATTTACGGACTCTGAAAATATTTGACCAAGTAGACAGACGGCGAAAAATACACAAGTTCCAATTTATTTTGATACTCTACAAAATTTCAACATTTCTAATTTACGGACTCTGAAAATATTTGACCAAGTAGACAGACGGCGAAATCACACAAGTCCCAATTTGTTTTGATACTTAGGAAAATTTCACTATGTTGATTTTACTGACTTGTAAAATATTTCTTACTTACTTGTGGTACCAGTCTGTATCTAGGGACTCGCGATGCTATGTTAATGCGGCTGGTTTCACGGACGGCGGCTCAGCAACTGAACTCTTAGCTCTTGAAATTTCCTATGTCCGTGTGGACAACAAAAGTAAGATGCGCGCGCCTTTGGCTTCTACTTCAGGTGTCGAAATAATACATTTTATGTCGGGTATAGTTGTTTTATTTACGGCGTTGTATGGGTGACTTATTTACAGGTAAAATATTTTTTTAATGGCGAAATAAAATGTACTTCATTACAAAATGAAATGGGAAACCCGGTATATAAAAGAAAATAACTGAATTTACAAAATCACAAATATATAACGGACTAAGGAAACATTTTTTTCAGAGAATTGTAGGAACAGTTGGAAATACAGAGAGTTCCAGAATGATTGTCCGGAACGGGAACGCAGCCTATCCTGAATATAATCAAAATTTATTTCCATTTGCTAAAATTACTTTCTTTTTAACTGTCAATTTGAGAATTTTCATATTTGACAGCATTTGACGTTTAACTCAGTGGCGTTTAGCATTTTTCGTGTTTAAATTGTTTTACTGAAGTATCATTTGCGTTTAAAAGAGTATTTTTCAATGCTATACAGTTTCAGAGAGTCCTAAATCAGGTTGGTAATTTTGTATTGCAGAGATAGCAAACACTTCCGCCTGAAAGACCGTGGCATACTTTCCCAAGGAGAAGGATAGTCTCGCCCTCGGGCGCACGCCCCGGACTCCCGCCCCTGAGCCCTGGTCTGTCTTGGACCCATCCGTAAACCAGACGAACCCATTCGAGACCTGAGCATCAGGATTTTCGAGCCAATAGCGTCCCTGTCCGGTATCTCTACTATGTAAGGTTTGAGAAACACATAAGTGGGAGATATCCTGTCACTGGGTGCGTCCAGTAGACTGTCTCCTCCCACAAGTTCCCCAAGAATACTTGTGTGTCCACCATCGTGGCTTTTACCTAGCCACCGCCCCCACTGCTTGACCCTATAAGAGGCCCTCCTTGCCTCCCCCTCAACCACTATATGCAGTTTAGGGAGAGACAGGAGAGCCTCCAGAGCCTCTGTGGGAGCCGTGCGTATCGCTCCTGTCGTGCTTACACACGCCAGGCGTTGTAGTTGATTTAGCCGTTGCTTGATGGTAACCCGCCGGACGGCTGGCCACCATACAATCGACGCGTATAGAAAGGAGGGTCTAATAACTGAGGTATAGAGCCATAAGGTGGCTCTCGGATTAAGCCCCCACATTTTTCCAAAGAGCCTCTTACATGTCCAGAAGGACGCGGTGGCTCTCTGTATTTGTCTGTCTATGGGGTACCCATGACAACTTTTCGTCTAGGATAACTCCCAGAAATTTGACCATCTTTGAACGCTGGATGGTCTTATTGAAAATGGTTGGTGCTTTAAAACCATCCAACTTCCTTTTCTTAGTGAAGAGGACTAGATCGACCTTAGAGGGGTTAACTCTCAGCCCTTGTCCTATACACCATTCTTCTATGATTCTTAGTAGTGATGGGTTGCTAAATAGCAGTCTGCTATTTTTTAACTGCTAAATGGTAGTAGCAGTAACAACTGCTATCAGCTTAAGAAAAATAGCTGCTAATTATTTAGCAGGTTGTGGTTGTATGTTATTCACTTTACTGCTGCTAAATGCCCACGCGCTACGCCTGGTCGCCAACCGAAGACTGCGATTTCAGAGCAAGTAAGGTAAATTAGCAGTGTAGCAGTGTAGCGTGAAGCAGTTTACCTTAGCAGTTAGCAGTCAGTAGCAGTTAGGTCTGGCGGCCGCCCCACAGACCGGCCGGCCTCGGGCCTCGGTAAGGCAGCAGCATTTAATTTAACAATCGACATAAAAGCGGCAGACCACACGGCAGACGAAGTTAAATTTAGGGAGGGAATATGTACCTAATTCCTACAACATTATTTTTTAACAATATTTTTTGTTCGTTCTGCTCGCTTATTTCAGCGGCATAATTTAAGAGGCTATACAAAGATTTGTACCTATCACAGCTGAATAAATGGTTATACATACAAATTATTTATTATATTTATAAATTATAAAAGTTATTTATATAAATAATGTAAACAAAAATATTTTTAATAATAATAATAATTAATATTTAATAGCAGGAATTTACTATTACAACTGAACCTGTCAATAAACAGTAAACTGAGACCTTCCTACTGTCTTATGAAATTGGGAGGGGGTGTTTGTTTATATTGGTGTTTAATAAATATCTAAAAAAATACTTGGTATTATCACAGTATTTAGCATTATACCACAAGTATAAGATATATATCTTATACTTGTGATTATACTGTGGTATTATAGAAAGGTGTTTTTATTACCTTCAGCAAGACATTTTAGGGGTGATCGGAGTACCTACTGAATAATAAATAGAACGTAAAAATTATTTTTTACATGTCATTTGAGAGGAAGGACATGCTTATTTTTCATACACGAATTAATATTGTTGTTATAATTTATAATTCAAAAACCTTCTCTGAACTTGAAATATAAAGAGAACACCGGGAAATTAAGACTTAGTAGTTTCAATTCTTAAGAAGTATTGCTCAACTGGCCCCTATAAACTTATGTGCACGTGGCACGCTGTTTTTGTTCTATTTTTTTGTCAATTAACCCACTCCGTAATCGGAATACCAAATACCTACCTCCATTGATCGGGAAACGGTCCTTACAAAAAAGGAGTCATAAATCACATTTATTTTCATCCAAAACATGAAATATAAATATCAAATTATATTTATGGCTGCTATCAGCCACAGTGAATATGTTCATTTATTTGAGCTAAGGTAAAATGTCAACTGTTAGCTGCTAATAAACAGACAACTACGCAAACGTACTAAAAAATAAATAGCTGCTAATAAAATAGCAGCTATTTTTAACTGCTAAATAAGATTAGCAGTAGCAGGAGTGGCTGCTATTTAAAAATAGCGGGTTCGACACATCACTAATTCTTAGGGCCCTTTGAGTGAGCTCACTAACTGTATTTGCAGATTTCCCTGTGATTAAGACCGTAAGGTCGTCTGCATATGCTTGAGTCATAATCCCTTCCTCATTAAGCCTGCGAAGAAGACCGTCGAGCACAAGGCTCCATAGCAAGGGGGAAAGAACCCCCCTGCGGGCACCCTCGGCCCACAGTCGCTCTAACTGTGACTTCATTGAGAGAGGTAGAAATTGAGCGGTTTGAAAGCATGGAATAAATCCACCTAGCTATGGTAGGTGGGAATCCGTGGTCCTCAGCCGCTGTTAGAATTGAATTGTAGGAGGTATTATCAAATGCCCCAGCTATGTCCATAAAGGTCCCGATAGCGAGCTCCTTCTGGCTAATCGTTTTCTCTATTTTGTAGACCACGGAGTGCAATGCTGTTTCCGTAGATCTACCCGTTTGGTAGGCGGAAATAATCTATATTTACTGACGTACCATGGCATGGAACAAATCAAATCAAACCAGTAAATTCCCTTGCGTGCGCTCATGATTCTAGTGCAGATACTAAAAATAGAAAGGCGGCACATAAAAAATCATTATGAAGCGGCACGGACAATCATTCTGGAACTCTCTGTATCAACGCTGTTACAATTGTTACACATAATATATAACGGCGAATATTTAAGAATATTAGTGCGTGGCGTAGGAAGGTAAAAAGTATCATATTAGCGAGTTCTAGCGTAGGAACCTGAAATCTAAGGTTTACAAGTATCTGAGGACAATCAATTTTGTTATTTAAGATTTTATTTAAAAAAATTTATGATTGAGATTTCCTGCGATTTTCAAGACTCAGGAATAGAAAATCTATTCCACAGATCATTTTGAGGTGTTCCAATTGGGGAGTATTGACCATATTAAAAGAAACATACTTTAGAAAACGCCTCTGAATATTTTCCAGACTTACTGTATACATGTTGTATCCAGGTTGCCATACTAAAGAGGAATATTCAAGTTTGGATTTAACAAATGCATTAAGTAACAACATCAAAGTAGTTATATCACTGAACCCCTTAGCCAACACCTCCTATATAGTATAGGTCGTATTGCCTTAGCGTTACGAATAACAAAGCCCAAACTCTTATAAGAAGTTTTGACAACTTCATTCACGTGCAAATTAACAGTCAGTTTACTGTCAAATATTACTCCCAAATCTTTCATGAAGTCGGGGCGATTCAATAGTGTGCTGTCAATAGTGTAATTGTAAAGAATCAGATAATTTTTTTTCGTAAATGTCATAACATTACATTTAGCAATATTCAAGGGAAGATTGTTTAGAGTGCACCAGATATTAATTTTATCAAGGCATTTTTGAAGTGTAACGCAATCTGAACTAGTGTGTATGGCACTGTAAATTTTGACATCGTCAGCATACAACAGATAAGATACATTTATATCCCTGATTATGTCATTCAAAAACACTACAAAAAATAATGGGCCAAGAATCTAACCCTGGGACATTCCATGTTACTAAAAATTAATCAGATACAAAACCGCGACATTCAACATACTGCCTTCTATCAGTCAAATAAGATTGGAAAAACTCCACAAGTGGAGTGGATACTCCTGCCTGTTCGAGTTTTTTAAGAAGAATACATTAATCCAGCCTGTCGAAAGCTTTCGAAAAATCTGTATATATAACATCCACCTGAGTGTTATTGTCCATACTTTCAGCAATGAATTGAGTGATACAAAATAAATTCGTTGTTGTTGACCTATTTGCCATAAAACCATGTTGATGAATAGATATTTGTCCTTGAAAGTGTGGATATAATCTATCGTGCAACGCAATTTCCATAACCTTCGCAAAATTATTTATTATGGTAATTGGCCTATAGTTTTCAATATTGCCTTTATCTCCTTTCTTAAATACGGGGCAAATTCGAGAGCACTTCCAAACATTTGGAGGCAAATAAGTACGTAGCGCCAAATTAAATAAAACAGTAAGAGGCACAGCCAGATCATAAGCACAATCACGAATAATAAAAGCAGGAATATTATCAGGACCTTTGGTATGTTTGGTCTTTAATTTCAAGAGAGCATGAATAACATCATTATCATTAAATTATGAAAAGTGGAAATACTGACTACCAATGACTGATCCGTTTGATATGTGACTTGATACCGTTGGCTTCATAAAAGTTTTTTTTCTTTTTTTTTTTCTATATAAGATTTTTTGTTGGAGAATCTTATTTCTATTAAAACTGGTCTGATGACCAACCATTAATTTTCTTCTAATAATCTTACAAACTAAATATTTATTAACTAAAGTTCATCCAACGACGTCCTTTAGATTGTTTTCTTTTAACAATTTCACTGGCGCACTATGTCTTGCTTTTACCCAGCATACTACACCAGCTCAAATGGTTTGGGTCTCTTCAATCTTCATAAAAGTTGAATTTAAATAGTTACCAAAACCATTAATTTTTATGTTATTCTGTAAATGTTGCCAATAGTTTTTCTGAGCAAGGTTAATGTCTTTGTTTAGTTGGTCTCTAATACCTTTAAATTCATTATATACAGCAAACTCACGTATTATTTTGTAGCGTCTTAGCAGCGAAAATTTTTTTTATATTTTTTATTATGGCACCATTAAACCATAGAGGATATTTATTTTTACTACTGCGAGGAATATATTTAGGTACATACATATCAAGTATATCATAAAATTTAGTACAAAATGCATCACATGCTAGATTTATATCATCAAAATTACTTATGGTGGACCAATCACAGTTTAAAATTGCTTCATATAGTAAAGAATAGTTTGCCTTACGAAAATTGTAATGCTGCTTATCTGATGATAATGGATCAGTAATAGTTTCATTCAGTTTGGAAAGCGATATTATTAACGCAGGATGATGCGCATCTTCTTTTAGGAGAACATCGATGGATTTACTAACTCGGCTCTGATGGTTAGTGAATACCAAATCAAGAAGCCTGTCGTTACTATTTACTACATTATTTATTTGAGTTATATCTAAACCATTGAGTGGAGCCATTACTATGCAGATTTTGCTTATATTCTGGCACATTAAAATCTCCAATTATAAAAATCGTGCTGCCAATAATATCATTAATATCCAGAAACAATTCAAAGAAACGCGAGTAGTGGACTGTATTAAGTGAATCCGGTAGGTATATATACAACAAAAAATAAAAGAGAATTATGATTCACGTCAACTTTAACGCCAACTATATCAATTTTAGGAATTTGTCTGAGTATAGAATGTAAGTTAATTTCAGTACAATGATATAGTTTGCTAAATGCTATTAAGACACCACCGCCTCGTTTAGTAGCAGTCTCGATGAAATTTCTATCTGATCTAAAAACGCTAAACCTATTACAAATAATTTCGGAGTTACTGGTGCGCTCATCTAGCCACGTCTCAGTTAGAGCGATATCATCAAAATTACACGCATACGTAGAGTTCAGAATGGTATGTGTTTCAGTGTTCAGTCCGCGAACATTCTGATAGTAAACAATAAAAGCATGTAAAGATTTCTCCTCAGAATTGATAGACAAGGGCAAAGCAGGTTGGGCGCCCGACACACCAACGGTCAAGACGTTGCTAAATTTTAATTACTAAATATAGAGATTAGATTTGAAATTATTAATATGTTAACAGTAAACCGAAAATTCATTGCTCCATGCTGCATTATGTAACGTACATTTTAATGTCGTTTCATGAGGTTGACTATTATGCACCCCGTAAAACACCCAACCTAATTTTTGGTTGCCAAGTTCGCAAATTTTAAGGTACCGCGCTGGAATGCGCTGATTGGCTAGTAAACGGTGGCCTCAAGCGAGAACGCCGATGTAATTAGGAATGAACAGGGAGAGGTTTCCAGGCTTCGAGAGTAGGTAGGCAGATGTGAGTTATTTTACCTATTTGATATATATAATTTATTCACTTTCATTATTGTTTGAGATCATTATTAGTACAGAAATACGATCATAGCGATTTGTTGTTATTATTAAGTAATTATATTTCATATATAATCAGGATTTACCTGGATTTTAGGTAAATTATTTAGGCGTGGGTCCTGAGATTTTTTTGTAATACGATTCGGAACAATAGAATATAGTTTCAATATTATTTTATAAATTTGTGAAGCTGTGCTCTAGTCAGGAGATTATAGAAAACATTGTTTTTTTAAAAACCAATAAATTTGAGTTTTCTTGCCTCCATTTTGTTTTAATTGGATTGCTACTATCCAATACCACGTGCTGGTTGGGAATTAAGTTCCTTTATCTTATCTTTATCTTATCTTCTCTTATCTTATAGTTATAATATATGATTGAGAGCTATAGAAAATTGCTAATATCGTAATTTCTGCACTATGTTAAGTAATTTGTTACTTTGTAAAGATTTTAATAACTCACATGCACGCCGATTAGAAGACTGGAGCCTGTTTCCTAATATTTGTAAATTCATTGATTATTGTTCTTTGGCAACAAATTTGTACAATAAATCAATACGAATTTTTATAACTTGTCACTCAGTATTTGAATTAGTAATGAAATAATTTTTCTCTTTTACCTAATTAGAGTGTTAATATTTCCTTGTTTAACCGGTTATGAAACCGTTGGTTTTGGAATTTTGGGTCAGATAGTAGAGGGTTTTTTATTTATTATTTTTTTGTTCCTTCTGAACTATTGTATCTTTAAATAGTAATGATTAGAGTTTTTTATGAATAATTGTCGAGTGGCTGAACTGTAACCAGTTCATTTAAATGCAAATTTTTGGATAATTTTATTTGCTTCATTCTGGGTAGGGTCACTAAAGGTTGACACCTTCCAGGTTTTGTTTTCCTTTGTTAATTACTTTAACTGTGAGAATTCACAGAGGATTTTACCAAACCAGATTTGCTGGTACATTCCCTTCAGGAACTTATTTATAATTTTTAATCTTGGCTACACTAGCCGTCAACGTTCATCTATATATTTGTAAATTTTGGGGCACTCTTAACACAAACAATTCTTTGTATGTACTCTTCTGAGACGAGGCTGCTGTAACCTGACTGCAAGATCTATAACCTGCTGAAGAACTCTGGACGCTTACCACCTGCAGATCCCTAGATAAGAGGATTGGACTTAGCCAGTACGTGACCGTCATCTGGACTAGAGCTCTAGCTTCCCCACTTTGCCACGGCAAGTCCACCTGGATCCAATCATCAGCAACAGGTTAAGGGTGAGAGTACTGACCTCATAGAGAAGGAACGAGATTGTCAGAATGACCCCGAACCTCATAAAATTTTTGTAAAGTTAGCCAACTTTAAAATTTCATTTGTCACCTTTTTTTTCATTTTTTAGTCAATATTACATCATTTTTGAATTATTGTTAAATAGTAACTCTATTATTCAATTGTAATTTCAATTCAATTTGCTTATTTGATTATAGTGAATTCAACTAACTTTTATATAGTTTTCTTTTATCTTATATCTAAAAATTATCCTGGTGCCCAAATAACTTGTCAACATTCAAAGCAGTCCTACGAATACTACGCACTAGTATCATAAATCTCCCTGATCTACCGGAGTAATGTCAGTGAACTTAAGCTAGTGGAATTGCACTTCCCTAGCTTATCTGAAGTTCATTGCAATGATTAAAATCAATAGTGGAGTCTTTATTTTTTTTCTTTAAATTTAATGCAATTAATGCACTTAAGGCTTACGGCTGTGGTTTCGCAGTCCTTGAGCTGATGTTGTTCCGTGCATCGAGGACAAAAATAGTATCCAACATTGCACTTATCAGCATGATGGTTAAACCCACTACATTTAAAACACCTCCTCAAATCAATCGAGTCATATACATTACACATATCAAACCCAATGAACAATTTACCATTCCCTTTAGCCATTATATTGTTATAAGAGACAGCATCGACCTGCAGGACAGCCTGATAAACATATTTATTTTTCTTAGTCTGCTATATTCTCAACACTCTGCAGTCAGAATCAAAAGCCTTAAAAAATGTTTTATTTTGCAGTTTAATATAGTTCACCAAAACATCCTCCGTCAACTCTTCAGACATACCGACCATCCGAATTCTGGGACGAATACTTTTGACATCTTTAACCTCATATTTATCATTAAGTTTTTCACTTGCCAGAGTTTTAAATTTTGACAATTCCTTCACGTTACTGCACCCGATGACTATTCCACCATCTTTTATGTGCTTGACACTAGAAATATTTATATCTGCTTGTACAGGGTCGATTTTATGTAAAATATAATATCAATTTTAGTTTCATAGTTCTTCTGGGTAGAATTTTTTGGTTTAATTATGACGGCAGACTTCCCCTTTAAAGCAGTTGAATATAAATTCATGCTGACATTCTTGATTCTATTTACAGTAGAGTTCCCAGGTGAGGGCATCACATCAACAATTTTATTTTCAGCATATTCCATATACTGACCTTTCAGTTGCATAATCAATTCATCCATTTCTTTAACTACACCATTAATTTTTTCCTCAAATATTTGATTAAGAAAATCGGGTTTACATTTCTTCGAAATTGCGAGGCACTTGCTGTCATAATTGTTGCAGCAAATTAATATTGTAGATATTTACTTTTGTAAGCTAAAATGATGAATTTTACAGACTACCAAAATGAACGAATTAATTCCAAACTTTACCTGCAGAAAGAATAAAAACTACGAGCAATGAAACAGAATAACTAAACAGTAATACTAATAAATAATTGGAATTAAAAAAAAATTTGCCTCCAGCGTGACTCGAACTCGCGAAATCAGCATTACCATGTTTGGAATCCTACGACTATCCCATTGTGCTACCGCGCCACTTACAAGTAGCTGACCCTGACACACACACACACACACACACGTGTGTGTGTGTGTGCGCGTGTGTGTGTGTGTGTGTGTGTGTGTGTGTGTTGTGTGTGTGTGTGTGTGTGTGTGGATATTTCTCGTAGGAAAATATCCTATCTGAAGTTTAATTAATTTGACAGTTTTCGTGGGAGGTGCTTGTCGCGTTAGTGCATAGTTAGTTATGCATCGGCAGATGCATAAAATGAAAAAGAAGTTGAGTTGGATACGACTCGAGATTTTCAATGACGAAATAGATATAGAAGGACTCGACGTACGGTCTCGAAAAAAAATCTCAAAGGAATTAAAGTCGACGTGCAATTAAAAATCGGCGCGTTTTAATATATATGGATTGGTATATTGGAACTTAAGATATGGTTTCGCTGCCCCATCTGGCCGCGAGCACTTCCGATTTAATCAGACACCATCCAGACACGTAAAACTCCTTGAATACAATTTTGTACTTCTGGTTCTGGTAAAATGGCAAATTTTTCCATTTGTTCCCACATTTTCTTTCCGTCTTATTTTAAATAGTTAACAAGTAATCTAAAATATCCTTCGGTTCTCTTTATAAATATATTTTATGTTTTACCTTTCTGGAAAACATGATGCAGTAACATCTGTTCTTCACCCTCTTCCTCTTTTAATAAAATTAATTTTTACAAAGTTTCGTCATCAAGGAGGAAAATGAAAAAATGTACCTATTTGTTTTTTTATCATATTTAAATTATGTCCACCTTCGTAAATAAGAAAAACATACCTAATATGCATTCGAATATTCTGCATTGTATTAGTAATGTACTTCTCGATGTTTGTTAACGCATTTCTCTTATACCTACTCGTATTCGAAGATATAGGGTGTCACAATAAACTCAGCTAAGCTAGGGATGTGCAATTCCACTAGCTTAAGTTCATTGACATTAGCTCCGGTAGCTCAGGGAGATTTATGACACTAGGGCGTAGTATTCGTAGGGCTGCTTTGAATGTTGACAATTATTTATTTGGGCACCAGGATAATTTTTAGATATAAGATAAAAGAAAACTATATAAAAGTTAGTTGAATACACTATAATCAAATAAACAAATTGAATGGAATTTACAAATGAATAATAAAGTGACTATTTAACAATAATTCAAAAATGATTTAATATTGACTAAAATATGAAAAAAATTTGAAAAATGAAATTTTAAAATTGGCTAACTTTACACAATTTTAAGAGGTTCGGGGTCACTCTGAAAATCTCGTTCCTTCTTTATGAGGTCAGTACTCTCACCCTTAACCTGTGCTGATGATTGGATCCAGGTGGACTTTCCGTGGCAAAGTGGGGAAGCTAGAGCTCTAGTCCAGATGATGGTCACGTACTGCTAAGTCCAATCCTCTTATCTAGGGATCTGCAGGTGGTAAGCGTCCAGAGTTTTCAGCAGGTTATAGATCTCGCAGTCAGGTTACAGCAGCCTCGTCTCAGAAGAGTACATACAAAGAATTGGTTGTGTTAAGAGTGCCCCAAAATTTACAAATATATAGATGAACGTTGACGGCTAGTGTAGCCAAGATTAAAAATTATAAATAAATTCCTGAAGGGAATGTACCAGAAAATCTGGTATGGAAAAATCCTCTGTGATTCTCACAGGGAAAGTAATTAACAAATAAAAACAAAACCTGGAAGGTGTCAACCTTTAGTGACCCTACCCAGAATGAAGCAAATAAAATTACCCAAAAAATTGCATTCAAAAGAACTGATTACAGTTCAGCCACTCGACAATTATTCTTAATAAAAAACTCTACTCGTTAATCTTTAAAGATACTATAGTTCAGAAGGAACAAAAATAATTTAACAAAAAAACCCTCTATCATCTGACCCAAAATTCCAAAAATAACGGTTTCATAACCGGTTAAACAAGGAAAGATTACCACTCTAATTAGGTAAAAGAGAAAAATTATTTCATTAATATTTCAAATACTGAGTGACAAGTTATAGAAATTCGTATTGATTTATGGTACAAATTTGTTGTCAAAGAACAATAATCAATGAATTTACTAATGTTAGGAAACAGGTTCCAGTCTTCGAATCGGCGTGCATGTGAGTTATTAAAATCTCTATAAAGTAACAATTTACTTAACCTAGTGCAGAAATTACGATATTAGCAATTTTCTATAGCTCCAATCATATATGATAACTATAAGATAAGAGAAGATAAGATAACGATAAGATAATTAACTTAATTCCCAAAGGGCACAACACGTGGTGGATAGTCGCAATCCGATTCAAACAAAATGGAGGCAAGAAAACTCAAATTTATTGGTTTTAAAAAACAATGTTTTCTATAATCTCCTGACTAGAGCACAGCTTCACAAATTTATAAAATCATATTGAAACTATTTTCTATTGTTTCGAATCGTACTACATTTCACCATATAGGGTGACAAAAAAAATCTCACTGACCACGCCTAAATAATTTACCTAAAATCCAGGTAAATCCTGATTATATTTGAAATATAATTACTTAATAATGACAACAAATCGCTATTATCTTATTTCTGTACTAATAATTATAATCGTAACCAATAATGAAAATGAATAAATTATATATATCAAATAGGTAAATAACTCACATGTGCCTATCCACGAAGACGGAAACTGTCTATTTCATTCCTAAATCACACCGGCGTTCTCGCTTGAGGCCACCGTTTTTTCTAGCCAATGAGCGTTCTCCAACGCAGAATATTTAAAAACGGAAAACTTAAGCCACCAACAATTAGGTTGGGTGTTTTACGGGGTGCATAATAATAGTGAACCTCATGGAACGACATTAAAATGTACGTTACAAGGGTTAATAGGTTAATAGCGTTATAGGTGCTGAAAAACTGAAATTTACTTAATTTTTATTCCTTGCAACGGCACTAATGCAACTCTTGATAGGTACTACAAGTGTAATTTAGAATATATTAGTAATGCACTGCCCGATTTTGCTAAATGCATCCCTGTGGGGTTTGAAGTTATAGCGTGTAACTCAAATGACTAGGTCATGATTACGTACCTTTGAACTTAGAAGAACTTTTAGAACTTAGCTTGAAATTAGCGTGAAATTAGAAACGCAGAGTCCCATTTTAGTAAACGCACTCTTCTTGGGTTCTAAGTTTTGGGGTATAAATCAAATATAAAAATAAAATTATTATTAATGATATTTATCCGCCTTTGTCAACCTTTAGAATGACGAGGACAAAACTTTTGTTATGAACGTCCTCCTTGACTTTTAAGTATGTATGTATAAATTAATAAAAAATATTATGTTTTTAACTAATATCTACTATCTTATAGCACTACATTAACAATGTTTAACATTATTTTATAATTGCTCTATCTCTAGGTAAGAACCACATTTTCGAGATGAGATAGTAAGGAGCGAGAGAAGCTGATGAGAAGCAGAAAAATTCTAGGACTTCTATATATCTTTATTTACAGGAATTAATCCTCCCCCATTTCGAGTTGCATGTATGTCGTAAGCACATACTGAAATTGACTATTTAATGAATGTAAAATATTTCAACAGCCAAAAGAAGTCGAAAGTCTGATGAAATATGTTATTAAAATTTCCAAAATTTTCGAGTTTTCTCTTGTGTATCTCTTGAAATAGACGATCTCAATCTGAAAGTTTGTAATTGAATTCACCAACTTCTAATTTTTTTTTTGACCCACAATAAAAGAAAAGTTCTTGTAAATATAGATTCACAAATTCTTTCTAAAAGAGGGTAGTAACATAGAATCGCATATATTGTTTGTCCAAACATAGGTTATTTATAACAATATCAGCTAAGAAGCAAGAGGCCAAAGAATTTTCGAAAGCATCGTTGTTTTATATGGTCAATGATCACATCAAAAAAAATATTTTCTAAATTCGCTACATGCCTCTTTTATTTCGATAGGAGAAAAACTAAAAATAGAAAACTGGCTCGGAATTAATAGCAAAGAAAATATTTTTTCTGTTATTAATACACCAATATATTTAATAATATTTGGAATAATAATATCTAATAATAGTTATAACTACTTAATATACATAATTTAAACTTGCAAGAGTAACAGGATGGGGTCAAAATATGAATAGAATTTTTGGAAGACGACCTGGAAATGAGATTAAACAGTGGACATTGCATATTTTTGGGTATTCTCTTTTTCCGAATACACATAATGCCAAAACGAAATAAAAAAAAATCACGCAACAACTAATCTAATTAAGCAAAATTAACATCATGGTCTAAATTTGAATGACCTATTCATCAGCAATTTAATTAAAAAATATTAGGTACTGATAAATACAAGAATCATAAGAATGTCCTAGCTGTCTTTGTAATTAGACATTACTGTAAACAGTATTTTGTGGTCGAAATAAATTACTTGAGTCATGCTATTAGAGGGAACCTGTTAAAATTCATTTATGCTGGGAAATTATATTTACGTGACCTTATTTCGGAGAGCCATTGTATAAGGAATAATTGGAATAATGCTATTATTGTTCAGTGATTATGTGGGTCAGTAGTTCGACTATAATAATAATTATGGACATGATGAATTTATTTTGTTTATTTCCGATTTTCAGTACTAATAACTTTTTAAGTATAAAAATTTTCGGCGGGTACAGGTATACTATGAATAAACCGTTATATTTTTTTATCGTACAATCCGGTTGATTAATATATAAATTTGCATGAAATTAAAAAAGCAGAAGTATTTGACCAGTAGTTTGACTGTATATCTTTTATATTTGGATGAGTAACCAAGTTACCACTAAACGGTTTAGACTAAACTACTTATTTGTCACCACCATCTCACTACTTAAAGAATTTGTCACTAAAGCGAAGCTACCGTGTTTTATCGTTGTGAACGACAAATTCCAATTTTATTCTGCCAATGTCGGCAAGTATGGCGATGTATTCAAACAGGTTAATGGAACAGTTGCGAAATAGTTCAATTTAGTGAACAGTGAATTAGGTAACGCTTCCTAAAGTACCACCACCATGTTTTGCAATTGGTAACTACAATTTCCAATTTCAAATGTTACTATTACCAAGAAAATCGGGGATTCATAATGGTGAAAATAAATAGTAAGTGGTGGGTCGCAATAATAATAGAGACTAATGAATGAGCGATGCTCAATAAAGATTCCAGCAAAGTCTACATTATTCTAATATTCCAGTGCCGGACTTAACTACAACCTAGATCTCTCCGCTGCCGCCTCTTTGTTTACTGGGAGACTCCATCAGCTGGTACGGCGCCGACGCTGATGCAGTACAGTTCCGGTGTTTAGGTATATCTGTTACGTCAAATTATAAAAATGTCGCTCCTTCCTGAACATAATATTCAGCGGTGAATTAGCGATTATTCAAATTTAAAGTTTGATTCTACCGAACTATGCGTGATTGATTTGCGATGCGTGCGTGGTTTGTAATCGGTATTATCGTGGAAAGCGAAGTGTTAAACAGCATGTTGCTATTGAAAAGCATAAAGCTCGTGCAACTAATATTATAACAGACAGAACAGTTCAGTGGGAATGATAGCAGTGTGTTACATTCTCTTTAAGAAACTAGACAATTTAGACGTCAGACAATTTTTACAATACTGCATTGATGAAAAGTACAATAGTGATATGACCTGCAAAGTCAACACTGAGAAAACGGTAAAACTTAAAACCGAATCGTTTCCGAGTTGCACAACAAAAACGTATGAGTTAGTGTTGAAATATTGGAGATTAAAAGTCTGGGCATCATAAACGTACTGGTTGAGGAATACGGACAAGTCAATACGATCCCATGTAATATCTTCGAGCGCGGTAGAGCGCACAAATACAAAAACAATATATGAATCTGTGAACAGTAGTTTGAAAACAATATGGGGTGAAAATTTTGAAAATAATAAGGACGGTTTTTACTTTTTATTATCCACGCATCGTCGTACATGAAGGTGTCTGGTCAATGACTAAAAAAACGGCATACTACTGAAAGCATCAGAGGCTGCTATCCTAATCTCTATAACTTAATAGGCAGCATCAAAAAATATTTTTTAAAGCACCATCTAGAAGAAACATTTCATGAAAACTTCCAAACACACCACTAAGCTCTGAATAACTCATAACTTGTTGGTGTACATGGCAGCAAAAAACAGGCTATTATTATATTAATTTAGATAATTTAAAAACATTAATAGTGCAGTTAAATCCAAATGACCCATTTTCTATTTCACACGCTCAGGAAGCGCATTTTTGGACCTAACTATTCTGGACAACTTGATTTACATACATATGGTAATTTCTCGAGGATTCCAGTCACAGGAGTCCCTGCTGAACCAATGAAAAATAAATTGTAAGATATTTTTCAAAATAAGCCAGAATTTGCTATTATCTGCCATTTTGTAGATCTTTTCGTATGTAAAGAGGTGAATAAATGTTAGGTTTTTATTAGAATGCAGAGCATACGTATATAATAGTAAAATAATAGTATATTATGTGATGAGCATTAAATAATACAAGATGAAAACATGAGTATGAGTATTAGGTACGTAATAATAAATATACTAATTTAGAAAATTCATTAAATTTATAAAGATGTGGGTATAGTGAAAACCAAAACATGGTAATGTTAAAAAATCAAGATTTAATAAAAACATTTTTTTTTTGTTTTGATTACCTACTTTCGATTTGTCTTTGATCATAATACTTCCATCCATAATCATAATTATTGTAATAATCCAGAAACTCTGAATTTTTGAGTTACTTTTGTTTTTGTATTTTTAATTGTGACTAAGACGATTGATCGAAAATCATTTACTTATCTTAAGGTAGTAAAGTATCTTAAGTAAATAATTACCTACCTTACACAAATACAGATAATAGGTACAGAATAAATATTTATAATCTGGGGCTTCTCCAATAAATTGTTTTATTTCATTTGTAAAAAAACGTTTTAGATGTTTTGAATTTATACCTTCTGATTTTGGTTTTAATAAGATGTGAAATTTAGGATACCTATCAGATATACCTAAAACATATATTTCAAAATCAAATAATGTGTCCATTCGATGAGTCCACTTGACGAGTTATCAATATTTTTAAGTCAATTTGTGAATAATTTTCAAGTCATAGTCCTAAGTGAAACCTTTCAGGTTGTAGACTCTAGTATTATTAGTCTAGATGGATATAACATGTTATACAATGAAGGACATTTAAATAAAAATGATGGCGTGATTGTTTTCATAAAAGCAGCTATTAAACTTACTAAATACACTTATTCTATAATAGACATTAACGGAATGAATGTTTTAGAAATAGATATACTTGGCGCGAAAAAAATAATAATTACTTGTATTTATAGATCTCCCAGTGCTTGCCCAAAACTATTTAACACTGAATTAATCAAATACTTAAGCAAAAAAGAAAGCAATGATATCCATGTTATAACAGGGGACTTGAATATTAATTTACCTACTTGATGATGCTGACTATGTAGAGGAATATAAAAATGCATTGCATGAATACGGATTCATATCCTATATAAATGAATATACACGCCCTCAAAGTAAGACATGTCTGGATCATTTTTTTGTAAAATGCAAGCCCTCTGTAAATGATAATAATATAAAGTCCTATATTTTTCAGTATCTCATTACAGATCATTATCCAGTATCAATTGTATTCGATAATGATACTGTCACTAACGATAACCAACATATCACTAAACAAGCAAAGTATAAAAAATATGTTGATTATAATGCCCTAAGACGTAATTTAAGAAAAGAAAATTGGGACCATGTTTATAATGAAAAAACCGTTAATATAGCGACAAAAAAATTTATTGATATTTTAAATGTCCACATTAATAAAAATACAAAACAGGTAAAACTAAACAACACAAATTCTTCAAAAAAATATTGGATAACACCTGGACTATTAAAACCCATAAATAAAAAAAATGGTCTATATAAGAAAGTATTACAGAGCCCAAATAATGTAAATTTAAAAGAACAATATAAAGAATATAGGAACAAACTAAACCGTCTAATACAAAAATCTAAAAAACAATACTTTGAAAACTTAATTCAAAAAAATAAAAATTCATCTAAAACTCTCTGGGATTCTATAAACTTTTTATGTAACAAAACAATACCTAAAACAGAAATAAATGAAATCAAACTAGATAATGAGGAAATAATTAAAGATAAGATTGAAATATCTAATCATTTTAACAAACATTATAGTGAACTGGGTGAAAAATATGCCAATAGCATAACAGCATCAGATAGTTTTGTGGAAAACGTTGTACCTCAAGAAAATACCATGTACCTATCTTCAGTATACAAATGAGAATGAAGTACATACTGTTATACAAAACCTAAAAGTAAAAAAATCACCTGGTGATGATAATATACGTGCGGAGGCATTAAGAGAAATTTCTTTAGATATAGTAACCCCATTAACATACGTAATTAATACATGCCTCAATGAAGGGTGCTTTCCGGACGTTTTAAAAATAGGTGTTATAAAACCCCTTTATAAGAGTGGAAGCAAATTAGAAATTATAAATTACCGACCTATTTCGTTAATCTCAAACGTAGCTAAAATTATGGAAAAGATTCTTAAGGCCAGAACTTTCTAAATAAATACAATATTATCTCAAATAATCAATTTGAGAAAATCAACGGAAGACGCTATACATCATCTAACTTCGTACTTGTATAATGCAATGGACAAGAATGACCCTGCGATTTGCATTTTTGTTGACCTCTCTAAAGCCTTTGACATCGTGTGCCATAAAAAATTATTGGAAAAAATAAGATGTTGCGGGTTGAGAGGTAACGTATACCAACTTTTAAAGATTTATCTGTCCAATAGAAAGCAATATGTGAATATTGATGGATTTGTTAGTGATAAAAAAATTGTTATTTATGGGGTCCCACAGGGTACAGTGTTGGGTCCATTACTATTCACCATATATATAAACAACCTACTTTCACTAAATACTAAAGGTAGAGTAATTAGTTTTGCGGATGATACCGTAATTCTTTATCGGGCAGATGACTGGAAATAATTAAAATTAAATGCTGAAGCTGACTTCAGAATTATTAGCGACTAGTTTGCACACAATAAACTAATCTTAAACACCGATAAGACAAAGTACTTACCTTTCACATCTTATGCATCTAATTTACCAGACATGGGTCCATTATCCATGAACCAGACAACACAAATTCCAGAAACTGACTCAATAAAATATTTGGGAATAGTTATTGACCGACATTTGAGATGGGATCTTCAAATAAAACACGTTGTAAAAAAAGTTAGAGGTTTACTGCCTCGTTTTAAATACCTAAAAGGTTATCTAGATGTCAATTATCTCACAACTATATATTATTCTTTAGTTCAGTCCCAGCTCACTTATGGTATTATAAGATGGTGAGGCGTTAATGACGTTCATTTAAATAACTTAAATACCATACAAAAATGGATAATTAGAATAATTAGTTAATAATAATTAATTATAATAAATTAGAAATAAAATAAATAAATAACTAAATAAATAAATAAATAAATAATGTATAACAAAACAAAAACATATTCAAGTGATAATTTATTCAGAGAAAGTAAGCTTTTTGATATCAGACAACTATTTTGTATAACCGTTCTCACTAACATAAAAAAAGATAAAATAAAGCTAAACTCTATCAAGCATAAATATGAGACTAGAAATAAAGAATATAGTGTACAAATCCCAAAGTGTGAAAAATCAGTTGGACAACGAAATTGCGACTACATAGCAGCAAAACTTTATAGCATACTACCTGAAGATATTAAAATTGAACAAAATGTTAATAAATATAGTCAAAAATAAAATCATGGATTTTAAACAATAGTCGGAATATGTTTGATAACATGTTCATCTAAAGTTTTGTATTGGGTGGTTTGGAAATGGCATTCCTATAAATGTATACTATTTGATTCTGTAATAAGAGATTGCATAAGTCTGCGTGAATACCTACCCAATATTGTATGATTACTGATCTAGACAAATTGAAAATAATTGTAAACAATTATACTACTTCCTTACCATAAATTTTGTTACATACCTACCTCGACTAATACTAATACATATACACCAGATAATGTCTCTCTCAATTTTGACTACACTACTCGATAATGACACAATTTTACCAGATTTGGCCGTTTATATAATATATATTTTTGATTATATGTATATATATAATATCACAAACAAGCAGCAACTTTCGCTGTTGCTTCTGTGAATTTCTGTTTATTTACAATGTACACTAATTATAAGTATTATTGTCTATTGTTAAAAAATAATTTTTGTAAATAAACATTATTATTATTATTATTATTATTATTATTATTATTATTATTATTATTATTATTATTATTATTATTATTATTATTATTATTATTATTATTATTATTATTAATCGCGCATATCAATTTTTTAAATAACTCATCAAAATATACAAATAAAAAGTTTTCTGAAAAGCTGTTAACCTTATTTTTGTTTCATAAACTGTAGAATATAATTTTTCGTATATTTTTGCTGATTTTACGGATAATAAATTGTTTGCTGCTCTTCTGGCCTGTTCCACAATTTCAGGTGAACTTAAATTCTTAATTTCATTCTCACTATCGCAAATTCTCGCCTATTTTATTGCAAAAAGCACCAATTTTAACAGCGTAGGAAGTGAAAAGAACTATAACATAATATAGAGCAGATTTTATAATAATTCGTATTTATGTGCATCATTATTCAAGACTGCTTCTGTTATTTTCCTTTTTTAATAAAATCATTATAAGTTCACTTGCTGTTAATTTTATTTTCATAGCTATCCTTTAGAAAACAACAGAAAAAGTAAAAGATATAATACCAATCGATAGAAAATACCATTTAGGGAGATACCTTAGAAATATACAGGGGGTTACATTTAGAAAAAACACTTCAGGGTTTGAAGTCCCACCAAAGTGGTACTACCAGTAGTAATTCTGAACACCCTGTATGCAATTAGGTAACTTTATATGTATGTCTGTATAGCGCAATGATTTGAGTAGGCAGCCTTTAAAGCCATCTCAGGTGTAGGGAATCCTTATAAAACCTCTTATCCTTATTAAATCAACCAGTAGAATCCAAAAATGAATTAAAAACTGTATAATTCCATTAAAAATAACCCACTTGACAGCTACTTCTGGTATACCGAACCGAAATTTCAAAGACCTCGAAATACTTTTGGCAAAATTTTCAGAAAAAAAAATCACCCTAACTCTCCAAATGTCAACGAACCAGTTGCGTGAAAAATCCTGTATATCAGGGGCGGCCGGCATTCCAACTGATGTGAGACGCTTTAGCACATTCTCTCTTGTCTTCGTGAGAATAAGTGCGTGACCATGGGCCGTATTCACCATCACTTTAGTTATATTTAACAAGCCTGTTAAAATTCTTATCCAATCAAATATCATCTTTAGGAAAAATCCTTATTCCTGATTGGCTAAATATTTTAACAGCCCAGTTAAAAATAACTAAGGTGATGGTGAATACAGCTACATATGCTAACGTAACCTTGTTTGCCACGTACACCAAACACGTATTCTCTCTTTTATTTTTACGAAGAGAAGTTAAAGGGCACGCGCTGACGCATCTCTCGAGGTGCCCACCCGTGACTACCCTTTGGTTTGGCTTTGGTTTTGTCTCCCTTGCGTATATATTAAGTACCTACTTATCTGATTTCAACCAAATTTATATCCGTAGCAATAATCTGTGGTTATACTTTTTTTTTTGTAGAACGAAACTTATTTTTTGGTTATGCATGCAGCATTTTTATTTAAGAAAAAATGTGTCGATGTTTCTAGAAGTCATGTTAGGCATTTTTTTAGATAAAAATTAACACAATATTATTGATCAGCATGCTTTGGAACCCCTATATCCAAAATTTCACTGCATTCAGATTCCCGAATGATGGTCTCTTAAAAACACACTTAATTACTAATCGTAATTAAGAAATAACTTAGAAGTAGTTTGTTTTAAAAAAAGTCTCTAATGTAGTGAAATTTTGGATGTGGGATGGTTTGGATATTCCAAGACAGCCTGATTAATAATATTTTTGTTAATTTTTCTCTAAGAAAATGCCTAACATGACTTCTAGAAAAATCTACCTCTTTTTCCTTAAATAAAAATGCACGCCAGTGACAAAAAAATAAGTTTGGTTCTACAAAAAAGAGTATATCAAAGGTCACTGCTACGGATCCAAATTTGGTTGAAATCAGATAACTAATAACTGAGATACCTACTTAGGGGGGCATTAAAATTGGAAATTATAATATTTCGTGAATTTTCTTTTTTCTTGAACCTTGTTTACTATATATTTTTTTTATTTGCTCTTCTTAAGAATATGATTCGAAATTATTTATTTGTTAATTAATTGATTTTTTTTATTTTCCAGACGTTTCGGTAACAGATTGTTGCCTTTATCAATGAATTTTTCTTATATCCAGGTATTAAGATAAATTCATTGTTAAAAGCTACAATCAGTTACCGAAACGTCTGGAAAATAAAAAAAAATCCAATTAATTAAAAAATAAGTCATTTCGAACTATAGCAGTTGCATTTTATGATACATTTTTTTCAAGAAAGTTACAACGCATATGGACAAGAAGGCACAAATTTGCTGAAGAATATATCTCATTTAATCACAACTTTAATTAAACGAAAAACAGAAGAATTTTGAATTACGATGTAAACATATCAACACATATCTGGTCTTTCTCAATTTCAATGTCTCACACATCATTATAATAGGTAAATAATGTTTGTTTTCCAATGGGAAAAAAGTAGGGTAACAAAATAAGTATCGATAAAGCTGCTGATCAGCAGCGAATCGTTTACTACATGGTAATATAGATTGTTTAATTTCTTAATACCTGCACCATATTACCAAGAATTTTAAAGAATTTATGATAAAAACAAGGTTCATGAACATACATCCAATTTTTTTTTATATATAAAATTCCCAGTGGTTTATAATAAACAAGTAGATACTTACAATTTCTTGATTTTAATTTATGTATAATATGTAGCATGACATTCGGTGGAGCATGAAATTCTAATTTTACATGGAGGTTAAAATTCATCTCTCATGTTCTCTATTTTTTCTCTCAAATAACATTAATTATAAACACTACAGCAGTACTTGCCCCAGTTCTTCGTCAATGTAACTACGGTACTTGCACTAGGAATTACGGTACTGTTATTTAGCTCCAGGCCCCATTGAGTTAGATCGTACCTACATCATTATTAACTCAGTTATTACAGATTTACTAATTATTTAATTCCAGTGGACATTAAAATAATTAGGTACTCTTTAAAAATATAGGTATACATCCCCGGCAAATTGTAAAATGTAACTGTTTTCATTTTTCTAAGGTCTTGTATGAGTCAATATTTTCTTTCGATATTGTTTAGTTTTTATATTAAATCTGATTTTATTCAGGGCGATTCAGTTTTAGATGTATCACCTTATAAAATATGAATTTATAGCGACATTCTTAAAAATATAGATTGCAATTACAAACAATAATTGCATTTTGCCCAAGGTGCTCTCCGGTCATATCTTGGTACCTACCCTATCCTACATTATTCCGTTGTGTAAATTTCAAATTACAAAAGATAACCGGTATTGCTTAATAAAAGATCCCAATATTACACGTAATAAATAAAATAACGCTTTTATTTTACTTATAACTGCACATTAGCAGTGGCGGCTTCTTCTTAAGGCCGCATGGCCGCGCGCCCCTCCTCCAAAAATACCAAAGGAATCCTTATTATTATCATTATTGTAAATTAAATGCAAATGTTAAAAGTTAAAACATGTTTATTGTGGTACAAAAATATTATAAGGAAGGGCTCTAGCGTATGAGCTATTATTGTACTCATAACGCTACAGTCCGCATCCCTGCATCACAACACGCTGCCACTGCACAATGAGCAAAGGATCACAGATTCGTGGCCGCATTTTGAGTCGCGGCCCAGGTAACTATGGCAACCGACCCGATCTCCTTTTCGACTACACTCGTTAGATACTTTCCATATGCTTATATTATGCAGATTTGGCCGCAATTATTTCGCGGCCCTACGGAGCATTATTAAACATTATAACGTATTTTTAACAAATTACATATTTTTTAACATTATTAAAGTACTTATTTAATTTTTGTGAAAAGACAATTTTATATTTTACTTAACATGAATACTGTTAGTAGTATAATTATGAATATATATTTAATCTTTGATTGGAGCTAATTTTGCAAATGTTCCACTGGAAGATAAAATACAAATAAAAGAGTTGGGCGTTGCCTGCCCAATAAATACCTAATTTCGACATTACGATGAAAAAGTTATGGAAAAATTTATTTCTATGAAAGACAGTAGGATTTCAATTTTAGAAAGTAAGTGTACTCGTGTATAAATAACTGTATGAAGTTTGTTTACCTACGTAATAATGTAATGTGTCGTTTGATAACTATGAATTGAATAACTAAAAAACTTTTGAGTTTGTGATTGTGCCATATCGTTTTTAATTGCCGGATATCTAAAAACTAAAGCATTATTTTTTCAAGCAAATATTTTTGCTCTGCCAATTCCTAATTTATAATTTTAGGGGGTTTCACCTTGAACTATGCAAAATTTTCGCATTTTTTATTTCTGCGTCCCCCCATATCCAAATGTCACCAGCCGCCACTGCACATTAGATACTATTGTAGATAAATCATTTTTATTTTTGCACATTATTATTAAGGAACACAGAAACAAACCTGTACACCAGTAAATCGTCAATTTATAATCAACAAAGAAAAACGAAAGTAGGTACATATTACGAAATACTAATTAAATGTCGATGATACAATTATCTTGCTGACATAATATTTTCTAAAGGCCCCTTGAGTCTTAAGTAATTAGAGATGTGTTCAACAAAATATGAGAAGGTACCTACTAATAAAAAACACTTTGTAAACAGCGTAACATTAAATTCGGTACCTATATAAGAATGGAAATAATTGTGCAGTAACATATCAAAGAGGTATATCGCGTCTTTTGAGACGGGTATTTTGTTGCTTCTGAATTTACAGAAATTAGGTCAAGTTGTTTTTTTTTATCCAAAATTGTTTATCTTTTATTTAAACAGTGTGGAGACAATCTCTCATAAAAATATTTGATATATAAACATTAACGATTTCCATATAATTTCCAATCCATATAATTAAAAATGTATCAACAACTTTAAAAGATATATAAAATATATTATATATTTAAAAATCAAAAACTTTTTATAATACAAAGCCTGAGAAAGCGATTATCAGCTAAATTGTAAGTATTGCATGGGATACCTGGTGTTCGCTGGCAGTGAAGTCTTAGTGAACGTTAGGTGACACTTCCTTGTTATCGGAGGTCACCATTTCTTCATTTCTTTCCAACGAGTCGAAGAGAGTTGTAGTGAACGTTGATCTTCTGCAAAGAAAGCAACGCCGTAGCGGACGTACAAAACGCGTTCAGTTCAAACACTGCGAAATTCATATAAACGCGATGTGGTTTTGCTGGTATATTTCACTTCAGTTATTTTCATTTTCTTAGAAAATATGGTGCTTTAATAGGTATATCTATAGGTAGTGTGCAACAAATAAAACATAGCCAGTGGCTATCAGTTCTGCGGTCCTACTGCAAAAATTATTAGGTAAGATCTAAAAAAAGTTTCTATATGTATAGTTGAAATATGATTATAACATTTGTATTGTTTTATTTTACATCTTTTTATGCTGCCGATCTTTAAATTGATTCATATACATACCCGAGGTCACCTTCCTTGCAACGTGAAGGAACTCTTAAGTTACTGACAAATATTTTGTAATTTGTACGGATTGAAATTGACCTATATTGAACTAGTTATAACATATTTAAAAAGCAAATTTCCATATCAGTTCTAGTAATGTTTACCTTATGTAGAATAAATATTTATTATTATCTTTTGAAAAATTCTAAAATTTAAAGAATAGAATACGTATTGCCTATTTTGAATCTAAGATTTTATTAATACATCAAGAATTATTACGTGACCAAAAAAATAACTAGGTATAAAAAACGAGAATCAATTGTTTATTTTATTTTTACACCTGTTTATTTCTCGAGTATATTTGAATAGTAAAACATGAATTCATCAATTATGAATTATTGTATAATTCCTAAGTATTCCAATTTCATCTCCAATTCTTATTTATCAGTATTTCACTTGAAGAAATTAGGAAAGAGGAGTTAATGCTAATAAAATCTTGTTAAATATAAATTTAAACTTTGAAGCAACAAATTGTTAAGATTTAAAATAACAGTTAATTGAGTAGAAATGTGTGTCACAGCAAAGTCCAATTAACCTTAAAAATATTTGTTTATGGGTTAAAATTATGTGGCAGATTGATAATGTTGTTATAAATTAAAATTATATTACAGATATACAGTTATTTTCTAGACATATACTGAGGATAAATGACATATTTTATTTATTTATTTATTTATTTTCAAAATCTATTTAAGCAAGTACGTGCAGGATAATTTAAAATTTAAAAAGATCTTCCGAGTTATATCCCGTACATTTGTAAAATATTTTCAATTATTCAGGATAATTGTTATCATATAAGTTATTTTATATTAACTATTTTTTGACTGGACGTTCTCATACGAATATATTAATATAGGGATCCATCAGCCTTTTTCTACTTTCTTCCCAAAAAGCTTGCCATCAGAGCTATGTACCGATCACACAATGATATTCTTGCTTAAACACAAACCAGTAATTTTTTCATTGCTGTTATGGTAACATTCTCAGTATATTTCTTTTATTATTATTCGGGATACACCTGCAAGCTCTAATATGTTGAAGAGAAAACATAATATAGAGAACTTTGTATTTTAAAAAATATAACAGACCTGATACATAGTTTTCTTTTGGGATTACACCACCTGTAAAATAACAAAAAGCAGGAAACCAGTAACATACAAATTAAATATTCAAAGTGCAGTATCAAGTAGCTCTTTCCTAAAGGTTTCAAGTTGATCCTAAAACCGACGCCCCGCAATACTTCCACAAAATTACAAAAAAAAGCACATAATTTGATTTTTTTTGCCCGTTATTACTGACAAACTGGAAAATACAGATAACATTAGTAAATGTGGTATTTGAAAGATTTTTTAATGCGCTATCACAATATGAAAAAACATAAAATTTTCGAGAAAAATAATAGTTCGCAAAATGCCATCGTCCTCTAAAAAGTGAAAAGTTTCGGGAAAAAAATAGAGGCAACTGATACTCCAGGACCGTAAAATTGTAATGAGAAAAAAACATTAAAAATATTATGTATCTGCACATGCACATATGACGAAGTAAGTACATGACGTTATAATCCCAAGTGCCCTAGAATTGTAAGAATAACTCAAAAATGTAAAATATAGGGTGCACCATTTGTAAAACATAACTTTGTATGTGCTGTTTTTATGTGCTTTGTATGTATAATGAAGTTATGACCCGTCTACGTACTAATGACTCACCCTGTACATACATATACAAAACGTATTCAAATTTTGTTCAATGGAGATGCATTTTAGAGATTTGAAACGTCGAAAATCATTTTAAGTATGATTTACCTTTGCATTTAGGATGTAAATTTATATAAAAAAATGGTACCTACTAAAATGCTAAATCTGTATTTAAAAATATAAATTGATGATGATAACTGAGAAAGAAAAAGTTATCTTAAAGATAAAAAATACCCCATTATAGGCGGACAGGGGCGGTAGCGGTAGTACATATATGGAATGAAAATGTTTCATTTGTGTTTCGATATTCTACATACTACGACATTATATGGCGCCATAAAAATTAAAATATATTTTCCGTGTATTATATACCTATATTTATGGCGTACAGCGCACCTTGTCAATTTTAATTAAAAAATAATTAGAGGGTACCTAAATAGGTAATAATAGGTTACTTTTATATGGAAAACTCTGTATATTATTATATTTATTTTAGGAATCTACATCATTTTCTGAATCCAACTTTACATAAGTGACATTTCAGCTGTTAAACTATTTTTTGGATTATATTTTACTTTTGAATAGTGCCTCAACCATCCCCGATTAAATGAAATGGATCATAACAACCTTAAAAATAAAACTGGCGTCAAAAACATTCAATTTCTTTAGTTACAGGGCGTTAAAATTCTTCAAAGTGGTTATAAAGATTAAACTGGTTTTTTTTAAATAGTATATACGTACCATAATGCGTGTACCTACTATAGTACCATTAGAACTGAAATTAAAGTTAAAAGAACTTCCAGATTCCAAAAATATAAACTTATGTGTTCCATATAAAAATCGAAAGTTGGTATTACTTCCGGTAGAACTGAAAATGACAGAAAGGTTATTTTTATGTAAAAAACCTTTAATAATAAGTAGGTACTTCCGCCATGCCAAATTTGAAAATTGTATCCAAAAAAATAAGGGTGAAAGAGGGGTATACCATGAATCTGTGTCACACTGTATATATACCTACCCCATAAACTTTGCCTGTAATGCAATGAAATGTCGATCATAACTTTGCATTATTTTTCCTTTTATAATTAAAATCATTCAGCAAAGAAACAAAATACCTACTATGTTTCCTTTTTCGTTTTTAAAATAACAATTCAAAACGATTAAATATTTCTATAATTCTGTTTAGATTGTCGTTTAAATATTTCAATGTTGCTTATGGGATAAGTATAAGAGTATGGATATGGCAACAGTAATATCAACGATAGGTTAGGCAACAAACTATAGTGTGCTGTGGAAAAGTTCACCTCTTCCGCATAAAATCTATTATGAAACAGTTTTAGCTACACGCAAATGTAATTTTTCTCTTCGCGGTGGTATAGATACGTTTACAAAAAAACTTATTTTTATTACCTACTGCAAATAAGTACCTAGGTATATAACTGCAATAGGTTAAAATTAGATATGCAGAAGACAGTAGGTAATGAAGCATATATTACTTACGTAATTTTTGTATTTGTAGAAAACCCCATTTTATAGATTATGTGTGCCTAATAAAGCCACGTATCAAAAAAAAACAAAGTGAAGCCTAAAGGGATTTAGTGCCAACAAGAAAAATCTGCAGGAAGAATATGTTGTCCCGTATAAAGTCGGCAAAGTAAAATTTGTATAAGTATTCAAATCTCCAAATTTTAACATTCATAACAGGTATATTTTTTTAATTGATCTACCTACGTTAAAATATTTTGATCTAAGCCAATGTTTTGTTTATGATAATTGTAAGATAAAAAATATGATTTTAAAGTATGCAGGTATAGGTATATCTAGGTAAGGTATATAAAATAAAATTTGGTTTATGATTATTTGTTGCTTATAACATAACCTTATTTGGCACGTACTAATGTTCCTATCAGAGTTGCAACTTTTTCATGAGAAAAAATGAGTGAGAACCAAATTAAGTTATTTTAGGTAGTCATGCGAAGCCTAAAAGTTTATTATTCTTAATAAGCTATCAACGAGCTCTACTAAAATACAGCAAATATTCACTGAAAACCTGAAACGGTTAGTACAAGCATATGTTGTACTAGTAACCCCCTTTGATAATGCAAATTAAATAAATTTGACGTAATTAAATTTTAATAAAATGTCTGATCTTATAAGAAGGCAGTTCTTTCTGGAACAGTAACGGAACCATTCACTAGTATTTATGCAAATGTTACATTCTGCGATCTATATGTCCATCCTACAGTACCATGTAAGTCTTGGGCACAATTGTTTTGAACGTGGGTACCGCTAACTGTTGCTGCGTGGATAATAAACATAAACTTAATTGAAATGTAGAATACTGTTCTTTGAAACAGGTCTAAACTGTACCCGAATATAGGTAAACGAATACCTACATAAAAATGATAAATAAAAAATAACTATAGGTACAAAACTTTCACACTTATGACTTATGCAATAATGACTAATCTGATATACTTATTTGTATACTTTTCAGAATTTTTCTGATTACTTTTCGCAGTCATTTTCTAATATTTAAATGCTATTTTCATTAAAATATTAGGTAATATTACTACTTTGATGAATTGAGTTTCTACCTATACGGGGTGTTAGTTAAACATGCGGCAAAAATTCAAGAGGTTATTCCTTGGACTATTCTAAGGATATTTTATCCTTTGATGATTTTTGAAAAAGCGCTTTGTTGCGAAGATATAGGGCAAAAAAAAATTTCAACAAATAACAATTTATTACTAAAAATTACATGTAACATTTCTGAACCTACAAGAATTGTTCAAAATGGCTACCTCCAGCTCGGATGCAACCATCCAATCTTCTCCTCATAGACTCCCGAACTCTTTCAAAAACACCAGGGTCGTTTCTTATTGAGTTACACCCAGCAATTATCCGATCTCTTAAATCGTCCACATCTTCCACTGGCCTAGTATAAACTAATGACTTTAGATGGCCCCATAGGAAATAATCCAGGGGGTTTAAGTCCGGGAATCGAGCAGGCCATACGTTAGGTCCACCTCGACCAATCCAGCGACCTCTGTATGTTGCTGTTAAAAACTCTCGAGCAACTACACTAAAATGAGGTGGTGCACTATCATGCATAAACCACATTGCCTGTCTTGTAGCCAATGGTACATCCTCCATAAACTAAGATAGCGTTTGTTCCAAAAAATTGCGGTATACTTCACCGGTAAGTCTTCCTGGTAGAAATACCGGTCCAATTAGCCAGTCACCCTCAATTCCAACCCAAACGTTCAACGAGAACTGATGTCGAAACCGATTTTCACAAATCTTATGTGAATTTTCGTCAGCCCACACATGGTTATTGTGGAAATTCCTTATTGCATTTCGCGAGAAACTGGCTTCATCGGTAAAAAGAATCAGCGTAAGTACCTAGTTGAGGGATTTCAACCAATGTGTGCAAAAGCCATTGACAAAATGCAATACGTGGAGCAAAATCCGCAGGAAGAAGTGCTTGAACGCGTTGAATGTGGTATGGGTACAACAAATTATCTCTCAGAATATGCCAAACAGTCCAATTACTTACATTCAAAGTATTTGCAATTCTTCGCGTAGAAGTACCTGGATCTTCTTCTATCATATCCAGCACATTCTCTTCTACGTCTACCGTTCTTACAGTCCTTGGCCTTCCTAGTCCTCCACTTTGCTTCAATGTTCCCGTTTCTCGAAGACGTTGATGAATACTTTGAAAGATTTTTCTATCGAGACAGCAAGTCCATAAATAAAATGCATGTGAGCCATCTCGGCATTCGAATAGCGAGCCATGATAGAGGACTTCACTAACAACCGTTTACACGTCAACTAGCCAAACGTCAATCAATCTTAACAAATGCGACACATACAAACTACAAAAACATACAAAATAATCACTCCGAAATATCACGGGATGTTGGTAAGAAAAAACAACTCCTTTTTCTTACGTGTCTTTTACTTGATACGTCCAGTGAAGTACGCGATACTTTACACCCTGTATATAGTATGGTATAGTATAGTATAGATGATTGTCCAATGAAACATTTCCACCTTGAATAACTTGGTACACCTTATGTCAATTCGTGAGAGGACATTGTATTCTAATCTGTCAAAATACACAGGCTATTGCATTTAAAAAATATAAATTTGAAAACCAGTTATTCGTTTCCGAGAATATCATAACTTTATTTTTCCCGTGGAAATAATATTGAATATTATCATTTTCAGTCAAATTTTGTTATTCAGTTGACAGTGTGGTTTATTACAACACAGAAAGAAGCTAAAAGAATTTACAAGGTCAACATTTTTAAACTAGGCGCCACTATATAGGTAGATAGTAAAATATTGGAAAAGATTATGTGAACTTTAAAAGCTAATTCAAGGCTATTTAATGCCTTAGAAGTGGTTATTGTGCTGCTGATCGCAGCAAAATTTAATAACGATCCCAAAAAAAATTGTATCTTGCATCAATTTCTACAAAATATAGGTACGGGTCTTACAAGTACTCTCCAGTAACATATGAATCAGGAGAACTGTAATTATTAAGTACTTTATCATTATGATGCAGCATTATGAACCGTTTATTCTGAACCGTTATTCTGAACTACTAAAAGTAACATAAAACATAGGATCCTAATAATTATTATTATCCTATAAGAATAACTATTCTGAAAACTTAAGTTTTTACTTTTTGCTCATTGTCTGACAAACATTTAAATTGACAACCTACCGAAATTACGATATATACAACAATAGTCCTTGAATTGTGAGCCCTTAATTCAAAATAGGGCCCATTACGTTTTTTTATTTTTATCAAAATTTTAAAACAGAACCCTTAATTTCGGAGAAATATAGTTTGCTCATAATAATAAATTAAGATACAAGTTTATTATTTGAATTCAGCTATCTTTTGTTTGGCGTTGAGGGTGATTGATGCCTTTGTGGTGGCATGGTGGTGACAGTACATACTTCTATCCTAATAATAAAATCAAACCCTTTACTACGTACATAAATCTAATAATCGCCAAATGGGAAATCAATTACCAAGTACAATAATTAATAATAATTAATTATTTATTAATTAAAATATTACTAATAATAATATTTACACAGGCACAAAATTTCATACATTAAACCATCTAATGTACAGGGTGATCGATTTAACTGGAGAAATGAGTTTTTCTAGGAAACGGCCGAGAAAAACAAATTATTTTAAAAAGTAATGCATTTTTACTTACTTTTACAAGAAATAGGCTAGGGTATATAATACTAAAAATATCATTGAAGCTAGGCATCGCGATGCTTCAAGAATTTTTCAACATACATTGTATGTCGCTCAAAAAATCCCTTAATCTTGAATATTTTTCCTATATGACATTTTCTTATGTTTCCATAAAAGCCTCCATTTAGTAACATATCTGGAAGTAGAAGTTCTTTAATAGACTTTTAGAATAAAATTTTGTTCATTATTTTTTTTAATTCTGTGGTAGTTTATTATAATCTTTAATTCCCTGATATATAAACAATACAAATTTTAGGTATTTCAAATTTTATGGATTTATGCTTAGGAATTATAATAAACTATAACGGAAATACCGGAAAAACTATAATAAACATTCAGATACATAAAGGCATTGATTTTCTTATCCGAGATATAGCGTAAAATGAGTGTTTTACGATAATGTCCTTATGTTCAGACCACTTCCCAATCCCATTGTTTAAGCAATCGAATTGTTTTCACATCCTGTTATTAACTTAATTTGTTAAAAATATATAATAAGTTGTAAGTAATCGTTTTATAATCATGGCTGGCAGTCACTAAGACAAGTAATAAAATAATAAACATCATAATGTAAACACGAAATTTTACAGCGTTTACAATATTATTTTGTTTGATATCCCACATTTTTTCCTCAAATACTACCAATATAAAAAATATACATACAACGATTCTACAGTAGTCTTCATCAATGAGTCAACAACTAGGTACTTACATTTTTTGTAGTTTATAATAGTACCTCATCAATCACAGATTAGTATATAAATAATGACTAAAAGATGATAAAATTCTAACTAATTTCTTGAAAATCATAAACCGTTAAATTATCTCATATGTATGCATTCGTCCAGTTCATTATAATATAATAAAATACATGGACTGTCTATTGTAAGTACATGCATAGCTTTTACTTCCTGATGGACCTCAAAGTAGGCCAACAAACTCGGACAAGGATACAATTTAACCTTGACCAATCTTCCCAATTCTTATGATTCTCTTACTCGACCCATTGTGACTCGACCCGTTATATTCACGCCTACGAGCATTTCATTGTGGTAAAGAGGATAGGTATTAAAAATGGTATGACATGCAGCATATTCATAGAAATTACTGGTATAAAAACAGAAAACGATCAAGAAACCCTTGATTTTCACTAAATGTCTTGATTCATCGGCTATAATAGTTAAAAATGTTTCGCTTTTTCAAAATAAAGTACCTATCTAATTATTATAATTAATGAGCAATATAAAAGTTAAAAGATTAACTTGCTATGATGCTAACATATCTATTAACCGTTATTAGATTATTTGCCTTTATATTGGTTATTAGATACATATACATATTTTACTTCGGGTAATCTTTTAAATGGTAAATTCTGTTTTTAATGCTGCACATCTAAATGTTTGCTCTTTACTGCCTAAGTTCATTTCCGTAAAAAACTTTATATTAAAAAATAAATATGATTTATACGGCTAAACTCATATATTTCTAGTGAATTGTTACGTATTGATGGGTACTCACTAATTCGTAAAGATAGGTGTACCAGGGGTGGAGGAGTGGCTTTTTATCTCAAGGCTTCACATTTATTTAATGTTATAGTAATTAATGATGATATTGAGCAATTGTGGATGTCTACTTCTCTTAATAAGAATAATGTTATTTTTGGTGTTTGTTATATATAAGCCTCCACATACAAATCCTAAATATTTTACTGATAAATTGGAAGAGTCAATATCTATTGGTATGCAATACGAGGATAAAATATTTTGCTTTGGTGACATAATATAAATTTATTAGATGTTGATTTAACTGCAATGCGTTAGTTTACATCAATGTTGGAATCACTCGAGTTTCATCAAATTATTGATGAAGCCACACATGTCACTGTCAATAGTGCATGCTTCACTGCTTGATGTTATAATATGTAATGACTTAAAATGTGTTTCCTCTGTAAAAGTCGGAGGATTCAATATTTCTGACCATGACCTTGTTCAGTGCAATATTTTTCAAATCATCATCAGTTTTCTCCTAAATATGTTACATACCTGTTATTCTAATTTTCAGCAATTACCACTTAATGATATATTTTTTAGAACAATGTTGATGATAAGGTAAATCATTTAAGTTCATGCCTCTTGAATTTGTTTAATAAACATGTTCCGTTGAGAACTATACGTGTAACCAAAAAGAAATCTCCTTGGTTAACAGATAATACATATTAAATTGTTAATGAAGCAAAGAGATAAAGCTAGATCAGAGTGCAAGAAATCTCCTTCATCCGCAAAATGGAGTTACTATAAACAAATTCGAAATGCTACAAATCATGCTCTAACTGTTGAGAAACAAGCTTATTTCACTTATATAGCTATACAAACAAGAATTCCAAAGAACTATGGGGTGAACTTAGATCATTGAACATTATTTCTCGCAATAGTAAATCACAATTACCGAAGAATTTATTAGATCCGGATGATATCAATAATCATTTTATAGATAATATCCCAAATAATAATATAAATAATGCTGAGATTTTAAATTACTACCTATAACCTTAACAAAATTGTCAATTCAAATTTCATTTTTCACCTAGTTTCAGCAGATCACATACAAACCATTCTTCGGAACCTAAAAAACTCGTCGGCTGGTGCTGACTCACTTAGTATATTTTTTTATAAAATTGTGTTGTCCTGATCTACTGATCTACTGAATTACATTGTTCACATTATTAATAGTATTTTTATCAATTGCCAGTTTCCTTCCCCTTGGAAAGTCGCTCTAGTAACTCCTATACCGAAAAAGAATGATCCCAAAACTTTGTCTGACTTCCGAGCTATTAACATTTTATCAGGATTATCTAAGCTTACTCAAAAAGTAATTAAAATACAGATTCGTAACTATGTAAATAAACATAATATTTTACCTGTTATTCAGTCTGGTTTTCGATCCGGACATAGTTCACAACTGCCCTGATGCATGTAGTAGATAATATTGTTGAATCTACTGATGTTGGTAAGTGTACGGTGTTAATATTACTTGATTATAGTAAAGCTTTTGATACCCTAGATCACACGGTTCTTCTCGCTATATTAAAATCATGTGGGTTTGATAAGGGAAGTGTAAAATTGTTGCAGTCATATCTTGAAGGTCGCTCACAAATTGTGAGAGTGTGTGGTAAGTTTTCTCACTCCAGAACGTTTACCAAAGGAGTTTCACAAGGTTCAATTCTAGGATCGCTGTTATTTTTAATTTATACTTCGCAGTTTGTCTAGTTTGTTAATTTTTGTTCACTACATATGTATGCGGACGACACACAACTGTATTACACGTTCCACCCTAGAAATTACTGGCCGATATGCAACATATAAATAATGATTTAGAAAGCTTGTCTAAAGTGTCGTTGCAACATTATCTTAATTTAAATTCAGCTAAATCATCTATGCTCATATTCGGTAGGAAATCTGATACGTTAAATATACCTACCCAATTTGCTAAATATCGAAATAAATGGTAACTCCTTAAACATATCACAGAGTGCAAGGGATTTGGGGCTAGTTTTGGCTAAGACATTAAGATTTTGGGAACAAGTCAGTAAAATGACTCGCGTGTCAGCATATTTAAGCATGTCAGCATGTATATACTGTGCGTTTCACGAAGTTGTATCCCGGATTGGAATGTTCGGATTGTCAGGATTCGCTGGCAAATCCTGTGCGAGACTGGCACGTGCGCTTAAATCACACCACCTCAATTTGTAGCGGTCCGTAACCGAGATGTGCCAATGCATTGAATTTAACTAATAACATGACGACGCTCCATACGTTGGCGATATATACTAACATTCCAATCCGGGATACAACTTCGTGAAACGCACAGTAGACCTTGTCTCGATCTTGATGGTAGTAACCATAACCGTAACGTGTACAAAATGCATGTATTCGTTTTATTTATAGAATACGGAAGTATGAACATGTTTCTCATAAGTTGTCGGAACTCCATTGGCTGAACATGAAGGAAAGAAGGAATTGTGTGCACTTTATTTATTTCATAAAAATATTGTTACAAAGATGCCACCTTACTTATATAATAAGTTAACACTCCGAAGTGATGTTCACAATATCAATGTTAGATTTAAAGGATTACTCAGCCCCCCTGTAAACATAAAACATCATTTTATGAGCGAGGTTTTAGATATTCCATTTACAAATTGTATAACGAGGTTCCACTCATTGCACAGTCATTTAATGTTATAAAATTTAAAGAATACATGAAGGCAGTTTTACTCTCTTTATAGAAATAGTGCAGCTTTTATTATTTCCCAGAATTTTAATTTCAAATTAGTTTTGTTTTGTACCTATCACTATGTATTATGTTATTACTATTTATTCAAGGGTTAAGTGGCAGAGCACACTTAGATGTGAACTTCCCCTTGGGATTTTCAAATTATATTAGGTACTACGTTATATACTACTATTATACTACGTTTATTGTAATCTCTGTTTGTAGCAGTTATTAATTTGGAAATAAAGACGATTATTATTATTATTATTATTATTATTATTATTATTATTATTATTATTATTATTATTATTATTATTATATAGCAACCGTAAGTAAAATCTTTAATAGGTGACTATAATATTGATATGCATTAATTTTCATTGTCATTATTAAAGAGTTTTAGCACAGTGGCTTTAATTGTGATTAGGTACTAATGAGCTTAAAATACTCCCTATTTTATTAAAGTTTTGTGCTACGATTTATAAAATGTTTATTAACAGTTAATAGATTTTGACTCAATGTATTTTTGAAGATAGGAAAAATATTAAATTCAAAAGATGTAAGGTTTTTTTTATGGACTTTCCGATATCTATATTAAAAAATATACAGGCCTTCCCATAAATGAAGGACCATAGAAACATTTGGAACACCCCGTATATTTAGTGATATCTTGAAAGATCTACTTTTTCTTATTTCAACGATGTATAATTAATTACATTTTTCTTGACGTTTTTGAAATATAAGCACTTTTACATGTAGGACGAACAAATGACAAAAATCCGATTTTCGATCGGTTAGGCAGTTAAATAAAACAAAACTATTCAATAAATAAAACAAATGCTCCAAACACGTCCGGTCTCACAACACAATGTATAATATATATTTGATTTTTTTTAATCTTCGAACTTTTATTAAAAAATATAAGTACTAGGTATCAGAAAATATATTTCTTAAATTTGTAGGAATAATTTATCCCTTTCAAAATATTGATGTCTGTTTAATACCTTATGCTGCTTAGGTGAAATTATAATTATATTACCGATCACTGTATCTATGACAAACTTGTTTCAAAATAAATATAATATGCTTAGCTATCTATGTTGATACACTGCTTACCTATACTATATTATACTGCCTTATCCCTGATATAAAATAAGTTTGTATAAAATATAGTTAATCAACCGCAGCGGTGACATCCTGTGGAAATATTATGTAATACCACCAAGGTCGTTGAATTTGATTGGTTATTTCTATAAATGCGCGAAATTCATTGGTCAGTGCATACATTAACCACCATGACTTCTGACCACCATCCATTCGTGTTAATGCGGTTGATAACTATAATATCTCTATAAACAAGACCTTATCCCACTGGAAACATTCCTTTGAAATCATCTAAAAAATAATAGTTACAAAGAGCCTAATAAGAGAGTAGAAAAAAATAAGAGAAAATTACTAATATGAATGTGATTAACTATTTAAATAATAATACTCGTAGTCATTATCTTAGAAAATGTTTTGGAAAATCTAGAGGAGAGGTACGGATTTTTTTTGATCACGCAGGTGGACATTTTGAACACCATTTGTAATTCGATATAAATTAGATTTCCTTGTTTCCAGGGCAATCGGATTTTTGTAATTTTTTCGTCCTACATATAAAAGTTCTTATAAGTATGTCAAAAACGTCAAGGTATCACTAAATATACGGAGTATTCCATTTAAAAAGTATATGTTTCTATTGTCCTTCGTTTATGGAATGTCCTGTATATTTTCTAATATAAGTATAGGGGAGAGTGTTCTACAGTGAAACATGGTGAAACACTTGACATAAAAATATAACCAATGAATAATCACTGTGCGCCATCTCATAATTAAAGGTTTAACTACCCATATTGTTTTTAAAAAAGGACTAACATTGTACCGGATTTAGCATTTTGGTTCAAGTAACAGACAATTTCAGTTGGAATGAGCGGTTTTTCGTGTTATTACGGCGAGAAGTTTGGTTTTATAAAAGTGATTTTTGCTGCAACACAAAGATTGGACATCGTGTGAGGTATGTAATATTCAAAATACCTATAGGTTATTAACTTTTTGTATGCATTTTTTTTAGACGTTACATTTGGGGTATACTGAAACATTACTATTTCAAGGAACCTCATGTGTGTTTTATTGCGTACTCCACGCGTGTTTTACTGAAAACCCCATCCTAATGAATGCCAATTAACATAATGTAAAAGGATATTATTATATTTTAATTTTAATATTGCAGTTGGCAAGAAATCGTACACGAAAAACTGCGATTGAGTTAACTTCGCCGGATGTGATAAAAAATACTATAAACTATATATACAACACTGCGGTCTCAGTTGCCCTCAAAACGGTGTCACAATACTCTCTTAGCCTCCCCATTGTAGCCATAGGTTAGAACCATTGAATGTGAATGTTTATCAAGGATTTTTAACTTATATGTTAAAAATCTTTGAGTGTTTATGCCTTCTTTTAAAGCACACTATAATTCAGATGTAGACAGTTGGCTGCTTCGTCATTCAGGATTACCTATGACAATATCATGATGTAGTTGTATCATGTGACAATATAAGTTGCAGAGTGGGTTGGAATCGCCATGACCGCTCGATGACACCGAGTAACATATGGAATCTTCCCATTTAATGAAAATGTGTTCAATGAAAGCCACTTATGAGCCCTGCTGTAACTGACAGGCCAGAGGACAAACAAGTGTCTGAATGTTCTACTTCAAATCTGAATAACAACGTGAATGTCAGTGAAAATAGTGAAGACCAAGAAAATCAAGACCCAAGCGAGATCAAATAGCCTTCGTTTCACCTGAACAATTCAGAGGCTATCCCAAAGTAGAACAGAGAAAAACTAAAATTACTAGACGAAAAGGAAAAAGTATGATTGTAACAGGTACACCGGAAAAACTATTGTAGAAGAAAGAAAGCAAAATAAGAAAAAGGCATCTAATAAAATAGTAAAGAAATATAAAAGGAAAAGGAAAGTCTTAGAATCATCAGATGAAGACGAAGATTACGTTTCCCTCTATTCAGAAACAGAAGACTGGTTTTCTGAAATTGATGGAAATAACTTCGAGGATTTCGTGTTACAAATCCGTTCTGCAGACTCGTGGCTTCTACTTCTACAGAAAGGCCTGTAGGTAACGTGGATCGAAAAACCTTCAAAAGCCGGTGCTCGTAGCCCACGAAAATTGGTTAGGAATCCTTGGTCGAGTGTCGACTCTACTGGACACCTTTGAGGAGATGTATTTGTCTATTTTTCTTTGTTAAAAATTTGATTTGAATTTTGCTATTTGGTTGAGACTATTTCTCTCCCCAGAGAATTTCTAGTTGCTCTTTACTTTATGATGCTAATAAATATATACTTATCAAATCCTGCTGTCGCTCCACAATATATTTTATTCTGATTTTACCGTCCACGTCTCCAGACACATTCACGCGACTCGAAGTTGCATCCGCTCGCTGCAGTCTGGCTGTTAATAAAATATGCAATACAGGGTGATGTCACGTTTTCCCCTATGATTGGAGATTTTGTACTGGTAGAATTTAAAATAAGGGAAAGACTTGAAAAGAATGTTTAATTGGACCAATTTTAAAAGAAAAATATGAGAAAGGTGATGTAGAAATTAACTTTTATAGAATTAAGGCATTCCAAGAAGACTGACAAATTTGTCTTGCAATAGTGCCTGATATATCCACTATAGCTTAGCAGTGTACCATTTTAATAGTAGCATGCTATTAAAATGATATTGCCCAAACCTAATACATGGGAAAACCAAACGCCAAGTTGCTCTGATTTCATTTTAAATAAGATTCAACCACATAGACATACGTTAATATATGGCTAACTCTTTTGGTATCCCTTGTTCTAACTGACACTACATTTTTTCCTTTTCAAATTGTGTCATAGAGGAAATTTTATTTATTTTCCAATGCAGTGTTACGAGGTTTTTTTCCATTAACTCTTAAATATCTCGAAAACGAAAAGAGATAGCTATAGGGAACCTTAATACAAATATGTTCCTAGTGATCCCTAGATTTCAAAAATATAATAATACATAGGGTGTTGCATTTAAAATAACCAACTTGCACCTTGTCCCGACTTTTTGGAACACCCTGTGTAATTGAAAATATTTTTACAATATGCACTTTTAGTGTCAAAAAACTTTCATATAAAAAGTTTTTTGATGTAATGTATCGTTCGTGAGTAATCGAACAATTACCCACTAATGACACACCCTGTATATATATATATATATATATATGGTTATTTCTGTTTACGATATATATTTTTACCACTTTTTCTTGATAATTAGATTTTCAAACTTTATGTTGTCCATTATTGTTCACTTATTCCGTTCATAAAGCTAAACTGAATTTATACAGAAGTTTTCAATTTTTTCAAATAAAATTAAAAAAAATTGTTTAATTCTGGAACACCCTCTGCTAGGAAAGTCCATAAAAACTTTACAACTTAATTAATATTTTTTTCTATCTCCAAAAATAAGAAAAGTAGGTCGGATCGAAATGGTCGCGTGAAGGTACTGTACAGACCCCTGTGTTATGTTGTGTTATACATAGAAAAATTTAAAAAATTAGGAAATTTGCAAATTAGACAAGTAGATATATGCATACTTAGATCTGAATACGCAATAATGTCTCAAAACAATCATTAAGAGAACTAATTGACTTTCGCTATACAACTGAAATTTTATATAGAGGTACCCAAGTACCAATTTGAGTAATTTCGCTGAGAAACCTAATGTTGAGATGTTGGATTATTTCCTGATTGCGAGTTAAAAATGTCTGCTTTAAAGGATGTGTGATGTTCGGACCTGGTGTTGGAGAAATAAAAAGTTGGAGAGTTGATAAAAATTGAAATACCTATTTGGGGTTTTGTTTTCACTCCTTGGATTTCGCTGTAAAGCATTTTAACTAAATGGGGTCGAATGGGGGGGTAATATATTTGTAATAAATTGTAGCCAAAGAACTAATAATATGACTAACGACAAGCGTAATAAAATAACTTTGACGGAATAAATTTATAATAATAGTGTAGTTAATAAATTATGAAATATTAGTTTTGGTGGTGATCCGAAATGGCTGGTGTAGCTTCAAATCACTATAATAATGGCTCGGTTGGGTTATAGTAATGAAGACATTTGTTTAATTGATATTAAATGAAAAACGACGTATCTCACTGAACAATGAGCTTGTGCCATTTTCCCTGATTTTTAAATTAAATTCAAATTCTATTTAATCAGTGTTATGGTTATAATATATATAATCGGTACAAAAAAGATAACAAATATCCATATGATAGAGAAGCATAATATTAATAAATAAAATATTTATTAGTTTCTTTATGGCCACATCTAGTTATAAATAATGACATTTAGGTACCTACTTTAGGTGTTAGGTAATTTCATAACATGCTATACTGTAAGCCACTGCATGCTAGTCACTCTATTTTACTTTCTGGAACAATTGGGAAAATTCTCAACTTACAAATCTGCGACATATCATTGTAGGACACTCTGTTATATTATAAATATAGAAAACACTTAAGATGTTAGAACAAAGATTCGTTAAGCCGCGCTGCAAAAAGCTAGCTGAACTAGATAATATAGATAGGTACTTACCTACCAAATAAATTCACGAAAACCTATGCATATTATGTACTATTATACTTACTGATTAGAATACGTAGACTGACAGACATTTCAACTTTATTAAGTAATTTGCAATTATGTGGACTGTATGACAATGATATTTCTATGTAATCGGCAATGAATAACTTCTAACAAATTAACTTCTCTAAGTTGTTCTGCTAGGCTTGATCTCGCAATTACCAGACGACTCAGAAATATATTATAAGGATGAAAATCTAGGGGTGAAACAAAGGATATGCCGGCAATCAACTATATCTAGTACTTGCACACTACTATCAATCTACTATTCTCTATATCTACTACTACCACAGATAAAATAGCTTTTGCGTAGCTATTTTATCTGTGCTACTACTTAATGGGAACTCTATCACCTATATCAGGCAGTGGCAAAAAACGGTGGTTCTTTGGATCTTTTTTTCTTAAGTTGCCCAACCAAAATATATGTCACTGTGGTACATACCACATTCATGTGTGTGTGGTACATACCACGTGCCATCTCTGCATGATAAATTCAAAAAAACTATTAAAGTACCATTGTTTAAATTACACAAATATTTATGTTGCAGATACAACATGGAGCTGAGATACGTATTAATCACTTTATTGAAAATTCTGATCTCAACACCAAATGTATTATTATTATACAATATAAATCAGGTCCACAGTGCAGCTCTCATGGGAGGACATTTAGACAACAGAAATAATTCTTCGCTAAATGTTACAGACATGTATTATGAATACGATCTTACTGATAGCCAAGAACTCGAAGAAAAACATGTAAGTACCTATACAATAATAGGTAGATGTAACAATTTTTAAATTTCCGTAATTTGTTATTTAAGTGTGTTATTGAGTAATTTTAAACAAACCTTAATAAACCAAAGGCCTGAGGTTTCCTAGCACTATAGTTTCTACGATAGAAGTTTTTAAAAAGAACTACATTTTTTTAATTATAAGTGTCTGAAGACAGATTGACGAAACTTGAAAAAATCAATATATCGGGTTATTCAGAACTCATCTCTAAAACTTTGAGGATATGTGCATCCTTAAATAAGAAATCGATATCACCAAAAAAATTTTAATAAAAGTAATTAGGATTTCCCGTAAACAATGTTTAAAGTTATACCATTATAAAGGACTACGTAGATGGGCAACTGTACTTCAACGACATCGGATATACCACATTCCGACCAAAAAACAGTAAACAAGTTTTTTGTACCTGGAACGCCTATCTATCTTTAAGTTTATTTTAAAGTAAAAACGCTGCAAATCTTTTTTGCGCCGGGTGCGCCGGTTTTTTTCGTGCTAGCTAGTTTGCATTGTCAGTCCCAAGGTCACTTCATTACAGTAGACCAGTATCCAGCGGCGTGCAATGAAAAATTTTTAAATAGTTTTCAGACCCCGCCAAAAAAAATTTTTTTTGCACTACCACATTTCTACATGTATGTTGAACATCCCCAAATTTTATTATGGATAGGTTCTGAATAACCCTGTATAGCTAATACAAAAGGGAATAGTTCCCTATATTTTCATATAAATGTGTCAACCAGTAATGAAGATACGGGGGAGCGTTGTCATTGGAAACCTCGGATAATCTACGTCACTGGGGTTTCAGAAAAATTATAGACGCATTCAATTCCCTGTCACATTTCTAATAAAAATGGCTGACATTTTTATTCCAAAATACAGTTTCAGAATTATGATTTATTTTTTATTATAAATTAATTTTAGAATGAACGTCGTATAGTAAAATATCCCCAAAATACCTAAAATACCAAAATACAGTAACAGTGCAAATTAACAATATGTTAAAACTAAGTATATGAGAAAAAATGTTGCTAAGAGTATCTATATACAGTGTGTGTGAGTTTGCATTACACACTCAGTAACTTCGTAAATGTCAAGATATTAAAATTATTCAAAAAGTAATGGAACACCCTGTATTTTATTTCATAATTTGAAATCCTATCAAATTCTGAATATGACACCGTTTTTATTTTTTCTTAAAAATGATAAATAGCAACACAAAAAATTATCGGTACTAGCGAAGTTTACAGAATATTTATTCTGGATTGTACACTTGAAACAAAATATTTATTGAAATAAATGAAAATAATATCATTAACAAAGTTATGAGTTATTTGCATAACTTTTTTCTTCATAAGCATGCTTTGTTTTCAATAATTGTGCAATCCATGGTCTACTACCCATAATTTTTTGTATTGCTATTTATCATTTTTAAGAAAAACCAAAACGGTGTCATATTATGCAGAATTTGATAGGATTTCAAATTATGAAATAAAATACAGGGTGTTCCATTTAAAAAAATCACCGTACATGTCGCTGCTCTTTTGTTTTTTTAATGAGAGCGTTTTTAACCAGAGGGTTGAAAAGAGCACAAAAAATCACTTAGAAGTACTTTTTGAAAAATTTTAATATCTTGTGTGTAATGGAAACTGACACACACTGTATAGGTAAAAATTACTAGGGAAAAATTTCTGTGGCGTACTACAAAAAAGTTCTGTAAATTCAAAGGATGCTGAAGTACTCAAAATGTAACACCCAGTATAGCAATTTTGACAGAAACGTGGTCAAGTATTACCCTTATACTGCTTTAGAACCGTGTAAAATTTAAAGTTAATATCTCGCTTAGAAAATATAAATATAAAGTTATACCAGCTTAAGTCCAATAGAGGAAAGACAATATATGTATAGAAAATTCACACACCATCCTCAAATCAGTCAAAAATTTGAAAATTTACTAAAGAAATTCAATATCATCTTTGCATTTAAAAATTTACAATTAAAGCACTATTAGGGTCCACTTTCCAAAAAGAAGATCCGCTTCAGAAATCTGGGATATACAAAATAAACTGTAGTAATTGTAACAAACTGTATATCGGCCAAACAAAAGGAAATGCAATAACTAGATTTAAAGAGCATTCATATCACACAAAAAAATTTAAAGTAGATAAGTCGGCTCTAGCCTTACATAGTTATGAAACACAAATTTAATGTACACAAGACCTCCCTCATAAGAGCCAGTAGGTACCTACTTCTCAGAACCTAAATACATTAGAATCAATATATATGAAGAAATATAAAAATCATTTACTGAATTTCGATTTAAACCCATTATCTAATGACCTTTTAAATTTAATACCCTGTATATAAGAAAAATAAAATTAAAAATAGTCAACAATAGTAAATATCCAACCACAATTTAGAAAAAGAGCAGGCAGGCAGACATCTGCAAATTTACCTAAATAAATTTATTTTACAGCCTTATCCTCTATAAATTGGGTAACTTTATTTATAAACTCTTTAAGCTACCGACAATGAGTACATAGTACTTACTTAAAATGTATACATTTAGCATTGCTAATAGATATGTGAAGAATGGTGTATTGTTTTATTTAATTGGAAAATATCTTATAAAAAATTTAAATTTCAACACTCCATAGCTGCCCTACTATGTAAAAATGAGAGTATGTTTATTGTAACTTTTTTCTTAAAATGATGTCCTTTACTCGTTTGTGCTTGCTGGGATATAAGCGGGTAAATCCCGGAACGACTCGAACTGAACGTCGCATGGAATTCGTCGCAACGAACGTCGGCAACGAAATTTTGAATCCAGATATCTCTCTGCAAACACACGACATTGTTCTGCTCACAATTCAATTGCACTCCTCGTAAATGATAATTAAATATAAAAAAGCATCAAGTGTTAATATTATTTTGTTTCTTTGTGTTCTTCTTACCATTCTAGTGAATTTTCAATATTGCAAATATTTATAATAAATGCATTTTGTATAATTATGTCAGTTACTTCAAACCGGATTCATTTTCGCCGTTTTAATGAGTAGGTAATATTAAAATAACGGTAATTCAGCAGAAATACCTATATACTTAATTGAAAGTTAATCCTAAGAAACTAGGTATTAAAATTTAGGTCAATCAAATATTGGGAATTTGACACATATAATATTAAAATAGGATGAAATGCATTCCAATATTTAAATTTATTTATATTAACTTCCTTTCGCTCATGATAAACTTTTATATTTTAAGTATAAAAAGTACTTTTTTTTTAATTTAGAAAGGCAAAGGACATGTGAATATCTCTAATGAATGTCAATAGAGATCTCGCCTCTCGCCAATATCTTTATAATGTATTGAAGACTGTCATCTGAAGACGTTTAAATGTTTTGTTTCATAGCCAACCTGACAGCTGACTTACCGAATATTCTCGTTCCTGCAATAATGTCCAAATAGGTATCTTCAAATCGGTGGAATTTAGGTATGGGGAATGTTAATACCAATCAAAAGAGAACTAAAATGTACATAGGTTAGCATTATAAAACATAGGGCATTCCATTTACAATAAGTGAGTTACTGGGTTTTGAATTTGTCACCATTGGTCGGCCCATTGTTGACACACTGTGTAATTTTCACTAATTTTCGTATTTTCTACATGTTTCGATATATTTCAGTGTTACTCCCTTAAACTTCGTGTTTAGGTTACAAACTGGAAGAGATAGAAGGGGATAAATGTAACTGTGTTTTTTAAGAAATTTTTGAAAAAATCAAAATATCTCGAAAACGATTAGGAATAAGGATAGGGTATGCTTATGAAACTTACCTCCAAATTTGTCGTGAAATCCAAAAAACGAAATAAAAATAGCATATTCCAGCAACCTCGCACCTCAACGCCACTATTTTTAATCGATAAAAAATTCCAAGAAACACCCGTATAAAAATTTTCATAATTCCAGTACGCTAGTATTCTGAAAACGGCTAACTGAAGGTATACGTGGTACATCCTGTATATTTCCGTCTTTAACTCGGAAATTCTGAGTTAAACTCGTAATTTCCAACTTGAACTCGAAAATTCTGGTAAGAATTTCCGATTTTATGTCGGAATTAAATTTAAATCCGCAAATTCCGGCTTAAACTCGGAAATTCCGAGTTAATGTCGGAACTATATATTTACGACTTTAACTTGGATATTCTGAGTTATATTAGAAATATTCGACTGAAACTCGGAAATTCTGACTTTAACTCAGAATTTCCTAGTTAAAGTCCGAAACTCCGAGTTTAAGTCGGAAATACCTAAAAACATTACTACTGTGACCCTTAAACGCCTACGTAAAACAGCATAGAAGGAGAAGGTCTTTCTATTTCTATATGTTCGGAATCGTATTCGGGAAGCGTAAGCAATACCGAATAAGGACACAAGAAATAGTCTGAGGAATAACCAATAAATATTAACTTTATTTATCTTTCACTTACCTAATACTTGTTTTGTACCCCTACCCTTATGGAGTTGTTCATAGAAAATAAAAAAGATATTTATTTTATATTCGGTTACAGAGTTCCACTGCTCTGAATTTGATACGACGTTCCGTTCGGCTGTAATCGAGCCGTTGTGGGACTTTTACCCAACCTTATTGGCGATTCAAATGGCCGATGAGCTCGCTGAAAATTGTAAACAAATTTGGTGGAAGACGAGTAAATGTTTTTGCATTTCATATCACATCATTTAGCAATTAGCAGTCAACTAACATAAATATAGTTTATATATAAACTTTTGGGGGGATAGGGGTAATTCCCCTATGTCGATATCAAGAATATGTCCGGTATCGGTCTGTATGCTAATAACAGAGATAAAGTAGGAATTACGAAATCATACTCGATTTATTTAAGAAGAGTGTACCCATGAAATGGACATAAAAACATTCCAAATATATAGGTAGGTATTTTAATATCATGACATTCCTCTTTGGGAAATAAAAAATATAAATAATTACCTATAGATTTATATAATTTACATTCTAATATTGCAGTAGGTACCTAGATAACATAATATTATGTAACAACTAACCACACAATAACAATTAAAATACACCCAAAAATTAATTATACATAAATCTATCAGGGACCTTTACTAACTTACCATTTCTTGTGGATATTTGGACCATTAGGATAAAAACTATGTCATCATCTGATTTATTTGAAGATTGAGCATTTACATTATCACTTTGATTTACTGTTCTGAGAATCTAGAACTATCAACATCTGAATCTAAATCATTATACCTAGCGTAGCCCACGTTAACGTTAACGTGGGCTACGTACCTAGTTTAGGTACATACTTTGGATAGGAATTAATAAAACGCCTGTTTCTTGATAAAATATGCCCATTATCCATTTGAACCTCATAGGAGCTAGGCTTAATTTTCGATTCAGACAATATAGTACCTGGTTTCCATTTTTTATCATCTAACTTTGTTTTCACCAAAACTTTATTTCTAAAAACATATGTTTACTTATTTTACATTTTCGGTCATAATATTTCTTTTGGTGTTTTTGTTTATTCCGTATGTTGTTTTTAATAAATTTATAAAAATTTTTGTTAGGTTTTAATAATGAATTCTTAACTGATAAAATATCCCTTATATTTCTAGACATTAAAACATTTGCAGGTGATTTAATATTATGAGCCATTGGCGTATTTCTATAACTTAATAATGCTAAATATAAATCCTTATTATCATGTTTTGCTTTCTTTAACATATGTTTTAAAGTTTGCACGTCTCTCCATCCATTTGAGTGTGGATATACGGGACTTGACATTATGTGATTAAATTGCCATAATTTCGAGAATTGTTTAAAATATAAACTATTAAATTGAGGTCCTCCGTCACTAATAACAGTTTTAGGTATACCATGTCGTGCAAATATTGATTTTAAATTATTCATAACCTGTAGGGAAGAGGTACTGTCGGCCAATTTAGCTAGTTCTATGAATTTTGAAAAATAATCGACAACCAATAAATAAACCTCCGAGTTCAAATAAAACAAATCACACGCTACCTTTTCCCAGGGTGAATTAGGAATATCGTGGAGCATCATAGGCTCCCTAATTTTATTTTTTTGAATGATTCTACGTAGGTACTAAAAAATTTGAAACATAATCTTCTATTTGTTTAGACATCTGCTGCCAAAAAAACATTCTCTGACTTTATTTTTGCCATTTACTGACTCCCAGATGACTGTAATAAATCCTGAACAAAATACACTTGACCATCAGCTTCCGTAACATCATCTTTGAATTTATAATAAATCTTTACTAAAGGATCCGTTAATTTTATTGTTCTTGGCCAACGATTTTTCACATAATATAATAAAATTTTTAATTCATTATCTTCTGATGTCAATTCTTGAATTTGAGAAGACATGCTATAGGCATTCAGCGCCGCAAACTTCATGTAAAACTCCATAAGAGCAAATCTTGCAAAAAATGTTCCCTGTCCCCCTCCATTTTCCTTTTGGAGACAGGACACGCCCCTCCCCCGGGTCGCATAAACGTCACGTAAAATGTAACGTTTGCGACACGCATAAAGGGCACTAAAAAAACTTCACGTAAACGTGATGCAAACGTGACGTTTGGAGCACGTAAAAAAGTCATAAAAAAACCGTTACGAACGCGTGTCTCAAACATGACATAAAACGACACGTTTTCGTGACGTTTTTTTCGTGACCCTTTTACATTTCGCAAACCTTACGTTTTACGTGACGTTTACGCGACGTTTTTATGTAACGTTTTATATGACGCTTTTACGTGACGTTTACATCATGTTTTTACATGTTATTATATGGGATATACATGATATTTTATGTAACCTTTTTATGTGTCGCAAACGTCACGTTTGCATCACGTTTTCGTGACGTTTTTTAGTGACCATTTTACGTGTCGCAAACGTTACTTTTACGTGACGTTTACGCGACGCTGGGGGATGCGGCCTGTCTCCAAGGGACAGGCCGGGGGGTAACAGGGAACATTTTTTGCAAGATCTCTTATGGAGATTTATATGGAGTTTGTGGAGCTGAATGCTTATAGTATATCTACTAATTTGCTGAATTTTTTCATCTGTTGCATTTAGATTTAGTCTGAGTATACACAAATTTGATCCTCAATTACATCATCTATGTCACTGTTTATATCAGTTTCATTGAGATAACTACGAGATAATGTGTTTACTATGAAAAGTTATTTACCTGGTTTGTATACAAGCTTTAAATCAAACCGTTTGTAATCTGATAAACGTTCTCTGTTCTGTAAATGGGGAGATGAAAACGCTCGCACACGAATAATGAAGCATAGAGCTCCTTTTCCATAGAATTTTTTTGCACATCTGTAAGAGCTTTGAACGCATACATACACGGAAGTCCATTTTGAAGCAATATGGCTCGAACTCCGTTTTTTGACCCATCTGCAGAAAAAATTATAGGTTTTTCAGGGTCATAATATTGCAATACAGGTTTCTGAATTAATTTTTGTTTTAATGTATTTATTGCTGTTTCATGTTCGGTGGTCCAAACCCATGCAGTATTGTTTTTAATAGCTCTCTAAGCGGAGTAGTAATATTCAATAGATTATTAATAAACTTTCCTACATAGGTGACCATTCCCAAAAATCTTTGTACATCCTCAGCATTTTTTGAAGCGGACATATCTACAATGGCTTTAATTTTTTAATCGTCAGGTGTAGGTATAACCAAATTTTGAAATTTTATGACCCATATAGTGAACTTCATCAATACAAAATTTACATTTTTCTCATTCTATTAAATTTCACATTATTTTTTTGCGCCATTTATAACACCTCTTCTAACCTTTCATCGTGTTCTTTTTTGTCTTTTCCCCATATCAATATATCGTCCACATATACTTCAACCCCAGAAACATCAAGTATTTCCTTAAATCTTTTTTGAAATACTTCTGGTGCACAGCTAATACCGAAAGGCATTCTTAAAAGTTTATATCTTCCAAAAGGAGTTGCGAAGGTGCAAAGATCTGAACTTTGGTTATTCAAAACAATTTGCCAGAACCCCGACATTGCATCCAAGGTAGAAAAATGTTTTGCATTATTTAATTTTGCACAATTTTTTTTCTAAGGTAGGCAAAGGAAAATATTCTCTGTGAATGTTTTTGTTTAATTTAATGGGATCGAGGCAAATTCTTAGGGAGCTATAATAGCTCTCTAACGCTATAACAATGGGATGAACCCACTCTGTAGGATAATCTACCTCGCTGATATTTTTTTCATTTTCCCAGTCTGATAAAAATTTTTTTAATTTGTCTATTAAAGGAAATGGTATTTTCCGAGCTGGACAAATCACAGGTTGAGCACTTTCCTTTAAATTTATATGATAGGGTTGCTTAAGACAACCTATGCCCTCAAATACCTACTTTGGTATATTTTTTTTATCACACTTAATTTTATACAGCTATCTAGACCTAAAATAGATGGTGAATCAATATCTACGATAACAAAGTTTAATAAATGATCTATAGTTTTGTAGTTGCAAATCACAAACTCCAACCACAGGTATAGCCTCATTTGAATAGTTTATTAATTTAATACTTGATTTTTTTTATAAGTTCTTTTTCCATGCCAAGATTCTTAAAAGTTTTTATGCTTAACACATTTGTCATCGCCCCGGTATCTAATTTAGAACATACATTTTTATTTGACGTTTGAATTAACATTTCAATTTTCCATTCTTTATTATTTCTATTAAAACGATTATGATTGACAATACCAACAAATACATCATCAAATTCCTGTAGACTATTATACATTTTTAAATCATTGTTGTCAAAGAGAACAGTATGTACATTTTTTTCTACACATTTTTTGAAAATGATTAAAAAAAACTGCAAGGGCTACATTGCTTACCAAATGCCGGACATTTGCGTATTTGATGTGATATACCACATCTTTAGCAATTATTTATTATCTGTGAGGATTGTTGAAATGAACCTGTAGAACGACCAATCCATTATCTATTAGCTGTATCACTCCGAGAACGTTGATATTGCCCTTTCACTACAAGCCTTGTAGGCTGAGCATTCGATGAAGATGGTCCACTTATAGGAGTTTTCGGCAGCTCATTAGTCACTTTGTAATTATTTGCACGCACTCTATAGGTATACTTCTTTTACTTTAGACATGTCTTGAACTTGTTTTTTTAACTCTTCAAGCGCTAAGCATATACGCACTGCTTTTGATAAACTTAGTTCTTCACCATGATATAGGTACACACTAAGTTCTTTACTTTCCAACAACCTTTCCCTTAATTGGTCACTGGTTAAACTAATTATTAATACACTGCACACTAAACTGTCCTCTAAGTCACCAAAATTGCAATTTTTAACCTTATTTTTTAAATCGGTAATAAACTGTTGAATTTTTTCACCTTCTAATTGGCTTCTAGTTAAACTTATGTCTCTCGAATACCAGGTTGACCTTTGGTTGAAAATATTTTTCAAATTTTAAAATTAAGGGATTTATTTTATTTGCATCTTCCTTTCTAAATTTAAACGTATTAAAAATGCGAAGACCTTCATCACCGATGAATTGCAACAACTGTGCACATTGTAATGCTTTTGATTTTGTATCATATTCGGAAGCCACTAGATAATTTTTAAATTTTTGAATCCATAATTTCCAATTTTCAGTTATATTTCCACTCATATCCGCGGGTGCAATTCTGCAAAAGTCAGCCATTTTCATTAATTAACCATTATAACGGTGAACTATAATAGTTATAATTTAAATTTTAGATCCTGTTCGCAGCGCCATGTGAGACTGAAAGTGAGATTGAAACATTTGGTGATGTTTACCTACTTAAATTTTGGACTAAAATACCTAATAACGAACGGTAGAAAAAGTGTATGGTAATACCATGTTACTGTTTTTGATTTTTTGTTTAATACTTATTATTTTTACATTAAAATATATATCGTGTAAAATATAAGACTAATAATAGGGAACAACAAACTTCAGTGCATCAAATTGGTTAGGTATATTGTAGGTATATAATATAAAAGTGTGTTTACATAAAAATGAGTGAGAAACTGTGTTTCTCATACTAGGGCCAAATAACTTTCTATCTTATATAATTCTATTAGCACCTTTTCTGAAATGGCACCCATAAACACAGCAGTTTTTATATTATGCTGATTTTTTTTTTTTTTTTGATGTCATTGTAACATATGTGAAAATAAACATATGTAGCCACTTCGTTTTTAATTTTGGTTTGTTTAATTATCACATTAAACAAACCCAAATACATGGTATTTATCATTGTATCTGCAATCAGCCTCCAACAACTGTATTTTTAATAGGTTCCAATATTTGCTTGCAGAGGGCGAATTCATTTTTGGAATCTCCATTATATACCCTAGAATTGGGTGACTCAGGACTAAGAGTAGACTTGGGACAAAATGGGAAGTTTTTTGTCTTCAATGGCTGCCCTCTATGGGTTAGTAGAACTTTGAAAAAATTGTATGTACCCACTAAACAATGAATATTTAAGAAACGTTTCAACTGGGTAGTAATCCGTTACATTAGTAACGTATATATACCAAATCATAAAATGTTTCTGTGGGAATTATGCAACATATCACAAATAAAAATAAATGTTAAAAAATATAAAATTCCCGAAGTTTACAAATGAAATTACCTATATCTTTAATCTCCATTATACACTTTTTTATTTAAAAAATATATATTTGAATATAGAGTTGTTTACATAATCCATATATATTAAAACGCGTCGATTCTGTATCGCTCTAAATTCCGTCGCCGAATCGACAAACTTTCCAAGCTATCTCCTTGTCGCCCCGAGCCTTTCTCCTATGCGTCGGGGCATTTTCGTCCTGTTTCCTACGCGTTTTCCAATCTAAACGCCTTTTCAAAAAACCTCTGCAAAATTTTCGTCAAAAGCCGTTCGGCGAGAGAGATGCGGCTAGCACCGGCGTTTCTCCTCGCGCCTAATGGTCCTGTCACGCCTGCCGAAATTCCGACTTTTCGCGGGATTTTTACGGCTTCGAGAACCGCTTCACGAGAAAGTTCCGTCCTTTCTCTAATCCTTTGAGAGTTTTTTTTGAGACCGACCGTCCTTCTACGTCTATTTCGTCTTCGAAAATCTCGAGTCGCATCCGTTTCAACTTCTTTCTCATTTTATCTGCCGATGATTTTATTGCACTAACGAGACAAGCACCTCCCACGAAAACTGTCAAATTAATTAAACTTCAGATAGGCTCTTTTTCTATGAGAAATATTGCTAATGGAATCGATAGTACCGACTGTCAAACACTTCTGATTACCAAAACACTGAAGCGAAATGGTTTTCCAATTAGAATATCGGTAAAAATTAATTTTTCAGGTTGACACATACAGTTTACATACTTAAACGCCTCAGGGTCAATCTCTAAGATGAGGTGTGGTAGCGCAATGGGATAGTCGTTGGATTCAAAACGTCGTATTGCTGATTTTTTCGCGAGTTCGAGTCACGCTGGAGGCAATTGTAACGAATTTCTACAGTTATTAATAAATCTCAGCGCGTACGCCACTGCTCGTATTAAACCGCTGTAATTCGAAATTTTGTCAAACCCATCAAATTTCAGAAATTCATTCTCGTAATTTATAGATGCCAGACTTGTGGTTTTTAACTTCGGCAATTGCTCTGCTAAGTACATGTTTATGACAGGCCATTGTGCCTCAGTCCTTTGTAAATAAGATGGTCCCTACCACCACACGTTATTTTTATGAATAGAACTGGGGCTGACTCCCCGAGAAATTAAATCAGCTGGGTTGTCCTTTGACACAATAAATTTGCCGTCATCTGTGCGACGCATTGTTTTCGCGAAATGAATTTCACATGCATTTTCTTCTCATGACCGAGAACCCTGCGAACATTCTTCAATTTCCCAGAATTTTGTTAACTGGGTTTGAATTTGCGATATTTCTGAATTTTGACTGAAATTGCAAATTACCCTTTTTGGAAAATGATTGCTTATTGGACCCCAATGATCCAACCCAAGCGTGTTTTTTGGAGAATAGGTTTACTTGCACCTAAAGAAATTCAACCAACACAAAGTAAACACAAAACATGTCCGCGCCTATCAAACAACGACTTTACCATGATACAACTACACAGACAGTGTTGCCAACTGTGAAATTTGAGAATTCTCAAAACTTAACCTCAAAATTCACCAGATTTCTCCAAATGTAAGATTTAAAATACACCAATAAATATACAATTTTCCTAATAAAAAATGGACGTTTTGACAGATGATACCCATATAAACGATCCTCCCATATAAACCAATGTAATTTTGAACTGTCATCAGAATATCCCTATACGTAACAAAATAATATACAACAAAAAAATTTATATTTTTATCAACAAAACAAAAGTTTGTTTGGAACAAGGCCTCCTCTGATCAATCGGCGCGGTTAACGGTAAGGACGCGAGCTTGATCAAAGAGACGGCCTTGGTTTTGAATAAATAAATTTTACAAAAAACAGAATAAAATATTTATTATGGTGGTATTATACTGTGGTATTATTATTTATAAATAGAAATACATCTGGCAAAAACACAAAAGTACAAAGTTGTGAAAGTTAACTAAATTAAGTTAGTAAATTTTTATTAGTTATATGGTGGCAGCAATCAAAATAATAGCCTTATTTATATAAATTATAGTTAATCAACCGCTGTAGTGACACCAAGTGGAAGAATCTAATACTACCAAGGTCGTTGAATTTGATTGGTTATTTCTATAAATGCACGAATTTCATTGGTCAGGTGCACACATTATCCACTATGACATCTGTACGCCATTCACTGCTTACGGTACTAATGTGGTTGAATAACTATATATCTCTATAAACAAGGATATTAGGTAGTAATAGGTTTTGAAGCCGGTGAATCAATTTCACTAGAATTCTTCTGATGAAAACAGAAATACACTAGCTTTGAGACTCTCCTCAAACTCTTCTTAAAATTCACTTTGGCACACTCAAATTCTCCAGTTTTGGTGAAAAATACACCGAGTTGGCAACACTGTACACAGATATGCTCATAACTTTCGTTTGTTTGCGCATGACGTCATTCGTGAGGGAAAAATGGCGATGCGATTCGAAGATTCTTAAGGGCAGTGATATAATTATTTTCGTGTTTATCAATTGTTTTTTCCTCGTAACTGACGTCACGATGCGCATTGGCATATCTGTGTAGTTTTATCATGAACTTTACCAGGTTTGTCAAACGTCGGATTTGCTAATTTAATAGTTGGCGGTATTTCCAAATGAGTGGAATTTATCTTTGACCCCAGTATATTGTTTGTAATTTTGGGTAAAACAAAAGAACGAAGAACGTTAACTGCGCCTCATACGTATTATGCAAAGACTGGATTTTACTTATGCATTTGTATTTTAACTGTGATATCGTGTGTTTTATGCCTGAAACCTGTACATCAATCCTTTCTTTGTGTAAGCCTAATTTTTGACAAATGCTTTCTAAGATAAAGCTAGATTGAGAACTGCTATCTAAAAGCGCGTGCACAGTGTGTGCCTTCCCCACCGAGTCAGTTAATTTAATTAATGCGGCGAATAATAATGTTTGTGATTCCTCTATTTTGCATGATGATGACAACGATACAACTTGGGAATCGTTTTCGTTTCTACTGGAACCTGCTGCCTCATTAACAGACTCTCGATCGCTCTTAATGTGCAACAGGCTTGTGCAGGTCCATGTTTGGCTTGGCACAATTTGCAAGAACCATATTTGCATTCCTTGGTAAAATGTCCCGATTTCGTACAATTTATGCATAATTTTAACCGCTTTGTAGCTTTAATTTTTTCGTGTGTATTTAATTTTAAAAACTCAGGACAATTGAAAATGTATAATGACTGCCCTTACAGAAAGCACAAGCAAGTTTGCTTACGTGCAACCCGCGTGTATGCTCATGACGTTTATTTTCCTGCGTTTAGAAATTTATCTCTAACTGTGTTTTGAACTGGTTCTGTTCAGAATCCTTTTCCTCTAATGTTTCTAGATAGTCTGAACGTCTTTTCAAAAATTGTTTTAGTGAATCTAAACTAGGGACGTCCGTGTCCGATCTGAATCGTCCCTGTCAAATTTGCTAACTACTAGATTTATAACCAAAATTTCACCTAAATCTAAGTCATCGTTACGGCCTTTTAATTGTTCCAATGCATATAAATGTACTGCTACGTCCTCACCTAGTTGTCGGAGCGTCTCTAACGAAGACTCCCTAATTGACTCTAATTTAAATAAGGCCTTGACATGATTATTGAGCATTAACCGCGTATTGTTATATCTACCTTTCATTTAACCTGTCATAAGCTACCTGGTAATTTCTTTCTTGGAATTCTAAAGATTTTATCACATGCGGCGCTTTGCCTATTAGAGAAGCCCTTAGGTAGTGAAATTTTCGAATTAACATCAAATCTTGATTAGTGTGAGTCAACGAATCGTATGTTTCTCTAAATTCAAACCAATTTTTGTATGATCCGTCGAAAGCAGGTAATCGAATTGTCGGTAATTTTATATTGTCTAAAATATTTCTGGATGCACTCGTATGTGACCGTGTAACGAAGTTACCTTTTTTTATAGTTTGGATTTATTATTTTGAGTATAGAATTTAATATGGGTATAAGTGTCCGCCGAAATATATATTATTGGAAGTGAGCTCCGTAGCGCTGTACAAAGCGTACCGACTTTTCACCCGGAAGATCCGAGTTCGATCTCCAGGCCGGGTCAAGTTTTTTTATATTATCCGCATTGTTTATAACATTCAACTATTGTAGTAGTTAATTGTTATAATAATATAAAGTAGAAAACTCACAAGAATTCCGTCAATTACATTTTTATTAATATTATAAGATTGTTTATTTTACCGAGTTTATAGCCCCTTACTTCAATGTTTTGGTTAATTTCAGGTCTCTACATTATTTTGCAGAGCTTAGAATAATTTGTGTTTTCCAAAATTGTTTAAATAAGCTGATATTATTTATTTATTATTATTTGCTATTGTAAAATAGATATAACATATTTAGGATGTGTTATAATGTGAATTTATTTATTTCTGGGAGTTTTAAAACCGTTCTTTTTGGTAATGCTATTTAAAATAAATGTAGAAGTCCGTGAGCTTATCAAAATGCTATTTTGTAATTTGTTTATATTATTGAACGCTGTGACTAGGCCAGCAATAATATATTGACAATATTAGTACCGTGTACCACTAAACTGACCGATTTTGAATCAAAAATTAAAATATCCGCGCAACCAATGCGCGATGATTCTCCCACATGATTTACAGTCACGTGGTGTCTCCGATTTACTATTTAAAGCATTGTAACTGCCTAGAAAGAACACTCTTTTGACCGACCGATCTTCTTTAAGATATAGTTTCCGCCAGCACCAAGCAACAGCACCAGCACCAGCAATTACCCGGAGGAGTAAGTAACCATTCGATTCCGACCGACATCGTTCTGATTCGCCGGCCGTGGGAAGCAAGCTCCAGGTACACATAGCTACGGTCGCCTTTAAGAGCGATTGACTTAGGCGAAGTAGTATTGTGTGTATTTGCAACTTGTTTGGATGAAAATAACCTGTGGCTGAATGCTAGTACATTTCCTTTATAAGTGCGATTGCCTTGGGGACTTGTATCTTGCGGAAAGCTGCATCTTATTTCTCGTTCAGACGTGGTGCAAAAGGCTTGGAGACGCTAGCCACCTCCGTAGAGTTAGTTCAGATTTTAAATATTTACCGAGATTATTTACCGATTTACCGCTTCGATACCTACCGACACCGTTCTGATCCGCCGGCCGTTGGAAGCAAGCTCCAGGTACACATAGTTACGGTCGCCTTTAAGAGCGATTGACTTGGGCGAAGTAGCATTGTGTGTATTTGTAACTTGTTTGGATGAAAATAACCTGTGGCTGAATGCTAGTACATTTCCTTTATAAGTGCGATTGCCTTGGGGACTTGTATCTTGCGGAAAGCTGCATCTTATTTCTCGTTCAGACTTGGTGCAAAAGGCTTGGAGACGCTAGCCACCGCCGTAGTGTCAGTCCGGATTATAAATATTTACTGCTTGTTGCTTATTCACCGTATAGCTTATTTTCCGCACCGATTATGGTATTTAATTGCTTGCCTAGTTACTGACCGTTTATTATTACCTGTTTAATAACAATTGCTACCGACTTTGTTTATTTACTTGTATATTTACTACTTGTTGCTTATTCACCGTATAGCTTATTTTCCGCACCGATTATTGTATTTAATTGCTTGCCTAGTTACTGACCGTTTATTATTACCTGTTTAATAACAATTGCTACCGACTTTGTTTATTTACTTGTATATTAACTATTTGTTGCTAATATATTTCCGCTGTTTATTATTGCTGCTTCTATGACTAAATATATATAGATTGCTAACAACATTTTTGGTGTTAACTGCTTTCTTTACCGACCGATTTATTGAAAATAAATATTTTCGGAATTGAATCTGTGTGACTTTTATTACCTAGCTTAAGAAACATTGACCCTCTGGACAGCGCATTCATGCGCCTTCTTCACTGTAGTTACCCAGCCTTTACTCATAAGCGAGTAGAGTCCGCGTGGACCATTCACCACGTGAAACCCATGTTTGGTGGCGCCCGAAGGCAGAAACCCGAGAAATAAACCAGAAACCGATTTAAGAGAGCGTCACAACCGGATGCTGACTGGTCTGTGAGAGCTGATCTCGCCACCGTTACTTGAATGAAGTGATGCTTCATTTTGATTATTTGTGCTACCATTCAGCAAACTCTTTGCTTGGAACAATGATTTAGAAAACTCCTGTTCAAATTTGTCTCTTTCATCATATTGTTCATTTGAATTTTCCGCTAAACATTGAATGTTATTTTGAGTTTCATCAAACTCCATAATTACTTATTCAAATCGCGAAATTTTAAATTGTATTTCATGGATTTCAGTATCATTTAAAGGGTGTTCATTATCATGTTCACCTCCAATTTTGTTTAAATATTTTTTGAAATGAGTTAACCTAGCCTTTAATGAACTCTTACTGATAGTTCTAGATCCATTTTGTATGTATTTTGATAATATTACTAGTGTAAAATTATTGACAGCTTGCAAATAAAGGCAATTATGTGATCCCTATTTTAAAATGGAAAATAGAAAGTGTATAAAAAAGGAAGAGGGAATGGCGCACCACTTGTTCCTTTTCTTTCCTGTAAGTAGCCCAACGCAATGCTGCTCACGTCTGGGCAATGCTGCCTTTACCTTCTGGATGTTGCTTCTACCACAATACTAATCGATTGTATGCACTTGCAAAAAGTGGCGCCTAGACTCTATACTGACTGTGGCACACTTCTATTGATCGTTAACATATCTTTTAAGAGCCACTTGACACCACACATTTTTTGTATTAAAAATATTGTAAATTTCATTGTCAAATTGTTGTATGGGTATTTGATAGGAAATATAGAAAAATTTTTACATATTTCCAAATTATTTGCATTTTTGCCACATACGTGAAGCACATGTTAATAGGGCAAAATTATTTTGGCAGGTAGATCTTTTTTCTACAAATGGGGACTAGTATAGGTATATCTACATAATGTAAAATACCAAATTTTAACTTCCCAACAAGCCCTACTTATGACTCATATAGACTCGGTACTGTAGAAGATATTTAAATATGGTTCCCACATGTTCTTGTTTCTTGTACTCATGTACCACAACCTCTGGTATTTCAAGTGCTCCTATGACTACTGTCTTTGAAAGAAGAAAGAAGTGATAACAATCTTCCACAATCTTCGTCAAGGCTTACTCTTTTTTGGGCTCCCTCCTGTACCTGTGACCTTGTATAATTCATTTCTAGCTTTTCTTACATTTGTTTTGACCTCGCTGAATGCCTAGAAAACACATAAATATATTATTTCAAAACAGTATACAAAATGGGCTCTTTCAGTTCATTGCTATAATATTTTATGTAAAAATATTATTACATCCTTCCTCTGCTGAACAGTTTTCACTGCACCATCCTTGCCAGTAATCATTTGCCAGTAATTCCCACTTTTGTTTTATTTGAGGAAGATCTAAATTACCTAGTAATTCCCTATATATTTTTAACACCCTGCTAAAATTGTAATCCTTTTAAAATACCCTTTCAACCAGAGTTTACAAAACACTAATATATTATTAAAATTTAAAGGGTTTGTTAAAGATTGGAATTTTAGTGAGTCTTTAAAATTTAAATACACAATACAGAATTTCCCCTTTTATCATTTAACATGGACTAAGCGAAAATTTAAAATTAAAGCTAATAAAATCTTTGATATACACCTACATATTGATTACTCACCATGGTGTACTACTTATTACTTTTTGCCAAAGTCCAATCAAGAAAAAAATCAAAAATTCACAATTGCCTAGTGCAACTTGTATGCAATATTCCTTATCAGAATTATTATAACTCCTTATATAAGTAGAATTTCTGAAATAAACAAATCTAACAGAAGGATGTATTTACATTTAATATTTCTTTATCAATTGATATAGATTGTTCTACACCAGAAAGTCCTTTATATCTATACATTATGCTGAAAATACGTTCATGTTCACATTAGAGCTAATTATTATACTGTGCCACAGCATACCACAAGTACATATGAGGGATCATTTGCATATATAGCCCCTTCTTTCTTACACAAGGCATTACAAGACTTTAATTTGCCTTATAATTATCATTAGGCGTTATTATTATTATTATTATTTTCATAGAAATGGTTTTTACATGCGGTGACACTGGGCGCATTCAGGGAAACATAGCACTCCAGCGCTTCAGCGCTTTACCGCTTCACGTTCGCTGAATCGACATTTTAAACGCAAGCTGAAAGTGACATAATTTTCAGTAATTCATATTTTGTAATTAATATTAATAATAATTAATATTACCCATAGATATTTTCAGCGATCCAGCGGGAAAAATATATGCTTTACCGCTTTAATAAAGCGCTGTAGCGCTTTAATACAGCGCTGCAGCTATTTGAATAAAGCGCTGAAGCGCTGCGGTTCCCTGAATGCGCCCATTGTTAACCAACAGGGTAAACAAAAAATTATAATTATTTCACAAAATATGTAAAAATGTAGAGAAAATAGGTTAAGGGCTAGCAAAAAAATGGAATTAGTTCCATATTTTATTGTTTAATATATGGTTGAACCAGTATTGTTTGAATATTTTTCTTATACTGATTTTGCCTGTAATTTTTTTAATAGATCACGGGTAACTTGTATAAAACAGGGGATCTCATATTTAGGAGAACAGTCTCATATTGCTTCATAAGTTATATCCTTGTAGAAATGGCTTAAAATTATTTTCCTAACTATTTATTGTCCTATTTAGTTCATACCTTGAAGCTTATCTGATTTTTTAAGACAAATGACAATACGTTTATATATCTACACATTTTTTTTATTTTGTATTTAGTTTTAAATATAAATTATGTATATATTTTATTTTTATTTATAATGCCAATGTTTAGAGCAGTGTAGCTATTAGTCGTGATGGAATGTGAGCATAGGTATATTATTTGCGTCACAACTATAGTACACTAGTCGAAGCATATCAATAAACATAACCAGTAATAATTTTTTATTTTTACAGGAGGGTGATGCCAATAAAGGTAAAACCAATTCAGAGGAAATTCCAGATCCATCTGCATTAGTATTACCAGGGTACAATTTGCCAGAAAACATTTTTAATCATGGAAAACCATTTTATGTAGAAAAGGATCCATTGACGGGTAAAATTGATTTTAGTCACAAATCTCCAACACTAAAATCAGAAGCAGATTTATACGAATATGTAGATGAAGAACCCAGTGGTAATATTTATGATAAATCCAACATTGATCGAAAAGATGGAAGTGTAAATAGTCACAAACCCAGTGATGTTAACCAGCTAACGCCAAATTTTCATGACTTCCTTAATCTTCCAGTAAAGTACAATCCTGATAAATATGTGTATCCACTAATATCAAGTTCTTATGCTAGTACAAAAGTCCAAGGAAGTGTTAATAAATTCCACAATCACAAGGATTACAATAGCAAAATCACAACAAAAAAACCAACAGGAAGTCCAGCTTATTATTCAACAAATAAATATTTTAATCCTACAAACATAATATCAACACCTATTACAACAACTGTGGTAACAACTTTATCTCCAACCAAAAGATATCCTTCACTTTATCTTACACCTAAGCCAGTGAATCTTATGAATTCTGAAATGTCTCATCCAAACTTTAATGAGGAGTTTGATTATTACGGAGAATCTTCTTCAACAATGAAACAAACAGAGTCAAGTAATATTTACATAAATGAAGATAATAATGTATATCTTACTTCAAAATATCCACTTACAACAACTAAAAGAACCTTGAGTTTGTTTGAACAACTTTTTGGAGATTATGATGAAACAATTCCTACTACAGTAAAAACCACACCTACAAAAACTGACAAAAATTTGTCTATTCCTAATGAAAACAATAACATAAAAAATCATATACAGACCGAGACACAGTTTAACACTACACCTACACCAACAGGTAATTATAATCAGTATCAAAATGCACATGCAGGACCAAATATTCTTGTAGGTAGTAGTAGCATGGAGCTGGATAGCAGTTATGATTATGAAGATTATGAAGCCGGGAAGTATGATGATAATATTGCAGTAGAAAATAGACCAATTAAAAATGTTGATGATGATTTAAAAATAGAACCTTTAAATGTAGCAAAAACAGAGAAACCAGAGTCTTACATAACTGTCACAAATACTTACTATACCAATAATAATAAAAATGAATTAAATGAAAATATTACTAGAAAAAGTATCGTCACTGACTATAGTGAATATGATTATCAGGAAAATGACCAAACGAGTACTACTAAAACTACTACATCTTCTACAAGTATAAAGCCAACTACATCAATAACTACAACGACTATCTCAGCACTAACAGTTAAGGTTACATCATTACCATTGGGTGAAAATCATGTAACAACTACTAATCATGACTCAATAAATCACAATCCAATTATTGTAGCCACACAAAATATCCGAGAAAAATTGAATGGTGAAAAGGTTATGCCTAAACCATTTGAAAACCCAATAATACAACACACGCAGCCACCTAGCACAAGTAATATACACATAGCCCCTGACCAAGATACAGTATCCTTTGTAGTTGGCAATCAACAAACTGTTGATAGTGGTCAATATATTGGTACAACAATTAAAGAAAGCCCTTATGACAGTAATCCTTTTAGACCCTTGTATGGACAACAAGCAACTTATAGTAATGGAGGATCTCCAAATTATCCTACTGAATCTGAACTAGTAACACCCATAGCAGGTAGCAGCTATCCCGAGGTGGTTGGTAGTGCTGTTACCATTCAACCACTAAAAAATTCAGAAGCTGCCTTAGCTATTGGAGTACCAATAAATGGTGATAAACAAATTCCAGGTCAAGTTGTAGATGAAAAATTGGAATTTGATAATAATCCTATTGATTTCCCAAAAGCTACAGGTTCTAAAATTGTTTTTCCAAACGAAAAACAACCTGAATTTCCAGATTTGATACCACCTCCACCTCAACCACATCCTATTCCAGCTCCTTTACCAAATAGAGATATTTTACCATTAAATTCAAAACCAGTATATCATCAGTTACCTAGTGATTTAACTCCACCCAAGGAAAAAGAAACAAATTCTCCATTAAGAAGAGATCATAGACCCATAAGACCACCCTGGGATCCTAGACCTGGGCACTTTCACACTGGCAAACCAGAATATAATCGACCACCTCGCCCTCCATCAGATATATCTTATAAGAGAATTGACAATTTACCTAATATATTACCACAGTTCAGACCGAATATGAATAAACATATTGCTCCAGTACATTATCTTGGTAACAAATTAATCAGACAACCATTATTGGAAAGACCATCAAATAGACCAATTGGGTTCTTTGAAAAATTGCAGCCACCACCTCCTCCATTTCCTGTTCATAAAAATATACAAAACTTAAGGAAAGGTTTACCTTCCATCACACCTCCTAGGCAATCATTAGATGAAACACAAATTGCACAAGACAGAATTATTTTTGAAGGGCCAAGAAAACCATTACAACAAGCAGACCAATTTGGATTCTATAAAACTCCCCCTCAAATCAAAATTGCCAACAGAAGAAATAGCAATGATGTGACTGAAGTTGAAACATTACAGATGATACAAGCTAAAAACGCAGAAAAATCTGATAAAACAGAAACCGAACCCCCATTCATAGAATCTCAAGTTATAAATATTCCAGCTGAAAATAATTTTAAAGATATTACAGACAAAAGTATATATAAAGTATATCCTGTAAATACCCCTCCAATAAAATTAGATGTAATTGAAAATACAAAGAAGGAAAGTGTTGTGATTGGAACCAGAGCCGAACTTCCTCTACCACCGTCACAGATTAATAAAGATTTTATATATGAACAGAGTCCACTTTTTGATCCAAAAGATCGTAATGATGCTCCAATACTGAAACCACATCCTAAACCATCAACTTTTCCAGTAAAATCTGATTTTCCATATCCTTTAGAACGTCCAGATCCAGCAGTAATTCACCCTGCTGTTCCAGAAACTCCCTCAAACACTGGAAATGGTTTAGATGACAATATAAATAATAAATTTGCTGATGAACCAACTTATTTATCTAATAATCAATGGAATACAATTGGGGAAACCATTGAATCTAGAATAGTAAACAGTCAAATATTGAATGCGAAAAATTCAAATCAAATTTCAGTCACACTCAAAACATACACAGATAAACCAATTGCAGTAGCCTACACACCTACCGAACCCAATTTAAATGCTGACAAATATTCCATGCCTAATTATGGAAGTCCAGTAATTCCAGAAATACGACCAGGAACGGTAGAAAATACAGATACTGGTCATTCAAGTAATGAATTCACAGTAAATGCTGTTATGCATACTCATCAGCAACCTAACCTAGGGAATGTTGAGAATATTCCAAGTGAATTAAATAAGCGTATAGATGAATATAATCAAAAACCCAACCATAAAACTGATATTGACGCACCAGATTATCCTAAACTAGATTTTGAAGCACCTTTTCAAGCCAGTTTAAATCTAGATCATTCGATCAGTCAAGGCTGGTCAGTTGTTCGGAATAAGAACAAAACTACTACTGAAGCAGCAGACTTTACAACAATGTCATATGCAACAACTGGAGAGTTTGATATTGAAAATTTCAAGCCTCAATTAGAAGGAGGTTTTAAACCAATTTACAATTTCCCCAATAAAAAGAAAACATCAGATGCCATACCAAGTGAAAGAGAAGAATAATTTAAACCAAAAGCAGTGAAAAATACTCGCAAAGTTTAGGTGATTGGTGGGGTGATGTGTGTTTTATGTAATTTTGGAGTAAACATTTCTTATGCAGACTCTTAATATACCTACCTACTCCAAAATTATATATAGGTACAGATATTGTTGCATCACATTAATTTTATGAATATAAGTATCAACAAATCATTTTAAGGAAATGATTTGACTGATAGGTACTTTTTTGAAATAAGACTTCATATGTATTAAGAGAATATTGTAAATTATTTATTTTAATTTATTATGTTAATTAAGTTGCATTATTTATAATTTTTTAATAAAAATATATAATAAACTGACTTTACATAGAACCTTTACATAGAAAAAAATAAAAAGAGTATTTGATTCTTAAAGCAATTTGGCACAGTTTATGAAGTTCTATGCAGGCCAGCCGCACATAGAGGCGCTAGCATCAGTGGAACTAAAACGAGTCATGTGACACAAGATAAAGAAACCATAGAAACGAAGGGCAAAGCCGTTGACGTTTGCTTCCCCATGACATTACGGCTTCTAAGGCCACCAATCTCACATCTATGATTATGGCAAATGTACACAAATGAACCAAAACTTGTTCGTATAAATTTGCGTTAAGTTTCTATATAACAAAGGTAAATGGATTTGTAATTCTTTAATATCTTTAATTATAATTTTGAAATTTGTCTATTTAAATTTTAATTAATTTCCTCCTAAAGAAAAGTTCCTTGTTATATATTTTTCGTTAATGCATTTAAAAATATAACTCTGATTTTAAAAAAAGCATTGTAATGTTGCAATATATTAATAAAACCCCATTACTGACAACAGTTGATCAATTTTTCCCTATAAACAAAACAATCTTAATTTCATAATCACTTATTTGCAAAAATTTGTATTCAGGTCAAAATTTCCTTCCAAAAATCAACCTATAAAACAAAAATGTTAAAGGTTAAATATACCTCTGTCGATAAAACAGGAATATGTTTTATCTACATTATACATTAGTTCAGAAAGGCCCCTTGGTGTCGCATAGATCAATTATTGTCAATTGTTATTTCACATCGTGCCAATTTTTAACATGGAAAGGAACACTCTCTTTATTTTTATGTTTCTCTATGAACCTTTATAAATATAAAGATACACTTAGTGCCTAAAGGGCATCTGGTATGTTAGTAGTGGTGAGAAACAAAGTAGTGCCCCCTTCCGGTCTGTGCTACCATGTCTGACAATTATTGTCTACTTGACAAATAGACAGTGACCTGCTTTTCTGCAGGTACCATAATAGCTTTGACCTCTATCATTTTTAAGGAAGACGATCCTATTTATTTATTCAAAGGATATATCGGGGGACATAGTCCGTGAAGTAGTTGTTTTTGGCATCTCTTTCCTGTCCTACCTAGATTTTGAAAAAATTTTGAATTGCATATTACATAACAAAATATTCCTAGCAATTACCAACTATTATAAGTATAAGTCATATGGCGTAGTTAACCCCAGACAGGACAGAGACGCAAAGAGCAGGTAGCTTTATTTAGTTTTGTATGAGTATTAACTGAAAAACTCCTTTTACCTAAAAAATTAAAACAGAACCTAAATTTAAATACAATAATACTATAAATATATTAAAAACACAATACTTCACTAGTTCAGCAATCATAAATACCTACATAAATAAATGCAATAAAAAATATATAATTTTAAAATACTCAAGTACAGAATTGCTTAAAAATGTAAAAAGTATGAGACATGAAATTATATTGTAACTTTAAAATTTGTTCCTTTATTAACGTCATATTCATAGCCATGGACCTATTATTCTAACTTACTCTCATATGTCATATTAGTCAAGACTATATGAACCGAGTCTAACTACCTATTTAAATTATAATCAATATTTAACTTTATATATAATAAATAGAAAAAGAATTATCAATATAGTTTTTCAAATATATAAACTATAAATATCAATTTTGACCAATACATGATTGAAATACTGAATTTTTGCCAGCTGATGTAACATTACTGAATACAATAAGTAGTCGGTAATAATAAATAGGTACATAAATACTTAGACAAACTATCACTGGACTTAATCTCAAAATATCATAGACATATAATACTAGGGAAGACAGAACATTCCATTAGAAAAATACCATTTGTTTACAATCATACACACTTTCACACTTGTACATAAGTTGGAAGGAGATGGGCTTATAAAATGGCAATACTGTAACCTAGGCGTCCACGTCCGATGTTATCTTTACCAGTGGTGTACAGTTTTTTTAGGGATCATTACAATAAGTTTTAATTTAAAGGTTTATTTATGTTAGAACTGAGATTTGTGTGGGAGCAAATAAGACATGTATTACTGCTTGAACCTATATATTCTCAATACTCTACAAAATCATTATTAAAATCTCAGCAGAATGTTATATAAACAATTCAAAACACTTATAATGGTGTTTCATTCATTGTCCTTGGTCTTGACACAGCTGGTCCTAATATTCGGCCTTCTTGTGTTTCTATTGCACCAAAGAAAGTTTTGCCCATGCCTAAACGGATGCTACCTGTAACATTTTAAAAGACATAGGTATAAATGATTTTTGAGAAACTATTCTGGATAGTAGAGCGCTATACACGCATTTCTCTACTGCAGGTTTTCCTTTTGTTTATTGTATGGCAGTCAAGCGCTATTCATACATTTCTCGACTGCAAACCTTATGAATGCAAATCATTCATTATCAATATAATTTATTATTTAATTTCCTTATTATTATTATTCAACAGCTTTAAATTTCCAAGCTTATAAACACTAATATTTATACACTATTGCCTCAGTCGTTCCACAAAAATATAGTTGGATGTTTATACAACTATAAAAAAAAATATTTATTTTTGTGGGCCCTATTCACGAATTCCCCCTCGTATCTATTTTTATAAACTTTCACCTAATACATATCCTTATACATTTAAAGGAACACATCGGCATTATCCAGCTTTGAATTATTATAATAAACAATTAGATAAAATGTTTTTCTATGGCATGTCCAATTAATTATAATAATAGCTGAAAAATTTAATAATTAATTAATAAACGGGTTAATTTTCACATAAAATAATAGTTTCAACACTCTAGCAAATCAATCAATTCATCTGTGCTATTTAAGTCACTATCAGATCTAACGTCTAAATTATTTATCTATTTTTTTTTTAAACTATCTGCTGCTACTTACAACCATACACCTTTTGTAACCTTTAATACCTTTTTACGGAATAATTTCCTAACTATTATTTCCCAGTAGCTATAGTTATCTTGTACAGCCCGCCATATTTTAATTTTCCAGTTACCTCTTTGCCGTCTGTAACAGCACTAGCCCAAAGACAAGATCACTTTTTGTAAGTAACGCTTCTTTTTCTTATCAAACCTTTTCTTCATTTCTCGACTGAAAAGCTTATGAATGCAAATCATTCATTATCAATATCATCAATGATCAAGTTTTCTCTTTACTTTATCTCTCATAGCTTGCATTTCTGTATTATCTTATTGGATTTGTTTAAACATTTACATTTACAGTATTATTTATACTGTAACGAAGTTACTTTTTAGCCCGTAGTAATTTAAACAAGAATTAAATATGAACCGTTTTATTTGAACACACCGTATATAAGTTTGTAAATATTTTTATGAACAACTCATATTCAAGTAATGCCTTAATGTTTTCCAGTATAGTGTTATTATTATAGTACATTTGTTAATAGATAAGACTATAAACAATATACATTTATTCGATGGAAACCGGCCGAGATTCAAGAAATTCCAAACGTTGTTTTTACGCCTCCCGCAGTTTTTGTTCCTAGCGAAATACATGAATATTTTCGTGTTGTAGGTACCCTAAAATATTTATTTAATGCATTGGAACTGGATAATATTTGATTCATATGCTATTTAAAAATACTTATGCAACCGCCACTTGAAATTTGATAAAGTCATATTATAATATATCTATTAAAGTATTTTATGACAAAGTTTGGAATACATAGCTCTCCGTATAGTCATGTTAGGACAATTAACTTGTTTATTAATGTTTATGCACTTTCCGGCAATAAATGTTTACCGAACTTGTTTAATTTACTAAGGGGAATATATCTGAGACATGTTTGATGTATTACTATACCGTATTTGCCCATTGTTACCGAATTAACTTAAATTAAATTAAGTTATATTGAATTTAATATTGTTTAATTATTAAATATATGATTTCCGTTATAACCTGTATATAGTTTTGTTAATGATAAGTATTTAAATATGTTATTCTGTTAGGAACCGATATTTAAATGCAGGTTGATGCAGTAAGGCATAAAAGTTAAAGTACGTTACTAAATCTGATTAAAATATGTTCTAACTACACATTAGATGCATATTAATCATTTGTCGATATTATAAATTAATTTAAAGTAAGCATTCCGCAAATTTAATAAAATTTGAGACCATATTTGGTCATGAAGCGAAATCCGCCGTTCTGATTGGTTGAGCCAGCGGCCGAGGACTATAAAAGACCGGCCGATTTTCGTTGAAAGGACAGTATTTCACCGATCTCTGAAGACAGTGTTCCACCAACCGCTGAGAACAGAGTTCCAAAGATATCCGAAGACAGTGTTTTGCAGGACTCCAAAGCAACAGCTTGAGTAAGTTCCTACGGGTAGGCTTCCTTCCCTAATCCGAACCCTTTGGTAAATGCTGATGATACCTGTGATGTGCGTAGGCCTCCAGGAATATTTCTACAGCTAAACCTGTCCGATTCCCTTTGGTTACATGCTGATGATACCTGTGATGTGCGTAGGCCTCCAGGAATATTTCTACAGCTAAACCTGTCCGATTCCCTTTGGTTACATGCTGATGATACCTGTGATGTGCGTAGGCCTCCAGGAATAGTTCTACAGCTAAACCTGTCCGATTCCCTTTGGTTACATGCTGATGATACCTGTGATGTGCGTAGGCCTCCAGGGATATTTCTACAGCTAAACCTGTCCGATTCTCTTTGGTTACATGCTGATGATACCTGTGATGTGCGTAGGCCTCCAGGAATACTTCTACAGCTAATACCTGTCCCGAACCCTCTGATACATGCATGACGAATAACCTGTGATGTGCGTAGGCCTCCAGGAAGACTTCGACGTCTGTATCCTTCTTATTCATCTCCCGTTGTTCCCTATTCCCACAAAGCCGTGTACATAAATTTTAATAATTTGCTTAGTACCTGCACCGCTTCTTTTCTTAAACTGTGATTAAAGCTTTACTGTGACACTGCCGAATTAATATTTGAATGAAATGCATTACTGCTAATAACCTGGGTTTAATACATTGCATACCTGTATATAATATTGTTGCTTATTACCATTCGTTTATTTTGCTGATTTGCTACTTTTGCTAATTAATTTATTTTGCTATCCGCATTTTGTCGCTGCTTGGCTGTTTAATATTATTTTAATAAATCTTGTAGTAAGCCTCCGAAACCGACTTTTATTACCTAGATTTGAGAAACAGTTGACCCTCTGGCATGTGCAGTTATGCACCTTCTCCATTGAAGCTACCCCGCCTTTACTCATAAACGAGTAGAGTCCGCGTGGACCATTCACCACGTGAAACCTATGGATGTGTGGCGCCCGATGGCAAAAACCCGAGGATAAATCCGAAACCGAATTAAGAGAGTGTCACAAATTAGCACCCTCGAGTAGAGAGCGTCACAATACCCCAAACTCCATCAGGAAGCTTTTCCAACCACTAAAAAATCCACATTTGTCTGCTCTCAGGATTAATAGGAAAGCTACAACAATAATGTTCTGTATTAAAATATAACAAACATCTAATAGGTTTATTTTTTTGCATTTCAAATAGTTGCAACAAAATTATTTACTGTTTAAATACTGGAAATCCAGCCTGGAATTGAACAATAATTTTATTACAACGCTACTACATCATTTTTCGGTCTAAAATGCTTTAATTCCAAAAATTTGATACAAAACAGATAAATATTTTTTGCAATAATTTACTTAAAATTTAGTTAACAACACCACTGCTTACGCTAAAAAACCATAACCTTACTTACCGCCGAAATACCAGTCCGGGGTTAGAATAGTCGACTTTTTTACAAACCACGGACTGTTGAACTATTGTAGATTGATTATAAAAGGCTCTAAATACCTCTACTGCCAAAAAAACACTGCAAATAAATAAAACATACCAAAAGATCACAAACACAGCACAGCAACATTGTAACGTCATCTTTTGACATAAAAGTGTCATTTGATAGCAAAACAGCCCTACAGCATTGCCATAGTATTTCCCTAACACGATAATAATTTTATGTTATTAGGAAATTATAAATAATTTTAAAAGTAGAGATTATGTATTTTCATTAAAAAACACAGATAAATATTTAGTATATTATTTTTTCTTAATTACACATAAAAATTCAGATAAATATAATTAATATACTTTTTGTTTTCAAACACCGGTGGTAGATCTAGGGCAATCCGCATAGATTTTACATCATTGATTTTTGTTGAAAACGATGTCTGATCGGCATAAAATGTAAACAATTCTGTCTCCCCCTTCTTATGTCTATGCAAAATATAGTACCTGACATATAATTGGATGAATTGATGTAAATCAAGTATGTATGATCTAGATTGTATCAAGTAAGTATGATAAGAATTGAACAATGACAAATACATTTACCCGACTGGCTCAATATCTATGTCTGTGTGTATATTAACCGGATTAAGCAGATATTTACTTTTTTATATAACTATAGATAGAGATAGTTTAATTGTAATAAAATTTTTATTATCAACGACAAAAATGTGTTTGTAAGATAAATAATTGCAAAGTGTAATTAGTAATACAGTGATGTTTAAATTAAGCATGTCACTTAAATATTTTAATAAAATAGCATTTATTTGTGCCTTAAACATAAGTACAAAAGAAAAACTAAGTAGAACCTAAACAGCATTATTTCTTTATTGTAAATATTACATTTTGACTTATAAATACGGCAGGAAAACATACACTAGTATGTTTGTATTGTCAACGCTGAAATGGTGAAAGATGTTGATGTAAGAATAAATAAGAAAATGTGTAAATATAAAACTGGATACATTTGTAACAGTGAGCAAGTGAAATTTAATTACCTAAACAGTAGTCCTCTTTCGTGCTGAATGAACTGATTAATCTGAAACTGATTAAACCTAGTGATTATAAAATTCAATTCACTTCGTTTAACAAAAGAACGCTGAAAGTTTTAGAATTGTTTTAACATCACAATAAAAATTTGGATTGCTTTAAATTTTAGTAATTTTAACTGTGAAATGCCGTTCTGCCTAACGAAACTGAATATAAAAATTATGTATGCTCTAGCGAGACGGGGATTCTGAATGGCATCAGTTATGATAAATTCAATCAATATGTTCAGCATGAAAAAGAATTAGTAATATAAAACACTTCATATAAATTATTAGATTAAATATCAATATAATAGTATAAAAATAGAGAATTAACAATATTTAACAAAATTTGTATAAATATATTACCTACAGTAAACATTTTTCAAAAAATCAATGTTTTGTTCAGTAACTATTAAATAAATGTAGATCCAATTTTACAACAACTTCTCCAGATTCAACATGATGCAATATTAATTTTTTTGTTATCGGACCATTATGATTCTGGGACTCTGTCAATATATCCTTCAACTTCAGTTCTGCTCTACCCAAAAATTCTAAAAAATATTAAAAATTAGGTACTTAACAATACTAAAATTACACATTTACATATTTTATTTTGCTGTAAAGGGAACTTAAAAACTATTTCCACCAATTTTTCTTGGTCACTTTTCTTGGGAATTTTTTCCCCAAAGCTCTACGACTATTAGTTCCTGATATATGGTACCTCGCCATCCTTAATGAAACACCCTGTATAATATTAAAAAATACATCTTAAAAAAATTTAGGTAGTTATAATTTTTTGAAGAAGTTCTTTTCCAAAGATTTTTTTAAGTGTGGCAATGTTCAAAACCCAATACACAATGGCATTATATTTGATGTATATATATAAAGTTTTGAAATGCTGTATTTCTCTTTTAAGGCCCATTTACATTTTATATCACACCGCGCCTCAAGAAAAAACTTGAGGCGCAGTGAGATATACCAAACCATTCTCAGATATTGAGATAATTTTGGAAATGATCCATATCCATGGGAAAAACTGGGAAATTTCAAGTTGTGTACATTTTCTGTATAAAAGTGTCGTTCTTACTTATTTTGTTGTTATATTGCTAAATAATAACACTGGTAAGTAAAATGATTAGAAGCTAAAGTGTTTAACTCTCATAATCTCAATGAGCAGATGTAGCAGGAAATCGATTCAAAGAAAGAGCAGAAAAACGATGATATACCTACCAAATAGTACAAAGATAGTCATTATTTTGTAATACCTACTTATCTATTTTTATTTTACTGTAGCCTCTGAAAAATTTATATTTATAGAAAAATATTTCTATGCTCTTTGTTACTAAGTGTACTATCAGTTTTAAATTAAAAAATTGCATCTTTAAAATAGAAATTAATGAAGTGGACCTGGAAGAGTTTATCCTCTACACATCAACTACGTTATTCAGAAGTTTTAAAAACTAAAACATAGCCTGTGGTTATTGTTCAAGTTAAAAATGATGATGTCAAACGAAGTCAAATACTATGCGTTGCACCAACCCATTGGTAACAGATATTCAGTTGATGAAAAATGGTTGTATGCAAAAACCAAGAAAACAACGTAAAGTTTAAAAAATGAAAGATAAATTATCTGCTTTTTATAAAGTTAGCGAAGTCAACAGCATCATTCTTAAAACGGCAGAAGTTGTTCTTTCCCAAATATTGAGTATCTGATCTTTTCCCCAGCGGGGCAGGTACATAATATGTGTTATGCCGTTTCATCATCTTCTAAGCACACTCAGCATCTTCTGCTAGGCCGAATTTGTACAAATGATATTTTGAACGGCAATGCCCAGTATATAGGCCAATTAACATTCATAGGTGCATCCTGTTTAACTCTAAAAGTTTTTAGGTTATTGTTTTTGAAGGGTTTATTATGGACGCCTTGAAATGAACTATTTTTGCCAGTACTGGAGGATTTGCCCCTAAGCCCAGCTCAAGACAGTTGCTGGTTGCAGTTGCTGATATGCCAAGCACCGGTTCTGGTCCGACGAATTCAGAAGCAGTAGACCAGAGTTACTCTATTTTTTCTGTCCAAATAAGTGACCACCTGCTGACAGCTGCATACTGTTTTTGAGTTACAAAGGTAGAAACCAAACAAACAACGAACAAAGCTTGGCTGTCTAAGATTTTTATCGATTTGCAAGTAAGTTGCGTTTGTTCCAGCCTCTGTACAGACAATTCAACGGCATAGATTTCTGCCTGAAATATAGTTGCATAATTACCAAGGTTTGAGGATATTTTTACTGTTGGATTGCAACTATAAACTATGGCTCCAACACCCATGGCACCCATGGGTGTTTTGGAGTTATTTGTAAACCAACAACTAACTGTGGGCCGAGGATGCCCGCAGGGGGGAGTGCTTCCCCCTTGGTATAAAGCCTTGTAATTATGGCTCAAGCATATATACAGTGAGGACATAAAGTCCGTCCCCCCCCTCTTTCATTTTTGAACTACTGGGTAGATTGTGATGAAATTTGGAACAATAATATATGACTAAATTCTGCATTTTTTGACACATCAATGACAGCGCTGAATGTCAAAGTGTCAGCTGGGCGCGCAAGCTAGGAGCATTTTTTAATGCGCTGCTGGACGCATCCAGTAACAGGATATCTCCCACTTATGTGTTTCTCAAACCTTTCACAGTAGAGATACTGGACAAGGACGCCTCGCTCAAAAATCCTGATGCTCAGGTCTCAAATGGGCTCGTCTGGTTTACGGATGGGTCCAAGACAGACCAGGGCTCAGGGACGGGTGTCCGAGGCGTACGCCCAAGGCCTAGACTATTCTTCTCCTTCGGAAAGTATGCCACTGTCTTTCAGGCGGAAGTGTTTGCTATCTCTTCATGTGTTCAGCCATGCCTTGATCTCCTACAGGATCACCTGTAGGAGAACAAGGCATGGCTGACAGAACAACCAGGTAAAATTGACCTGGGTACCGGGTCATCACAACATAACAGGAAATGAGGAGGCCAATGCACCGGCTAAAAGAGGCTCAAGTATTACAGTTTCCGCCTAGTTATGTAACAAGGTCTATTGAAAACTGGATCAAGAAAAGATCAGATGAAGAATGGTCGAACGGGACTGGGCTGCGACAAGCCAGGCTCTTAATTGAAGGGTCTTGGTCGAACGCAACTCGATCAATACTTGTGCTAAGTCGTAACAGCATAAGGATTGTCACAGGACTGCTGACAGGTCACGGACATCTCTACAAGCACCTTAACACTATCGCCCTTAGCAAAACTAGAAGGTGCAGGACAGAATAGCTCTCGACTAGCGGCAGGCACATGGGCACAATACACATTTATTGCAAGAAGTTACAAACAAGGGTGAAAGATTCCGCAGAGCGTGTTCTCACTTACACCTAAAAACATTTTAAGAATATTGTATAGGACGAAAAGTAAATATACAATCATCAAATGAGGTAACATATTATATAACGGCACATATGGTGCCAGGTAATGAAAGAAGGACATATATATATATTAAAACACATAACGTGACAAACATTACTTAAAACAACAGAAATAACATCATAAGTGGCTTATAAAATCTTTGGCTTGTTTTTTAAAAGTTGTGGTGCTACTAATTATGCTATTACTTAAGAATGCCATTTTATTAAAAATATGGGCTGCCTGATAATTAAAACAATTTTTGTAAAATTCGGTTCTGTGTTGAGGAATAGTGAGCAAGTTATTATTTCTAATTTCTACATTATGCAACTCACTGCGACGTATCATTAGTTCCCTTAGGTAATCGGGAGTATTGGTGGTAATTGTTTTGTATATCAGGCAGCACACATGTAAGAGCCTTCCAGAGTTTAAGCTGACCAAGCACACTATAGACCCTTTTAAATATTTTTAATTTGGCCAAAAAATTTTAATATTTATCTGTAAAATTCAAAATTGAAATTTTTTTGTTTCCTGCTTTAATTAAAAAAGTATTCATCTTCTTTGTAAATAACGAAAATAAATTTAAGTAAATAACAAAAATAATAGTAAAAGCAATATATTCAGAAGGAATTGGAAGAAAATCTGTTCTAAACCTTACCATCTGGAGCAAATGGATTTTGCTCTAATACAACAAATGTAAGCACTTCTTGATTAATATTCCTTAATTGAAATTGCATACTGTAATTCCACACAAGAGAAGGTATTTGTGGTGCAGTACTTTGAGGAATATTACCATTATTATAAGCTTCTTTTGCAATATCTGTTTCCTGTTCTTGAGGTCCAAGTGTTACTTTACAGTAAATATTTTCATTATGTGGTTTTCCTAAAAAGGATATTAGGTGAATACTAAACAATAGATCTAATTTCAACAAAAATTATATCTTCAATTTCTCAATAATTTTATACCTTATAATAATAGTTTAGTAATATGTCTCGGAAGCCTACAATTAGTTTGGAGTTGCTTGGAGAGTTAGTTGAAGTACTGCATAACTCAAATTTTGAGTACAAAGATAATTAATAATGTTTCACTTTACTAGAATTCTCGCAAAGCTTAATATATTATAGATTCTAAAATCTCTCCGGATCTCCGTCCATAAATCACTTTATAAATTACTAGAAAATTTTAAATCAAAGTGTACCTACTATTTACATTGATCGGTTAAATGGAACTTTATCAAATATAAACAGATTACACAAGAGATGTCCCTGACTATTTCTTTGTAATTATATGTATTATTTTTTCTTATTTGCAGAACAAGCTTTCGTCTGAAAATCCAAAATATACTGGGTATCTAACTTACTTTATTAATTTTTTATAAAACACAATACAAAAATGAATGTCGTTATTTGATCATATAACTGTCAGCCAATGGGGAATGCTACTAAAATCACCAAAATGTTATTGGAAATGTTATAAATTACATTATTATAAAAATACTTGATGACTATACCTATTTGTTATTTTTTTAATAAAAGTTAAATTAGGGTAGTTTTAATTATATTTTATACATATGACGTTATATGTATTTTTTTGACATATGGCAACAGTGCTGATTACTTTCCTGCATCTTAGATTGAAATATATATATTAAGAACTGAGACAAATATAGTTCTGATAGCAGAATAAAAAGAAGAAAAAGAATGTCAACTTAACCTTTAGTTCTTTTTGAGATTGATTACACTGATTGCCGGTTTGTGATTGCTGACAGTTTTAACATTCAATATCTTCTTTTTCTAATTTTGTGTAGACTGTTGCCAAGTAGTGACATCACATTATTATTGAATATTTTCTATAATAAGCCACTTTGAAGAAAATCGACAAATACATATTTATTATTTTTATAAATACTACTGAAAAATGGTATTCCCCATTCATCGTATATTTAGTTCAAAAATAAGAAACTAGCAACCAGAACTTAATTTTCTTGACACCCGATATTCAATGGTTTACAATATAAATAATTTGTAGATGGTATACTTATGTCTTAATAATACCTTTTTTTCGAGTATAACTACAAGTCTGAGCATTACAAATTTTATTGATTTCTTTGCCTTCCAATACAGTTACACACAGCCATCTGCCAGCATTAAGAACTGAAATATTTTAAAGAAAAATTATAAGTCTTACCAGATGAAATAAAGCGTTTTCCCTTTTGCACAAGAACAAGAAGGCGTCCACAAGCTGCCCCCATTTGGGGTTCTGCACAAACAAAAAAAGCAATATTTACAAATACCCAAAGCACACCCTGAAAATATGTAAATACACCAAAAAAAAAACAGAATTTGGTCAGGGAATTTAAAGGAACAATAACTTTTTTTTAACAAACATAAGAGTAAATATACTAACGATAACAGAAAAATGCAAATTATTTTAAAAATATATATTTTCTATTTTGGCTTCTTTGTCAGCCAAAGTTTATTTTATATTAATTAAAATAATTTGAATAACATGTAGGCATGGTGCATACTGTAGTAGTAGATAAATGGGACTCTATTGACGTAAGGGTTTCGAAATATTTAGGTCATGTCAACGAGTACCTTTATGAAAAATTTATAGTACAAATAATAATGCACTTTATAGTACCAATATCACATTCTACTGACTTGAATTAAAATTAGGTTGCTATTTTTTATACTGACAACACATCTATCAAACATTCTAGGACTCTAGATAAATGAACAACACACACCAAATAGAGAAATTCTGAAGATTGAGATGAAATGTACAAGATCACCAATAGTAAAAAAGGACAGATTACAATGTGTCTAAGGCTAACATTTCATTGTGGTATTGGTGGACAATCATTGAAATAATCGGTCTACTAAAATTAAAAAGCCATGGAATTGATGTGGTAACTAAGTAGCAAATAGAATTATTTAAATGCATGTAACAAGTGTGGCAGTATACTGAGAGCAGCGCAGCAGCAGGGCAGCGGATAATGTTTTTACAAGTGACATAATGTCACTCGGCCACCACTTGTTTTCACCAAATCTAATCTTGAGTGGCAAAATGTACATGGAAAAGAAAAAAGTTAGCACAATTTTTAAATTACACCCTGCAAAATTGTTTTATGGCTTTTTAGTAACACCCTGTAGCTATAAAACAAAGATGGATGAATTAATCAAATTCAAGCTCATGAAGTATAAGGAGGAGTCCAAACTTATTAGGATTTGCCTAATAAAATATGTACTGATAAAATAGACGAACGATTATGTCGACCGCATCGCCATTGAAACAAATAAATAACTCAATTCCATGTATACCAGCACCCCTTAGATTGACTTTGTTTTAACTCCATTAAAGATTATCTAGGCAGCGCTGATGTATGCTTTACATGGTATCAAGTTATTCATTTGTTTCAATGGCGCTGCAGTTGGCATAATCGTTCGTCTATCTCTTTTATTAACGTTTCTGTATCACAATTGACATTTGTTTTTCTAAGCATTTGCTATTTATCGTATCACAACTTAATAAATAAACACAACAAATAATATATAATATATATCTATATTATAGCAATAATATTTTGTATTTTTTAAGTGACAAACTACTTAAACAGAACACAAAAGCTATCAATTTTACTTTAAATACCAACTACTAACTGTTGTTGCATGACAGATTACTTAGATAGTTTGTGACAGATATCTTGAAGTAAACAGCGCAACCGGTTGGGCTAAATTTGTAATGATTTCATTTGTTCTTTTGTACGTTTATTTGTGACCATTTTCAATATACAAAGTTCAGGCTCCTTCTCTTTATACTTCATGTTCAGGCATCGTAGCAGTAACATGCCTTTTTCCACATTTGAACTACACCATAATCATCCAAATAACAAAACTTTTGGTACCACTGTTATAATCTATATTGTATTATTAATGTACGGTCCGAATTTGATCAATGCATCCTTTTGTTTGGAATGTATACGGTATAATTGAAATATAATAAAAAAAAAACATGTTACTGTTACTTCTGCCATTTACACCCCCAAGAACGGATATGACAAAACTTTTGGTACCACTATCGTGGTACCAAATGGTATATCGTAATCTATATTGTATTAGTATAGTATGATCCGAATGTGATTAACATATCACTCTTCGTTTACAACATACTGGGTTTAATTCGAATGCAGTGAAAAATGCATATTAGTGCTACTCTTAACCATTTTCACCTCCAGAACAGAGGTAACAAAACTTTTGGTACCACTATCGTAATCTATATTGTATTAGTATAGTATAGTTCAAATGTGATCAACACATCCCTGTTCATTTGGAACATGCAGGGTGTAATTCGATTGCAAATGAAAAAACGTGTGTTACTGCTACTTCTTCCATTTACACCCCCCAAAGCAGGGGTAATAAAACTTTTGATACAACCGTCATAATCTAATTTGTATTAGTAAAGTACAGTCCAAATTTGATTAACGCAATACTCTTCGTTTGGTAGATGCAGAATATAATTCAAATGCAGTGAAACAACATATTGGCTACTTCTGGCATTTTCACCCCCCAAGAATGAGGGTGATAAAACTTTTGGTATTACTGTCATAATCTATATTGTATTAATAGTATATGGTCCCAATGTGATAAACACATCCCTTTTCATTTGAAAGATGCAGGGCGAAATTTAAAAACTGTGATAACTTTTTTATTACTCAGATGTCTCTTTCAGTCTCTGGAGTGATGAAAACAATATTGTTATTGTTCATATCCTTATCGTTATCTGCATTATACTTGTGGATACTATGTTATCTAATTCTGGTCAGTAAATAATTTTTTAGGAGTATTCTTTTGGAATAAGTTATGAAACATAGTTTGTGAAATACCGTTTAGATCAGTATTATATAGTGATAATTAAATCTTGTAGTTGCGTTATTATTGTTGTTATTATTTCTCCATCAAATAATGCAACTGGGAATTGTAATTTATATTATCGTGCATCACAACAATTGTTTTTATGTCGGAATTCGTGGCTGAAATTTTATGAATAACTTCACACAAACGAATTATGAGGCGTAGTATTTAAAGTAATTTGTGAAATGTGTCTATAATATTCTTTGATAACCTTAATGCAATTGAACAAATGACTTGTTTGTAGATAATATCAGATTTGCTTATAAATAGACATAGTAATAACACAGAAATGATACTTTAGATATAGAAAATGTTTCGCATAATTTCATTATTTTTTTAAAACAAATTAAATAGAAGTAAAAAAAATATCAGTGTTTACATTTAAAAACTTAAAATTCACATTTAAAGTTTTGTGAAATTTGTTATCAACTGGATTTTTAAATACTGTCTACAACATTATCAACTACAGATGATGTCCGTAACTTATTTGTGATGCGTTTTCATGATTCATAGTTTCTTTTGGGATTACACCAAATCTCAAACATTACATACATCAATAGCAAACTTCTAAAGTTTGCCCCAAAAAACCACTGTATAATGTGTGATAAAATAATATTTGATAGATTAACTAAATTTCATCAGTGGTTTTTCAGTTTTATTCAAAATTGTATAATATTATGTCATATTTTAAAATATGTCTAAATAAAATAGTTATTACAATAAAATTAAAAAGAAATTAAACACTTAACTAACTTTCCTCTAAACGTTTCGAGTAGATCCTCAACTCTTCGTCGGTAGAATGTTTGTACGATAACAACTCTTTGTATGAAAAGAAGTACTTTTTGTCAGATTGACGTTTTTAATTTAAATTGTCATCACATGCACTGATCACTATGATATTATTAATTTTTCACTGGTAACATCCTTCTGGAGTAGAGGAAGCCATGTTTAATCTATAAATATTGTTTCTGACGAGATACAATTATCACCATTAAGTTTAATGAAAGCACTTTCTTTTAATTTTCCTTTTAACTGGTTTTTCTTCTTTTTGTAAAACTTTAGTCTGTGTCCAATCAACTCGGTGACTATTATCTGATACATGTTTTACTAATGTAGACCTATCAACTTGGTAATCCTTAACATAATTTTTATGTTCGCGGATCCTTATTTGTAATTGTCTAGATGTTTCACAAATATAATACTTACCACATTCACAAGAAATCTGGTAAATTTTAATTCTAATCATCACATAAGTATCAAAAGAGGTATAATTAAATGTTTATATGACAGAGCAAAATTAATATCATCAACCTCAGATATTTTCAATACAGAAAAAGATGTTATTAAGAATATCTTAGAGGAAAACAATTATCCTATTGATTTTGTTGAGAAAACATTTATAAAAATTGCAAATAGGCAAAATAATAATGTTCCCAGAATAAATAGAGAAAATCCAATAACAGCCATTACGATTCCTTATATTGTAGAGATATCTGAAAGACTTAAAAGGCTTGGTAAATGATTTTAACATAAAAACGACATTTAAAACAAAAAACATTTTAAGATCAATACTTACAAAAACAAAACCAATTAATAATGATCAAAATTCAAAAAATTGTATTTACCAGATTCCTTGTGAATGTGGTAAATATTATATTGGTGAAACATCTAGACCATTACAAATAAGGATCCGCAAACATAAAAATTATGTTAAGGATTACCAAGTTGATAGGTCTACATTAGTAAAACATGTATGGGTAACGGTCACCGAGTTGATTTGATATAGGCTAAAGTTTTACGAAGAAAATTAAAAGAAATTGCTTTCATTAAACTTAATGGTGATAATTGTATCTCGTCAGAAACAATATTCATAGATCAAACATGGCTTCCTCAAGGATGTTACCAGTGGAAAATTAATAATATCATAGTGATCAGTGCATGTGATTACAATTTAAATTAAAAATGTCAATCTGACAAAAAGTACTTCTTTTCATATAAAGAGTTCTTATCGTACAATGCGTGGCTTTAAAAAAATGCTTGCTACTAATGCACCACATAAGGCCTGTTTCATAGTATATTCTCCTGTTAAAGATGCAATTTTTTACAATACACTTTAAGGACATGAATAACACTTTATAGCACAACCATTCTGACGGTCAAGCTGATAAGATGTTAAAAGTTTATCATCTTTCATTGCTCAAAGCGTATACATGATAAATAAGTGGGCCCACTGTACCAACATGTTAATTCACGTTATTTTTAAATTCAACCAAAACGTTCAAAGCAATTTAACATGCTCGTGTGTACTTCTAGATATGTACATGATCATCTGGAAATGTTTAGAATAATCGAGATGTGAAATGAACTCCCCTTACACTACCAAGCGGTTTCAATCTGAACTCTGAATTAGTCTACATTTAATATCACAAACAAATGTTACATTTTTCTTTAGAAATATTTTTATATTGTGAGAATGTTATGAAGTACTTTATGAAACAAACTAGAATATATTTTAACAAAAAATTACTTTGCTTTAAACATGTATACTCGCAAGGGGGAATTGCATAATGAATGAATAATTTTAACTAAATGTTGTCAGAAGTGGAGCCACTTTTAGTCACCCAACAATATTTTCCTAACTATTAACTCGGTCCAAAAGACACACTTATTTATTCCTAAAATATTAATAAAAATGAAATATAAAGATGACAATTGAATGAATGAATAAACATTTTATATGATTAACCCTATATACTGGTTATAGAAACTTACGTGTTTTTCTTTTGCCATGTTGACTTATAGAAATTACTTTGGCATATGTTTCTTTTGCATTTTCTATTTTTTTATGCCATAAACTACATTCATGTACTGTAGAAGTTAGGAGTGCAATTTTATAGTTATTTTTTTCATCAAAAACATTTAAAACTCTATTTGCATCTGTCCCATTTTCAACACAATCAGTATTTTCTTTATATACAGATAAATATTGTATTAACATTGGCTAAAAATTTATATTAAAAAATAGGTGAAATAAATATAAATTTCATATTACCTGTTTATACATTTTATAACTTATATTACTATTTCTTTGGAATGTGAACTGAGATCCTATGGTTCTACTAGGTTGTACCAATAAAAAGAAATCATTAAATAAGAAGCCTAATAATTCCTTGTTGTTTTTAATTTTTGTAAGAATCCCAAAATGTAATATTTGCCTTGGTCCTAACTTATTTGTATTACTATTGAATACTAAATTTAAGTCATTTTGAACACATTGTTGCAACCAATCCATCCGTTCCTGATTTTCCTTTAAGCGTACATTCTCATTAACACTACTTAAGAATTTTTCTGCAATATGCAATGCTTCTTCTAGGTATTTGTAATCTATAAAACCATAATTATTAGTCTATATTTAACTTTTTAACTGTTTGTACTTCATGCTTTCCTTTCTTATCAAGAAGCTCCTCGGAACTGTTCTGGGATTCAATACTCACTCTAATCAAGCTTTTCTTTAATTTCAACAGTGTGTAGCTCAGCTCATTAGTGTGTATTTCCTCTCTCCTTTCTCCTCAAACACAACCCATTTATATAAAGCAACAAATCCCTAATTGATTCTAACATAACATTATATTAGAGAGGAGCCTATCTGCTTGTAGGAACTAAATGAGATCTTTTAAAAGTTATTTATGTACCGTCATTTGAGGTGAAGGGAATCACGTGGGGTGAAGTGACTAATCATGTAGTTTTTTCTGTAATAACTGAATCCTGCAACTGTAATATATGATTTGAGTCCAGACTAAAGTAATGTGACGGTTGCCTACATATTAAAAAACGGTGGTGGTGTTTTCAAATATTTTTATATCTCAGATAAGTTTATAAAAAATGAGAAATTTGCAAATAAGTTATGCATGGTATTTAAAATTACAACAAAATCTCCTTGGTGTAACATTTATATAACATACACAAATAAAATAATATAACGATAATGTAAATGCACTTCTTAGTAACCGGTACATGGAATTTTAAAATTTTAGGTTAGGTTTCTAAAAAGTTATGAGTAGTTATTTGAAAAATGTGCATTTTGCAGGGTGAAACAAATAAATGTAATATGTAATAAAAATGCCAAGGAAATATGTAAAAAACCTTGGGCCTGCTAAAAAAGCTATCTGCATTGTCCTGTTCGAGATATGAAAAATGGTCATATAACGATATGTAGAGCCTCTAAAGAGGCTATCCATTACAGTACTGTAAGAAGATGAGTGAAAACCCCTAATTTGTTAAAATATGGAGGACAACCAGCTCTTACCAATGTAGAAGAAACAAAGTTAGTTGAAGGATTGCTAATATTTGCCAAGTGAGGCTTCCCACAACAGCCTCGGGATGTTAAAAATATCGTTGAAGCTTATTTGGAAAAAGAGGGAAAGACAGTGAAGAGTTTTATAAATAATCGGCCAGGGACAGAATGGGGACAAAATTTTCTTAGACGTAATCGGGAATTAACACTAAAACTGTCTGAAAACATAAAATGTGTAACAGCGTAATTGCATAACGCGTAAAACCGTCTCAACAACTGAGACATATTTCAAAAATCTACAAACCACTCTTGAAACAAATTTCACTGATGACCTGGACAAGCCAAGGTAAGGCACGTAATTCGTAATTTCTTGTTTAATATTTTTTTAATTTTAAGGTCATAGTAAAACGTGGAGTAAAACATGCTGACTGAATAATGGACACCTCAAAGGCATCGGTGAGTGTTATGATGACCAGCAGCTCCTGATGGCACTATGTTGTCTCCATATATTTTATATAAAGCTAGGTATCTATATCCTGGTTGGGTAGGAGGAATGGATGGGACAAAATATAAAATAGCTCCGGGTGGTTCAATTCAAATATTTTTGATGATTGGTTCCATAAGATAATTGTACCATTTGTTCGCCGCCTACCGTCGGAAACACCTAAAGTAATTATAACTTTATCTGTGGTGAAAAAATGTGTCCGATAAAATATCAGATTTGTTCTTCTACCCCCGAGTTCTACCCACTTATGTTAACCCCGTGATGTGGCTTATTTCAGGTCACTCAAGCGAGCTTGGAGAAGTATTTAGAAGAGTGCAAGAAAAAGAACCGTGGAGCCATTCCAAAAACGGAGTTTGCCAGACTACTTGCAAAGGCATTTGAAACCGTTGATGCCAACAATATAAAAAATATTAAAGCAGGTTTTGAAGTGTGCGGAATCGCTCTATTTAATCCAGAATAGGTTCTTAAGAAAATCCCTAATCAGACTCAGATAGAAGAGGAAGACAGCACTTTGGTAAGATCATAGACACAGTATTTTATATCTCAGTGTAAGGAGTCATGGCAGAGACCACCTGATACGAATAAGCGTCCTCGGGGTAAAAGAATAAATATTCAGGATAAAAAATCTTTTCTAAATGAAGAAACAGAGAAGAACAGTAAAGATAAATGCAAAATACATAAAATTAGAAAATTGATTTTCCTTGTTTTTGCTACTTAGTTGCCGTTTCCTTCAGAACACCCCAGAACAGTTCCATGTTTAGAGTTCTAAGAATTTAATGAATTACAAGAGAGAGGAAAGCATTGATTTTAATACATACCAGAGTGATCTGTAGATGTATTTTCTATTATTTTAGTTATAAGTAAAGGATATTTTGTTATTCGTTGCATAGGTTTTATTAAAAATGATGAAAGAGGCATTCCTTTGGTGGCTACATTATTTTGGCACTTTTTTACAAACTCTCTAAATGCTGTCGAGTTTTCTGTCAGCTTTTGCAAAAGAGTTGCACTATCTAGCTGCTTTCCACAAAATGTTATGTATGCTGTCATTAAAGGTAACTGCAATAGAAGAAAATTAGTTTTACAAAAAAAACTCGTTTACAGGTATATGCTTTACATGTCGACAAATGATGTGCCCAACTGTGTCACTTCCTGCATTATAATTATTCAATAAGTCTGTTAAGAAGTTTTTGTTGCACTGAAGAATATCCTGCCAATTGACAAAAATATTATCAACATCTCTAGCAGGGATTAGTTTACTTTTTCTTAAAGGGATTTCAAAAACTTCATGGACTACAGACATATCATGAACATAAACCTTCTCTGTTTGTATGAATTCATTGATACACTTCCGACGCTTCTTATCCTGAGTAGATTGCCCTACAAAAATCATATAAAATTAGGATACTAACATTTTTATTAATTAAAGGGATAGGTTGATATTTTCTTTAAAACTTCACTCTGAACTTATTAAAATGAAATGTTTAATGAAAATAAGTAGCATAATAATTATTAACTATTGCAAGTATTTATATTTTATATAAATTTTGTTATTTAAATCTATGTATTACATAGATTTTATCATAGAGGTTTATTACCTTTATGAGGATAGCGAGATATACACTGTCTTAAGACTAGACTAAAAAATTGGAAATTTTTGTATAATATATTGTACCTACTTTCATTTCCCTTGCAGTTTTAATTATGTGCACTGGTTCAATAAAAAACTTAAATGAGTTAGTTAATAAGTGAAAAATTAATAAGTATCATTTGCTAACAAGAACCTTAATTGAATGAGGATGTATTATTTATGAATTGGTTTATATAAATGAGGATATTACAATGGTAATATTTAATTCAATAATAGTGTATAAATCTATTGAATTTGGCAAACATGTGATAAAGGTCTCGAGGAACAACTTTGTTCCTCTAAACCATAAGGCGCAACCTTTATGGATTTTTGTCTATAAAAATATTAGCAAATTGTTCATAAACCTCTATCAAATAAATAAACAGACATATACAGTGTCTTACTAATATAGATTTCAACTAAGCAAAGACAATAACGTCCACTTGCCACCTTAAACATAAAATCATCCATAAAGCTATTAAAATCGAGAAGCATCCCAATTATTGTTCAAACAAGGAGGATAGTCTCCGACTTTTAGCAACATGCAAACCTTTAATATCCATCTTAAAAATAAATATCCCTCCATTAATCAACCTACTAATATGCCTACAGCAGTCAAGTCACACACAAGCAGCATTCACAGTCCAGCGACTACAGGATAGGACTTTCCTCCTATTTCTTATTAGACTCTCCACGATAATACACCTAATATGTCATAGCACAAAACAATATATACAGTGTCCCACAAGTGCAGAGGTGTGCAATATATTTGTATTTTCATAATGTTGCTAGATTTTTCAAAATCTACAAGTTTATAGTGTTTGCCATAGGGGAAACTCATGGCAATTCTTTATTAGCTGCTCGAATTTATAAAGCAAACAAGTCAAACTTTCAAAGATTTCCTCGTATTGGCATTTTCAAAAACTAATGAGATTAACTCAGAGTATAACTATTATACACCCTGTATAACTGAAAATACGCTTAATTCGTATAACTTGAAAAATCTAACAAAAGAAAAACCCAGATATCCATCATTTTCGCTTTAACATTTGACTTCCGTGCACTAGTGAGACATTATGCAGATTATATGCTCCGGCAGGCGATTTTTAATTGTTTAATTAAAACAAAATAAAGTCATAGGTACTGTTTTTAAAATAGGCACTTTGGCAGAATTGGTTGGTGTATTTAAAAAATTTGTTGTAGGGTGCGTTTCGAGTCGAACTTATTGTGCGTTGTCTCATTGGCCATTCCCAATAACGCATTTTGCGCGCATTTTTGGCGTCGTACTCTAAAACTACTCCATCATGTATGAAGGTGGTGTAGTTCTTCATCATAATATAACCTTCCACTATATGTCAATGTATGATATATGTATATTAAATTAAAAATTTTTTACCTTAATTTTTTGTAATAACATTTTTGATGTCCGCAAGCCCGCATATTGTGCTATTTATTTGTTAATGGATTAATTGATTAATGGATTTAGTAGAGTTACCTATTTTCATTAAAAAGACCGGCATCCTATTAACTCTAGTTAATATTTTATAATGAGAACATATATACTTTGTGATAAAAACGTCACTATTTAACATATAAAACTCAGCACACTATCATAATCTATTGAGAGTCGTTCCGAATCCCATGGCCGCATTTGATATGCGCATCTGTTAAATGAAATATAGGTATGTTAGCTGTTCTGCTTACGCCAGCCGCCTTGGCCCTATCTGTTTACGTGATGACAACTTAAGTACTTTTATTGTATACAAATATTCATAAGTGTTAGTTCAGTCTAGAGTCTACGTCCTAAGTTTGAATAGAATGTATCATTTTGTAAGCTCGGAGTGGTGGTTTGGGTGGATAAATAATTGTTAATAAAGTTAGTTTCTGGATTTTGGATCATTATTTCATCGGCTTTTTACATAAAAGCTAACAGGTATATAAAACTTATTGTGACATATGCAGTTGCTGCATTACTTGAAACATACCCTAAGTGTAAAAAGTAGCTATAGACGGGTACATGGATTGCCAAATATTCTGAATTTATATTAGAATTATTTGCAGTGAACTTAAGAGGAAATATGTTCGACTTCCTATAGATGAGTTCTTTCCCCCCTACTTTGGTCACTGCTTGTGGATGACCTGCTGGCCATACTTTCTGTGTGGGAGGTTGAGGTTCAAGCATATGCGGACGATCTAGTCATTTTAATCAGAGGAAACTCTGAAGAGGGAATTTCCCTCACCGTCCAAGAGGTACTAGAGACAGTACTGAGTTGGTGTAAGAGGGAGCAGATGTCTGTAAACCCTCACAAAACGGTAACTGTACCGTTTACCAAGAAAAGGAAGCTGGACAACTTAAGACCTCCCTCCTTACTTGGTGAAATAATTCCATTTGCGGAGGAAGCAAAGTATCTGGGTGTAGTACTGGATAAGTCGCTTAATTGGAACTCCCATCTGGAAAAAATGATCCACAAGGCACGACTGTCCTTATGGACTTGTCGAAGAATTTGTGGGAAATCTTGGGGCACTGGACCCAAACAAATATATTGGCTGTATGTGACGGTCATACGACCCATGATCGCATACGGCTCCATAGTTTGGTGGTCCAAAGGACTACAACAAAGGACCAAACTCAAACTCTCTGGTTTACAGAGACAAGCCTGCCTGGCCATAACTGGAGCAATTAGCTCCACACCGTCAGCAGCTCTGGAAATCCTACTGGACCTAACTCCTCTTCATATATATTTGGAGAGAGAGGCCAGATGGGCAACATACAGACTAAAGCAGGCAGCTTTTAACATGCCGCAGTCTGACACCATGGAGCGCAATAGGCTGCTGGATGACATGGAAAGTCACAGTATCCTGGAGATGATTTCAGATGTCATGCCTGCAAAGACCAACCTTGAACTGCCCTTTCACATTCTCTTCCCAGGAAGAGATGAGTGGGATCGGAATAAGGCTGACCTATTAAGGGCAGATAGTTGTTGGTTTACAGACGGATCCAAAACACCCATGGGAGTTGGAGCCGGAGTATATAGTTGCAACCCAACGGTGAAAATATCCTCATCCATTGGCAGTTATGCAACTATATTTCAGGCAGAAATTTATGCCATCGAATTGTGTGTACAGAGGCTGGAACAAAGGCAACTTACACGCAAATCGATAAAAATCTTCTCAGACAGCCAAGCAGCTCTTAAAGCTCTTGGTTCCTACCGTTGCAACTCAAAAACGGTATGGAGCTGCCAGCAGGCACTTGCTCAATTGAGCAGAAAAAATAGAATAACTCTGGTCTGGGTCCCAGGCCATTCTGGCCATGAGGGGAATGAGGCAGCCGACTCTCTAGCTAGGGAGGGTGCTGCTTCTGAATTTGTCGGACCAGAACCGGTGCTTGGCATATCCTCGAGTACTGCCAAAGCAACGCTCTTGACCCGGGCTGAGGAGCAAATCCTCCAGTACTGGCAGGAACTACCACGATTAGTTCATTCGAAGGCGTTTATAATAAACCCTTCAAAAACAAGAACTAAAAAACTTCTAGAGTTAAGCAGGTTTCACCTACGAACTCTAATTGGCCTATATACGGGCCACTGCCGTTTAAAATATCATCTGTGCAAATTCGGCCTAGCAGAAGATGCTGAGTGCTGCCTATGCTTAGAAGATGATGAAACGGCAGAACACATATTGTGCACCTGCCCTGCTGGGGAAAGGATCAGATACTCATTATTTGGCAAAGGACAACTTCTGCCAGAGGATCTGAACAAACTCTCACCCAATAAGGTGATCAGCTACATTAAGCTGGACCTGTTGGGTGAAATATAAGTAGGTGTGAGCCACAATAGACCACATGGTCGCGGTGGAGGGTTTGGTTTTCGGCCCACTCACTTTTGAACCTAACCTAACCTAACCTATAGATGAGCCAACCACTGCCAGTAGTATTATTATGGTATTAAAACTTTGTAATGTGTTGGAAGGGGCGATGGAGAAAGTTCGGTCAATAAGAGCACACTTGCTAGCTTCCAAAGTTGTGGGAACTACAAATCTATTGCCTATTGCAAGAATGCTGAAGACATTTTAAATTTATTGTAGGGACAATCGCAAACTCAATAAAGACATTTTTTTATTATTTATGAAGCAGCTGGGTGGGTGTTACAAAATAAATATAATTTACTTCATGTCACATACATGTCTAGTTCATGTGTAGCATTGTGTGGCTGAAACAGTCAGAGCGTGTTACCCTAAAGTCAATATGATGTGCATTAAAGATTTTTCACATTTCCCAAGAGAATGTGCATATATACAAAAAAACTGGAAAACTGAAATATGTAATAAAATAAAATCATCAAAGTACTATATCTTTTATACACATTACATAGCCAGCTTGAGCATCCTAACTTGTTTGGATTTTTATTTATGGGCAAGCCTGAAACATTTGGTCTATCAAAGTTGACCAAACGCAATTTTTAGCATTTTTAGGGCTGAAATTAGAACTGCTAAATACTCTACACGGAATAGCTTTTTACCGAGCATTGAAAACAATATCAAAATATCATTTAGAAAGTCATTAGAAATTATTGCTTTTATAAACTTTTTCAATTTTATTGAAATTTGTGTGAATTTTCGGGAAGTATTTGTGAGGAACCTTTTCGTTTGATCGCTGATTTTCTTTGATCACAATCGTCTCGATTACAAAAATAGATAAAAACCTGTTTACAAGCATTTAGAAAAAAAACTCCCCCTCCCCCTCCTATTTGAAAAGCTACAGCAAAAAGTGTAGCAACGAAATTGCATAGATTTTACTCAAAATTACAACTATATATTTTGCTATATCTTAACTAAGTTTATTTTTAAAATCAATAAGTTTGAGTAGATGGACATGTCTCTTACACTCTCCAGCGGCACAGATAGAAACTTATGATTTTTCTAGGCCACTTTTCTAACATTTTTGCGCGATGTCCTAGGATGATCTGTTCCTTGGATATCATCAATGTCCTTTCTTATTTGGAGCACCGGTGCCTCTTATTACCATCATAAAATCATAATCGCAGTGTGGATTACAGTGCCCTGAATTATGTAAAGAAGAAATATGAAGATACTTTACAAAATAATCTAGGATTTCCTACGAGTTGTCCAGTAATGTAGATTTCAATGTTCTTTCCATTAAGTTGACTATTATGCACCCAGTAATTCACCAACATAATTTCTATGTTGCCCAAGTTTCAAATTTTTAATATGCGGATTGGCTAGTTTACTGTACCCCCTCCAAAACACCTAGTTTCTACTAGATGTTTTGACAGATGTGAGTTATTTGATTTACTGTTAAATTTTATTATCTTTACCTTATTTTCATTTATTTATTTATTTATTTTTTTATTTTTTTTTTTTTTTTTTGAGATTACTTGTATATAAATGTGATCGTAGTGATTTATTATTATACCTAATGAATAACTACAAACAGGATTTAACTGTATCATTTGATTGAAATTAAGCTTGACGTGGTAATTTTATAAATTTTTTTCCATCTGGTGTGGTGAAGGGAAATGCGATTTTGAGCAATAGAAGTCGGTATCAATAATAGTTTACTAATTTGTTAATGCTGTGCTCTATTCAATGGAGTACCTAATATAAAACATAGTATTATTCATAACCGATAAATTTGAGTTTTCTAGTGTCCATTTTATTCTAAAACTGAATTATATGATTCAGTTCCACATATATGGGACCTTTGGAAATTAAATTTCCGTAATCATATCTTACCTTATTGTATATTATCTTTTAACGTTACAATACTTACGGTCGTAAGCTATCTGAATATTGCTGCTACCGTAATTTATACAAGGCAATTAGGTCCTTTGTTACCTTTATATCTATTATTCCTACAGGGGTAGTGTTGTAACTATTGCTTTGTCTACCTGAGTAGATAGTTAAATAACTCACATTCGTTTTGGTTTGGAGGCTTAAACCTGTTATAATTTTAACATGATTATAGGAATTTTTTACTTACTCTATTTTTTATTTAGAAATTTTGACTGTAAAACATAAAAATTTCTCTTTATAACTTGTCACTATTTAACATAATTTAATGAAATATTTTTTTTCTCTGCCTTAAAGATTGGTTCTATATATTAACTGGTTATCAAACTGAATTATCATAAATTTTTGGTTAGACGATAATATATTTTATTATCTGTCCTTTTTTTAAATATTAGAGTTTATTTAGAGAAATATTAAGAATAATTTGTAGGGTTACTGAACTGGAATCAGTTCTATTTGCACGCAAATTTTTCAATAATTTTTATTTGCTTCATTCTGCTGAGGGTCACTAAAGGTTGACACCTTACAAATTCTATCTTTTCAATTATTTAATAAGCTTTCACTGTGATAAGTCGCATAGTATTTTAACAGAACAAGATATTCTGGAGCATTCTCTTCAGGAAGTTACTTTTAAGATTGACAAAACTATATTTTTCATTTTCGTTTGTATATTTGTAATTCGTGGGGTAATCTTAACACACACACTTCTTTGTGTGTACCACCTCGAGACAAGCAAACCGACGGCAGAACATCTTCACCCTTCTAAAGGCCGATTTGGACGCATACCTTCACCGATCCAGATATAACAGGACTGGATTTAACGACTACACGACCAACATCAGCGGACTAGAGCTCTAGCTTGCCACTCTTTAATCTAGTGGTCCAATCTAAGCACTAATCATCAGCGAAGTCCATCTGGGATCTAGGATTATCTGGAGTCTACGGGTGAGTACCTACATCGGACAGAAGGATCGAGATTGTCATGGTTACAAAATCCCATTCCTGTATTATTTGGTTTAACAACTGCGTTATTCATATAGCAATTTTCTAAGTAACAGGAAACATGAAAAGCTGTCTCTGTGCGGATGTTTTACTTATCGAGTGTTAAACTGTAAAATTTTCAAAATGGCTCATGTGTACAGCAATGCTGAGTTAATGGACATGATTCTTATTTATGGCGAAGTTGGACAAAATTCAGTGATTGTTGCAGCAAAATGCTGAAAACCCCCAATTTACTTAATAATTTGCGTTTACAATATCAGCAACCAGGAGGAACATTCGGTATAGTGCGGCAAAATTGGATAAGGTGTGCCCAAAATTGTGTACAAGAAGAGGAATATTATTTCGAAAAGCTTTTGTAACAAGGTACGTGCAAATTTTTTATACCTAAATTTCACGTTTCTAATACCTAGTAATCAAGTAGCGCAATTCTGCAAAATTAGTGTAACAAAATTTTATTCATTTTAAAGACACGTCACTTTGGTCAGATCTATCTATCTTTAAGTTTATTTTAAAGTAAAAACGCTGCAAATCTTTTTTGCGCCGGGTGTCGGTATACTCTCAGATCTTCCGAAGTTTTTTTTGTGCTAGCCTGTTTGCATTGTCAGTCCCAAGGTCACTCCATTACAGTGGACCAGCATCCAGCGGCGTGCAATGAAAAATTTTTAAATAGTTTTAAGACCCCGCCAAAAAATTTTTTTTTTGCACTACCACATTTGTACATGTATGTTGAACATCCCCAAATTTTATTATGGATAAGTTCTGAATAACCCTGTATACTGTTCCTCAGCAGTTTGAGATCATAACAGTTATATATAAAAATTTTAAAGGGCAGGCTATGTCTCTTTTTAAATAGTTAAATAGAGCACAAAATTTCCAAAAAATCTGCTCAAACCGCAACATTATATCTTCTCTCTAATGGGAGATATTAAGAGAACAAATAAAGTTACGCTGCCGCCCAGGCCTATAATAGTCTAATTCAAAATTATACTAGTAGGCTATGAAACAAAAAGAGGTAAATAAGTATGTCAAAATATTAAAACGTTTTAGTTTCATGTTAATGTCATTTAGTTAATTAATGTCGTTAACTAAACATGTCTTATTAAGTTTGTATTGTCCGGGTTTTTCTTGTTGTTGTTCGTGTTGTTTTCTTGTTTATTCTAAATTGTAGTTTATTGTTCGTTTTTTCTTACAAAATGATTTATGCAAAGAGTTATTTGACATGGTAGAAGTTTATTTTGAATCAATGAGAAATGCTACAGTTGGTACGAGAATAAATGCGCAACAATATCCTGATAGACGGCACCCCGGTAAAAAAGTTTTTCTACGAGTATTCACATTCTGCGAACAACTGGAAATGTTCATCTAACTGTATACCTTAGACAACGCAAAGATCGCACCGAAAGGAACATTATTAATGTGTTAGCTTATATAGTTTAATCCTCCACTAAGTACTAAAACTATTGTGCAAGACCTTGGAGTAACTCGAACTACGGTTTAAAACATACTCAAGGAACATAGTTTCTGTTTCATAGCCTACTAATATAATTTTTAATTAGACTATTATAGACCTAGGCGGCAGCCTGACTTTCCTTGTTCTCTTAATCTCCTAATATCTTCCGTTAAAGAGAAGAGAGAAAGTTGCGGTTTGAGCTGATTTTTTGTAAATTTTGTGCTCTATTTAACTATGTAAAAAGAGACATAGCCTGCCATTTAAAATTTTTATGAAAACGAGTAATAACTGTTACGATCTCAAACAACGCCCTCTAGCTACCACGGTAAAAAAAGCTGAGGAACAGTATATATTGCACATTATTCAGTAATAAAAGCTCTTTTAAACAAGCTCTAGTTTGTTTAATTCTGTTAACCCAAACTGGAGTTATCCTTATTTGAATAAAATAAAGTTTAACCTTCCCCCACCACTTTATTTTCAAAGATAGAGCAAAGTGCATTACAGAAAGAAGATTGCAAATTTTACAAAGATTACAATGCCACTATTTAAATTTGGCATATTTTCGAGAAAAATCCCATTTACTGATTGGTCATAGCAATTCATTGCGGCCTCTAGAAGTCATCCTACGAACTTGAAAATAATTTCCAGCGATTTCTCTGGTCCGATTTACTTATTAGTATTTTTTCCCAAAGTTATACGATAAGTAGTTTCTGAGATACATCCGGCGTCCATTCTTAGTTGGCCACCTGGTACGATAATTACTGTTTTATTTATTATTTACTCTTATCGTAGCTGTTAGGGATATCAAACTTTGCCACACCAATGAGTCGACCTGTATAACTGCCAAGAAAATTCAGTTACACTTTTTAATAAAACTTAAAATAAAATTCAAATGTAATTATAATATATTTAATAATGCAATATCTATATTACTATTTTAGAATTGAGTATTATAACATTCTTTAAGTTACTAACAATAATATTGTGTGATTAGTTTAACAGAAACAAGACACAAGATTATTATTAAACATAATTAATAAATTTTGCTATAAACCAGACTTGTTTAGTAGGGTGGTCAATATGTAAAAAAAATATCTACTTAAACTAGTAATATAAAAAAAGTCTTACCATAATAAAAACACCCACCCTACCAAACATACTGAAAACATATAAAATTAGTATACAATAAAAACAATTACATAATACAATTTTAAAACCTAGACTGAGCAAAAAATTGCTAGATATAAAAAGTGATAGTATTGCAATGCAATTTTAAATAATGATATGCAATATAATATATGCTCCTACTTTAAAATTTTATCCACTAGATACTTGCTTGTGCTAATTGCTAATTTAACAAAATATAAAAGGCAGAACTAAAACGGATAGCAGAATAGTTCTTTAATTTTTAAATACACATACTTTTTTGTAAAACACATATACTACTAAATTCTAAGAATTATTTTTCCAGCTAGTCAGCTTCGTGTGGTAGGATGGGCGATGAAATTCCTATAAAATACAAAAAAAATATACATTATTTTTTTTTTGTTTGCTATTACCTACTTGAAGCACACCCTTTCATTACAAATAGATCAATAGAATAATGGTGGTGTTGATCTGATTACAAATGAATTACAGGATCACCAATGAACAAGTCTAAGTTTAGTAGCTACAGCTGTTATTTTGTGGTCAATAGTCACTCAGCTTCACATTCAAATTTTGTACAAATTACCCTTACTACTAGAAATGAATCTATCAGTCTCTATAGCACTGTACTCGTGGAAGAAGTTACAACCAAATATGAAAAAATATAAACAATGTTTCATCTCAGAAAAGTGATTCTCAACTCTTATAGCATATTTTATTATAATCTTTATGACAAATAAAACAATTTAAGAATTATATGATGTAAGGAGTTACAAAATCAGTAATTTTAAGCAGTTATCCTCTATGTAATCCTGTCCTCTGTATGTTTGTTGATTCAGTAGCTGAAGGTTCAGTGTCTTGGGCACTTAAGAAGGCTATAAGAAGAGCTAGTCATAACACTTCTTACATGGCAACATAGTGTCCTTTCCTGTATTTCGTCTCTGAATTTGAGAGTGGATTTTTGGCAAACAAATCTACATACATTTAACAACAGAACTGTCTATTTTAGCTTTCAATCAGTAGACGGTGCAAACATTGTCCATAAATTATAACACCAGTGAGCCAAAAATTATATTCAGTAAAATTTACAGTATATGTAAATAACAGCAGTATAAAATTTTTGTTTTAGTTATGTTATGCAGAGCAGAGAGAAAATCCAATAATAATTACATGCAAAAAACCAGGCAGAATATCTCATTTGGCGAAGTATCCTTTATTCAAGTAAGAGATGCAATAATATCCCTTAAAAATAAGCATAGTACGAATGTGTTTGGCTTGAAAGTTCCTGTTATTAAATGCATTGCTAACCTCATACCGAGAGTTCATAAATGTCCAAAAGCCACGTGACCAGTAACTATTTTAGAAATAGTGAATTTTTTTTCTTCGCGTTGGCGTCTGAAATGCTAGTTACTTTTAAAAGAACTAAAACATAAGGTGAATATTACATTAAAACGCAAGTTTCCATGTCACGGCACGCAATTGGCGTTATTTGTCATTTGACATTGAAAGTAGCCAATCGGCGATCCTATTACTTTGACCGTCGACGAACGGAATGTCAGTGTTTACCGTTTTGTTTCCGCCAGCACCGACAACCAGCATCCATCAGGAGTAAGTAACCCTTTGTATGCAATTGATATTCTGTTCCAACTTAGTCCCGTTCCTACAGACATAATCCTACCGACACCGTTCTGACACACACTGTCAGTCAGACAAGCTCCAAGTCTACATAGCTGCGATCACCTTAGACAGCGATTGTCTTGGGCAAAGTAGCATTGTGTGTACTCGTTAACTTGTTTGGATGAAAATAACCTATAATACAATGTACTAGATATAGCTTGGCAATGATTCCTCTTATGAGCGATTGACATCGGGAAAGTTGCTTTGTACCGAAAATTAGTATAAAGTTTCCAGACGCCGAGTATAATAGTTGCCTCCATAGTCCCAATCCGGATTTTAACTTGTTAGGCTTGTATTGTTTCCAGTGTGTGTTTCACTGACTGTACCTTGGCAATGGTTCCTCCTTGGAACGCTTGACATTGGGAAAGTTGCTTGCGAGTGTAACGTTTCCGGAATCCGGGTGCATAAGTGTTCGGATGCTTCTTGAAGTGTTAATGTACCATAGCAATGGTTCCTCCTATGAGCGAGTGACATTGGGAAAGTTATTCACTAGTGAACATTGGTAGAATACGGCTAGAGGCTGGTACTGTGAATCTGTCTACCGAGATCAAATTATTTTCCTGTTTATAATTAATATAACAAACATTGTGCTTGAGCTTTTCCTGACTATTGTTGCTTTGTTGTTAATTATTAATTACCGCACTTGCTTAGTCAGAGTAGATGATCCATTTTGATTTATTGCTTTGATATTTGACCGCCTACCGTTTATTTTATTTACTATTTATTTAATTTTGTTATTTACCGTTTTATCTTTACATGCTTAGCAACAATTACTAATGTCTATATTTTTCGCTTTTTAATTTAACTGCTTGTTAACTGTTTGATTTAACTACTGCTATGTTGCTTACCTATATTAAAGAGTAAATAAATATTTTAGTAACTAGAATTGTTTGAATTTTATTGCTTAGGTTAAGGAAAACGACCCCTGGCATGTGCATTTATTGCACCTTCTTCCCTGAAGCTACTCAGCCTATACTCATCAGCGAGTAGAGTCCGTGTGGACCATTCATCACATTACACACACATATAAGTATATATATAATGCATCCGATATAAATAAAACCAAAAACAAATTAAGAGCGTCACAATATTAATAAGGCTGATATATAAAACGTCATGAAACAGAGGTGGAAAACAATAGAAAAATTATATTTACGATTAAAGAATTACCTATTGTATTACCAATATTAAAAAAAATTTAAAAAAACACCTCCATTTGGAAAATCCAGGACATAGATAAGTATTTATGTTAAAGTGTCAGATATATGTACTGACAAAAGCAGTGCTCTGTAATGTTATTGAGTGGTGATATTTGTCTCAATTCAAGTAGATCTAAAGATCTACTTGAGAATAATTTTTATATGAAGTGAAAGTGTAATGAAAGAGTTTATAAATTCAATGGAAGTTCAAAGATAATTTGTCAATTTTACTTACATTGCTGCTGAAGAGGGGCCACATAATTACTGGGGAATAGACCAGAAACTCCATTTACTTCACCTCTCCACCAGGCCTCCTCTTCTCTAGCCGTTACACTAATAATATCGTCCTTTGCAAACGACAGTTCATCAGGATTACCGGCAGAATACGGGTACAAAGCAACGACTTTATCTAAAAATTATTTGAAAGTTTTATTCCTACAAGAAATAAACAACTTTTTTCTAATTACCAATAACTACTTCTTGCTGAATTCGAGTAGTAGATACAGGTGTAGTCCTTCCACTAATTTTCCCACTACTATTTAAAACTTTCACATAACTTGCAGGAAACCAACCAACTTGTCTCTTTCTTCCTTTGGCTTGAAGTTCGCCTTCCCACCAGCCAGAATCAGTCTTCTTACGTATCATTATTAATTGACCTCTGGCAAGGGATAGCTGTTCTGCACTGGTAGATTGATATGGTGCAATTACAGATGCAATTTCTGGCTTCTTACTTTTCATAATCTGAAATGCAATACGTAGTTTTAATACAAAGTGAATTACATTCAATAATAAAGACCAAAAATTACGATTTATTTATTTATTTTCAATTAATGACAAGAAACATTGCAAATAAATAAGAGAATATAACTTAAAATAGTGGTTTGGTTTTTTTTTTTTTTTGACATCGAGTAAAGTATTTATCAGAATATTTCACGTAAAACTACATAGCCAATATCATCAAAACTGTAAATATGTAAAATTTATGAAAATGTAAGTGACATCAGATTCCATTATTTAATGTGCAAATGATGGCTTCGCCTAGAACATTTTTGCTGTTTTAGTCCAAAATTTATCGCTGAAAAATAATTCTTCAATGATAGCAATTTTGAAATAGCAATAATAACATGATACTTTTAATTCTGTAAAGTTTTATTGAATATATGTTTCATTAATTTTAACACTTTTTGAATCTTTTAATGGCTTTATATACATATCCATATACATATCCCTTTACATTACATATAAAATTCTACGTATTTATTAGTTAAATTAATCAAGCTTACAAACATATTATATAGGTATACAAGAAACAAAATAAAAGTTACTAACTGCCACTAAAAACAAAATGTTAGGATTTATAATGAGAAATGGTAAACCGTTTTAAATGTGGCACTCTAAAAATTCTGTACTATTGTTTAATTCGCTATTATTTAAATTATACTAGTATCATATGGTGGCCTTATTACCAATGTTATAAATGTGATAAAGTATTTTTACGATAACTCTGTACCCTATGTAACTCTACATATTTGATCGTTGTCATTTAATTTTTTTGTATTAAAATCAGTTGAAAGTGTATAAAAAGTCTATATAAGTTAAAAGTGTTTGTCAGATCTAATAAACTAACTCATAAAACCGTATGTACTATAAGAATTTAATATGCCAAGACCTTTACCAAGCCGGGCTCAAGAAATGGTAGTAGCTTTATGGTAGAAAGGATATAAAGTTGAGCCAGGTACTTCCATCGAGAAACTGAATATAATATTGCAAGATTCGGCTTTTAACATGCGAAAATGTGACGGAAAAGACTACAAGTAAGCGGTAGTTAAAACAATTTGGAATATCACCCTTAAAATATTACAAAGAATTCAATATTGCATTATTTTTAGTGTTTCATAAATAAAGTTTCCATTCATGTTTCTAAATTTCTTATTCATTAAATTGTCTTGCCGAATTACACTCGATGAAAACCACCGAAACAAATGAATAACCCAAGACCATGTACTTTTTTTCAGTACGTATTTTATCAGGGAAGACCTATTAAGTTCGAACTCCTTCTATTTATACTTCACAAGTAGTAATGTAGAATTTTACCAAGGGATAACAATTGATTAAGAACACATGATGTTAAGGATTATATCAAAATATTTCTTCCTAGATACATAAAAACAATTGTTTATGTTTTTAATTCCTTAGTGCTAAAAAATTCAATCACAATTTTGAGATTGTTCTTTGTTAGTTTCAAACAAATAAAGCTAAACAATCTTTTTTATAGCTCAAAATCCATAAACGATTTGCAAATACTCCGCAGATTATCCAGTACATACTTAAGAGATACTAAGCAATACACTAAAATTATAATAAAAAATCACAAACCTGAGCACCAGCTTGAATATTAGCATCTAAGGGTACTTCCTTAGGTGTGCTCTGATTAATTTGCAAAACTTCATTATCTGCTTGTGCATTTACATTTTCAAGTGCAGTTTGTACGGCTTCAGCAGAAACACCAGTAGAAACAGGTTGACTAGCAGTATCAATATTATTATTAGCTGCAGAATTCTATCAAACACAGGAAAACCACAATTGAGTTAGTAAAAAACCTATTGCACAAAAAAAACTTACCACATCTACTTTCTGAACATAATTGCTTGGAAATATACCAACATTATTGCCAATTTTTCCTGTCCACCAATCTCCGTCCTTTTTATACACTCCAATAACTTCTCCAGCATTAAATGTTAAATCACCTTGTTCTTGTGACTGGTATGGATAATTTGAAATATAATAATCAGGTTCTTCATCATATTCAGTTATATTTGAAGAAGTTAATGCTTCAGTAATTTTATTTGATGTGTTAGTTGTTACAGTTTCTAAAACTTCTGGAACCTCAGCAATACCTCTAAAATAATAAATATGTTATTGTAATAAAGCAACTAATCTTTATTAAAATTAAATCTTACTCCAATCGTGTTGCTTCAGTATCTTCGGGAAAGTTCAGACTTGTTTGATTTACTGGCACATCTGCACCACCACCGACTGTTATATCTCTAACACCAACACCATCAACTGGTTCCACATATGACTCTGGAAACCAACCAGTATGGCCTCTAATTTCACCAGCTAACCAACCTGGTTCCCCAGTTTGTTCTGTTGGTACCTAAGATAAACAGCAGTTTAATTATATTTAGTAACAATATATTAAATATAGTACATTTATAATATCACCAGGCTGAAATGATATTTCATCGTTATTTCTGGCTGAAAATTCATAAAGTGCTCTATATCTTACAATTCCAGAGATGACAGCAGTTTCGGTTGGTTCGGCATTAGTTCTAACTCCCCAGTTATCTACTGGCCATTCGGTGGTTGCATTGTTGGTACTATCACCCCAGACGTCGTTAGTTTTCCAAGCATCAAATCCAGTACTACGATTTGCATTTTTCATTTCTAAAACTGTATTCTTTTTCTGTTCATAAACACTATATAACTGCTCACATTCTGTTACTAAGAATTTTAACTGATTTTGTAATTCAGTTAACTGAGAATTATTGTTTTCAATATCTGATAATTTTCCATCAATTTCTGATTGCATATCCTCTATTTTCTTTTTTAAATTTTTAATTGTAATCTCTTTATTTTCAAAAGCTAATTTAGATTGCTCTGTATCTTGTCCACTCAGCTGAGAATTAATTTTGTTCTTTGCTTCCAGCTTAATTTTTTCTTGAGACAGAGAAAGTAATTTACCATTCTGTTCTTTTAATTTACTCTTAAGTTGAGACATTTCTTGCATTTGTGAGTCTCTGGTTGATCGCATGCCATCTATAGTTGTTTTGACATTAGAAACACCCAATCTAGTGTCACATATTTTTTGTGATAATTCTTTGACCTGATCATTAAGGGCGGATAATTCAATAGTCAAACTTTGATTCTTGGCTTTCAATTTCAATACATTTTCTTGTTCTCTTTGGCGTTGTTGTTGTAAGTCGTGCAAACGTTGTTTTTCCCACTCTAATTGTCGTTGCCTCTCCATTTCTTTTCGTGCCGCCTCTCTTTGTTCAGCCTGTCTTTTTCTTTCCTCTTCTAGAAGACGCTCCTTTTCTTGTTGCTCCCTCATTTGCTTTTCTAATTCTTCTAAACGTTTACGTTCAGCCTCTTGTCTAGCTTTCTCTTTCTTTTCTTGCTCTTCGCGCTCCTTACGCTCCCGTTCTTCTCTTTCCTGACGCTGCTGATCTAGTAAAGCTTTTCTCCTTCTCTCTAATTCAGCTTGACCCTTTTCAAAATTTTCTTTTCGTTTGTCTTCAAACGAATCTAAAATTATAAAATTGTAACACATAATTGTTAATAAATATTGTATGCATTACTTACTTTGCAACAATGTTGAGGCTGGATCCTGCTCTGTGGTAGCACTGCCTTGGCTAGAAATAGATGCAGTTCTTGCACCTCTTCTAAAAGAAGGTGGAATTAGCTCTGATGATAGTTTTGAAGGTGGTGGAGTACCTAAAGAAGCTTGTTCGCACAAATGCATTGCCAACACAAATTCTTCACATCCTAATCTTCCATCTGAATCCATATCAGAAAGAGCCCTAATAATAAAGTAAATCAATATTTGCACACCACAGATAGCAACTTATTCTATATCACAAAAAGCGAAGTTTGTGTAGGTGGACACTACATGTTTGTTAGCTAAGAAACATACACTACACCCAATGTCCAAATGGAATGAAGTTCTTTTCAGAATTTGGTGTTAAATGCCGACCTCTAACCCTCATGCTTAAGGTAATAGTATACTTCACTAAAAGTCCTTCATAAAAAAATTTATATTTTCAACAGCTAGCAACTCATTATGAAATTTTGGTCCAGATTGTTTGTAAATCGTTAGCAATACCAACACTAAAATTTTTATCACCTCAAGCTTTCAAGTCCAGTCATCATGGAACTCACAAAACTGAACAACAAGTAAATGCTAAGTAAATTGCAAACTTTAAGCTAATTTATTTTAAAACGATGACACTTTGTTTTGTTTCGATTTTATTACCTTGATACGTAAATTGTAGATCAGCAGTAGTTAAAAGACTAAATCATTTATTTGACAGTTCCGCACTACAAAGTTTTGAGTTGATTTGAATTAATGTACTTCACATCACTTCAAAATTATTAGCAAATGTTGTTGCAGGTTGTGGCACTACTGGCATAAATATTAAATTTTTTTTCACTCTTTCTAGATATAGTCAATAGTTTATTGGCAATACCAACAATTACTGCGCCCTCTGCATGAAAATATTTGAACCTACTTAAAAGATACTTTTCAGAGGCTAATTCCTGCTGAAATGATAAATAACACTTATTTGGGTTTATTTAACGTAATAATTTAGTGGTGCTTGTGACTTTTTGGTATTGCAAAGTTAAAAACAAAGTATTTATACATCTTTATTTATACATATTTTAAAACAGCATTCAAAACAAACCAGCACTACACACTGCAACTGTTGTGTTTATGGATGTCATTATAGAAAATGTACCAATAGTAGTGTTTAAGATAGAACCCGCGTGTACCTCCGCGAATTTGTTTTCACAGTTTAACAACATATATGTCAAACATTTTCAAGCAAAAATTAATGCGTGAGGGCCCGTCCTTCATGGGAAACTAAATTATTTTTGTTTTGTGTGGATTGTCTTAGGTATGGTAGTATATCCAGTTGATCTTGTTTTCTCTTAAATGCAGACGTGTACCCCACCAATTTTTTTTCAGTTGCACAACATATATATTAATATTTTCATGCAAAAATTAATGCAAAAGGAGCCGTCTTTTATAGGAAATTAAATTATTTTTCATTTGTGTGGATTCTCTTCTGTTTGTTAGTACATCTCGTAGATTCTGTTTTCCCTTAAACGGAGACATGTACTCCTCACCAATTTTTTTTCACAGTTCAATAATATAAATATCAATATTTTCAAGTAGAAATTAATGTGTGAGGAGCCATCCTTCATAGGAAATTAAATTAGTTTTCCATTGTGTGGATTTTCTTCTATTAGTTAGTACATCCTGTAGATCATGTTTTCTCTTAAACGCAAGCGTATACCCCCACCAATTTTTTTTCAGTGTCACAACATATATATTAATATTTTCTTGCAAAAGTTCATACATGAGCCGTCCTTCATAGAAAATTAAATTATTTTTCATTTGTATAGATTGTCTTTTCTTTCTGTTCTGAGACTATTTTTTCTAGAACACCGAGTGTCGAGGTAAGAATATTAAAAAAAAAGGCCAGATGGGCAACATACAGATTAAAGCAGGCAGCTATTAACATGCCGCAGTCTGACATCATGGAGCACAATAGGCTGCTGGATGACATGGAAAGTCACAGCATCCTGGAGATGATTTCAGATGTCATCCCTGCAACAACCAACTTTGAACTGGCCTTTAATATTCTCTTCCCAGGAAGAGATGAATGGGATCGGAATAAGGCCGACCTATTGAGGGCAAATAGTTGTTGGTTTACAGACGGCTCCAAAACACCCATGGGTGTTGGAGCCGGAGTATATAGTTGCAACCCAACGGTGAAAATATCCTCATCCCTTGGCAGTTATGCAACTATATTTCAGGCAAAAATTTATGCCATCGAATTGTGTGTACAGCGGTTGAAACGAACGCAACTTATGCGCGAATCGATAAAAATCTCAGACAGCCAAGCAGCTCTTAAAGCTCTTGGTTCCTACCGTTGCTCCTCAAAAACGGTATGGAGCTGCCAGCAGGCGCTTGCTCAATTGAGCAGAAAAAATAGAGTAACTCTAGTCTGGGTCCCAGGCCATTCTGGCCATGAAGGGAATGAGACAGCCGACTCTCTAGCTAGGGTGGGTGCTGCTTCTGAATTTGTTGGACCAGAACCAGTGCTTGGCATATCCACGAGTATTGCCAAAGCAACGCTCTTGACCTGGGCTGAGGGGCAAATCCTCTAGTACTGGCAGGAACCATGATTAGTTCATTTGAAGGCGTTCATAATAAACCCTTCAAAAACAAGAACTAAAAAACTTCTAGAGTTGAGCAGGTTTCACCTACGAACTCTAATTGGCCTATACACGGGTCACTGCCGTTTAAAATATCATCTGCGCAAATTAAGCCTAGCAGAAGATGCTGAGTGCCGCCTGTGCTTAGAAGATTATGAAACGGCAGAACACACATTGTGCACCTGCCTCCGTGGGGAAAGGATCAGATACTCATTATTTGGCAAAGGACAACTTCTACCAGAGGATCTGAGAATAAATTCTCACCCAATAAGGTAATCAGCTACATTAAGAAGCTGGACCTGTTGGGTGAAATATAAGTAGGTGTGAGCAACAATAGACCATATGGTCGCGGTGGAGGGTCTGGTTTTCGGCCCATTCACTTTTGAACCTAACCTAACCTAACCTAACCTAAGAATATTAAAATACAAGTACCTCTTTTTAACTTCGTTACTAAGAAAAGAATATCATCAAAAATCCATTAAACGAAATTTTTTGGCGAATATATTAACTTATGCACTATTATTTTATTCTTTGCCATTCAACAAATATTTAAAGACAAAATGAGAACTTTTTTTGTAACTCTCAGTCTACAACATACTTATTTGAAGGAGATGCCCGTACAACTACGCTACAGACTATGTGCTCCGACTGCATTGTATTACTCCAGCATCTCCATGAAAGTCACCACATCCTTCATCGAGACCAACCACTAGACAGTGACAGGTTTCCATGAAATAAATATTTATTTTATAAATACTTATTTATAAAACAATAACATAACATCTGTTATTTGGTAGGTTTTCTAAGAATTATGACATTTGTATCAGTGGATAGTGAACTTTATAAATATTTTATAATTTTATTTGTACCAATACAAGTAGATTAGATTAGATTTAAATAGGAGTCGGCCCTCTGGCCTAATCCACCGTGACCTAGAGCCAGTACAAGTAACACTACAGTTGCTGCAGTGACAGAATTCCAATCATGACCTTTCTCGTAAAAAATTTTAAATTAAACAATCCTTCCTTAAGCTGTTATAGTTGGGACTTTGAGTAATGTTTATAATTTAATCTTATTCGACTTTAAGCACTCTCTAATGACAGAAAACTTAAAAAAGTTTCTTAAAGTGTATCCTGCAAGATTTCAAGAAAGATATTTTATCAATTGATCGGATAACTGGATAACTTTGAAATAAATCCATAAATTCTGTTCCTGTCCATCCATAAAGTCTACTGAAGCATTTTCAGATATTAAAGGAAATAATACATGTGAAACTTGATCTACATTCTTTATCAAAACACACACTAAGCATTTAGTGTCATTTAAATTATTAATAAATATTCTTCAAACCTAATAATCTAATAAACCATCTACCTAGGTGCCAAAATATAAATGATATAAAACCGTGTACATACCAAATTTGTGCCAATATATTCTGAGGCAATTTTGTTTGAACCATAACATTTCTAGCTTGTGCTCCTGATAAATAACCAGTTCTTGCTCTATCAGTTGTATTGAAAATCTGAGTATACTTTAATTTAGTCTGGTGAGGAACAGCCCATTCGGCTTGCCTAAAATAATATAAAAAAACAGATACAATGCATAAAGTTTTAATTTTTTAAATATAAAAAACTTACGAAACAGATTCTATCGAATGTGTTCTATCCAAGCTGGTTATGCTTGCTCTTGGGGTACTGGTAGCACCTGGTCCAACAGGAGGCACAACCGGCTGTGCATTCACAGGAGACATACTAGTGGACACCACAGGGGTTACAGGAATGTTAGACAAAGGATTGGTATTGATAATAGAGCCACCAGTAATAAGAGGAGAGCCACTTGTGAGAGACTGTCCTGGAACTATTCCTGACAACAACGGTGAAGCAGATTGTAATGGCACTGCTGACGAAGACAACATTGGTACTCCTGCTACCAAAGGTGGACCAAAACCAGTAGAATTACTTGTTAAAGGTGGAACGTTGGACATTGTAGGCAAACTACTTATTAAAGGTTGAACTGGTTGAATGTTTGTTTGCATTGGTGGTACAATGCCTAAAAATATAAATTTAGAAAATAATTTGTTATACATTATACTTTGCCTTCATAAATGTTCGCAACCCACGTGACCAGAAAATATTTTTTAAAGAGTAGTAATTTTTAAAGGAACTAAAACAATAAGGTGAAAATTGCATTAAAATGCAAAGTTACGTGTTATTTATTTATGTATTTATTTATTTATTTATTTATGAAAAAATACATCCAGCAGGCAAAGCCCAATTACAGGAGTATAAGATAAATATAAATACGAGTACTAGTATAATACAGTACCTGAAGCATGTCAAAAAGAAACATCATTTCATAACATATAGATTTACAACTAACAACTTAAATATAACATATTATGCCATAAATCAATCAAAGACTAATCGAACGACATTTAATTTGAGAGTGATCTAAAAATTATGTTTCTGAAACAATTGATGTTGCAGTGAAATATATCAACGCCATTAATATTATTGAGACATCTACATATTGTTATTAAAGGGGAGTTAAAGTGACGTTGAGAATAAGGTATGGGAAAATAAAATGTAGAGTTGTTCCGCGATATTAATCTAGGTATACTGAAATAAATTTGTTGTAATATGACATGTGAATCAACATAGTTGTGAATAATTTTATATAGAAAGCATATCCCTAAGAACTCACGTCTTTTACGAAGCGAAGGAAAACTGAATTCGGTTAGTAAACAGTCGTAGCTGTAATTTCTTTCCGGATAAAAATGGTGTTTTCAAAAATATAAATATTTCAAGAATTTTCTTTGAATACATTCAATTGTGTCAATATATTTAGCACTATGGGGGTTCCAAATTACACTGCAGTATTTAAGCTTACTTCTAACAAGTGCAAAATATAGCTTACAAATAGTATCTGGCGAGGTAAATTCTCTGCTGTTGCGTATAACAAAGCCCAACATTTTTAAGGCGCTACATTTAATTCTTTCAATGTGAGGGTTAAATGTTAGTTTTGTATCAAAAGATACTCCCAAATCTACAGTTTCAAAAACACGATTTAGCTGCACCTTGTTAATTAGATAATCAAAATTAACGGAAGTTATTTTTCTATGATAGCTCATTATCTTGCACTTGTCGATGTTGAGGGGTAAATTGTTATTTTTACACCATATATTTAAGGCTGTCAAATCATTCTGCAATAAATAGCAATCTGATATGTCTTTTTTTATTTCTTTGTATATTTTCATATCATCTGCAAAGAGAAGGTTGGAAGAAGCAATAACACTGCAAATATCAGAAATAAATAGTAAAAATAACAGGGGTCCCAGGATTGATCCCTGGGGCACCCCAGAAGTAGCAATAAAAGTAGAAGACTTGACCCCCTCAATTTCTACAAATAATTTTCTGTTAGATAAGTATGACTTTACTAATTTTACAGTATTACAAGAAATTCCAAAGACAGATAATTTCTCCAACAATATACTATGTGAAACACGATCGAACGCTTTACTAAAGTCAGTGTAGACAACATCAACTTGATTTCTTAAGTCAAGTGCATTGGAAACGAACTGTGTAAGAATGCAGAGATTACTTTCTGTACTACGTTGTTTGACAAAACCGTGTTGCTGTTCAGGAATCATGCATTTTACATGGGCGTACAATATGTCACTTAATATGATTTCCAATAACTTGGAAAAAGCTGAAATTAAAGAAATTGGCCTGTAATTGGTAATTTCTGATATTAAACCGCCCTTATACTGTAGCATTTGTAAATTACAAATGAAAGTTTTTCTAATTTTGTATGATCTAGTGAATATGTTCGTGTGAAGTTGGTACTATGAAATAATGTCATTTCCGTAAATTGAATGCTACCAATCATTATGCTCAGTCCGCTGACGCAGATTCTGTTTTTCGCCGTTCTTGACACTCTGTGTTAGAGAGTGGGGAGTAACGAGACGACATGGCGACGATCTAGTTTTGAAGACAGGTTGAGGAGAGTTATTAGCTGCTTTAAGCGATTTGTTTGCCCTATTTAACCCTCTCAATAACAATCATTAGTCGTTCAGTGCTAGGATTTCTTTTGTGAAGTTTCTGTATTCACCGAGTTGAAGAAAAGCCTATTTTGTATGCACGTGTCGTACCTCATATGAATTTGTGGTAAAGTTAATCTGCGGTCATCCTTCCCTTATATAGGGTTTTAGGATATGGTTTTAGGATATGATTATAAATCTTAGAGTATTACTAAGATGTTGATATGGAATAATTTGTTTAACTGATATTTGAGAGTTAATTCCATGTTGATAACCGTTCGTTATACGTTTATGGTATTTTTCTGCTAAGTACATAGTCCACTGGTTATGGCATATGTGCAAGAATAATTAAGTTATTTTATGGTACATCCACATGGTTTCTCCGTTAGAATTTTAGAAGAATTGATAAAATAACGTCCATCCCTCACCTCACTGTTTTCATCTTATGGTTCCCTTTTTAATTGTTGTTTATTCACCGATATCTGCTTATCTACTTTGATATGAAATAAGAATTACACCGTTAAGCAGAAGAGAGAGTTACACCGTTGTATCCAAAGACAACAAGAAGTACCTACATCTCACCAGTGCAGTCATATTGTGGCTGAGGTTGTATCTTTACAAACTATTTTTGATTTAATTTTAAGTATTCATTTATTTTAAATATCATTCATTTCCTTTCATTTAAATCACTTGATAAATATTAGTCAATCACATAGTTCACTATACGAAATACCCCTACATTCTATATAGAAACAAATATGTAACAACAAACTATTATATGAAACTATTTTGTTAACTTTGTAAACACCCCAGCGCTTGAGTGTACACTTTTCATATAATTTATAATAGGTAAATTAATAAGGGTTTAGTGAATTGACTATATTATATTTAATTCTTATCAAGAATCAGTTGTTCCACTTTCAAATTGTAAATTATACAGTGACCAAATTTTATTATTAAAATAGGTTGTAATATTTATGTTTCGTTTCATTCACAGCCACTCTCTCTCAGTTATAATTGAAACAGGTATAGTACATAAAATAGTTTTTTTATAAGTTTTAGGTAACTTTCGATAGATATTAAAATCTTGTAGTTATTAGTCCTTGTGATCTTTAATTCACTGGCCTGGTTGCACGGCTAGCTAGGTCGCATATCTTTTTATTTAATTTCGAGTCGTGTGGCGTCCTTTTAACATCTTGAAAACAAACATATTAGTTGTTGACTTAAATACTACTTTTAACTAGGAGGCCACTATAAAAAAATTACAAAACCGAACCTACATTGCTCTACCGGCGAAAAGCTGCCGTCTGCTATGTGTAGATATAACATCATAAAAACAACGCTACAATACACTGGACAAACCCGCGATAGTTTCCAAATATAAGGGAAAGTACCTGTCTTAAGAATAAGATTAAAAATATGATACAAAGGGATTAAAAAGCAATCTATACAGTCTTTAATAATTATAGGAGGAATATTATCAGGTCCACATGACAACTTATTTTTTAATTTTTTACTGGCCTTCAAAATTTGTTCTACAGATATGTGATTAATGTTTAAATAATTACTAATATTTTCATCTTCATGCATCACTTTTACTACGGAAGGTTTATCATCCAATAAATATACACTTTTAAAGTGATCTGCAAAAGCATTTGTAATGGTAGAAGGCGTTGAAATGTTTTCATTTTTGTATATCATTACCCCTGGTATACGAGATTTATTCTTTTTTGAATTAATAAAGGACCAAAACTGTCTAGGATTATCTTTCAAGTCTAACTCAGTTCTATCGATAAATTTTCTGTAAGCCTCTTTAATATTTGCTTTTATTTCACTTCTGAAGGACTTGACACGCTGAAGATAAAAGTTAAGTTTACATTTTTTAAACATATACATATAATGGTTTTTAGCCTTAATTTTATTTATAATATTTTTGTTATACCAAAGTGGATATTTATAGTTCCTGCATAATGTTAATGGAACACACTGAACAAGAATATTATGTAAAGTATTGTTAAAAGATTCACATACTATATTAACATCATTCAGTACGGTAAGCTCGCACCAGTTCACCTCACTAAACATAGTGTACATCTTGACAAAATCAGCTTTGCGAAAATTAAATCTGGATACTTTTGACATAAAGTTGACGTTATTATCCAGTTTCATTACCAGTCCGGGATGATGTCCATCAATCGGAACGAGAGTATCCTCATTACACAATACCTCTACACTAATGTTGTTGGAACAAATGACTAAATCAAGCATACGATTATTTAAATTACGAATATTATTTATTTGTACTAAATCACAATAACTCAGGAAATTATCGAGACTAAACGAGATATTGGTTACTTGATCTTTATCACTATACTTAGTTATGTTAAAATCTCCCAAAATTATTAAGTGATCGAAACCAGTTATTAATTGCTCCATATATTCAAATAAAGCGTTGTAATCAAACACAGATGTATCTGGTGGAATATACAACACAATTATAAGTACTGATTTTTTATTTTCGGTTATAAGTTTCACACTAATTAGGTCTATAATTTCAACTGGAGAAATTAGGTTAATAAGTTCAGATTGATAATGATTTTCAATTGCTAGTAAAACACCACGTTATGGCACACGAATAGCGTTAAATTATAATTGGTCATTTTCAGCTAATCAGTAATCATATTATCTTGAGCGTTTGTGAATGGGATGGCACTGTTTACTGTAAACCAACAATTACGATTGATACCAATATTTCACATTTGTACTTTGTTCATAGCATGATTATCTACTAGTCTTTCTGTATTTTCTTTCAATGTTATATCCTACATATTTGAAATCAATCAGTTCTTTTCAGAGTTAAATGATATCACTCTCCAAGTTTCTGGTAAGTAGAAATAAAAACAAAATTTTAAGGTTCAACTAAAAAAATTTCAGTTTTACACATTATATCTTTTACTGCAGAGCAAGATGCCTTTATTTTAATGGCTCATTTTCGGAGTGGAACTAGAAATGAAGAAGGATTATGGACATACTCCTTACAATCCTGCAACTTATCACCCAATTTCCAAAATAAAACATTGACTATGAGACATTTTTAAACTACCAATGTACAATTGTTAAGAGATTTCAAACCAAACACTGGCCTTGCTAAAGTAAATCGACTGGCAGGCCTACTGCTGCCACAGGAAATGTTATCAATGATATAGAGCAACAAATGAGTCAAAGTCCAACAAAGAATGTGTCAAAGTTGTCCGCTCAGGCAGGTAACTTTTCGTAGTATGTTTGCCACAATATTCACAAGTTTAAAACTGTCTGAATACCTACATTGTGAGAATATTTATATTCAGCTTGAAAACTATTTGAAATAAAAATGAAGGTGTATTTATATACCTATAATGAAATTTTACAATTGGAACATACTATAGCTTTAAAAAAATTATTGAAGTTACATCCCTATAAGGTAACCGTTGCTTCCCATTGATTAAGGAAGACAATTACGTTATTGTGAATGGTTTCTCGAAAATATGAATAATAATTTGCTAGATTTGACATTTTTTACTGATGATGCATGGTTCCATTTATCAGGTTATGTAAATAGGCAAAATATAGGAGTTGGGCTGCAGAAAATCCTCACACATTTATAGAAACTATATTACTCTATATGCTACTTTGGGCAGCAACGTCAAGAAGATGTTGCTAGAAAGTCCTACTTTTTTCTACAAGACAATATATAGTGAAAGATGTCGAAGTTATTTTTAGAGAATTACCTGACAATGAGTTGCAATTAGGTTACTTTCAGCAAGATGGGGTGACTGTACATACCGGAAGAGTGGCAATTTAGTTTTTAGACGAGTTTTATGGTATTAGACTAATTAGTTGCCACCGGAGCTAATTCCTTTGGATTATTTTTTGTCTAGACATTTAAAGAATAATGTTTTTAAGACTGCTATATTATCGAAGAATTAGAAGCAGTGATTATTCAAAAAATTAACAATATAACTGAACAACAGCTTCAAAATGTGTTTGAAGATATGCACAGGAGAGTAAATTTATGTATAGCTAGTGAAAAACGTCATCTTTAACATAATATGTAACTTTTTTAATGTAATTTCTAAATAATTTTGGGTTTATTATTAGTGCCATGGTACTGTAAATCAGAGAGTATTATGTAACGGTTTTTTAATGTTGCTTTTTTGTGGATAATAAAAACAAGTGTCACAATATCTTTTCTTTACTCTGAATATTGAATTAAAAAAAATATATTATTAAAACAGTTCAGCATGTTACAGTTTTAATGTAACAAGCTGATATTACAAGTTGTGAAGTCTTTTTGTATTGTCCTTTTAATAAAGTTGATTAATAAAATAAAAATAAAAAAATAAATGAAATCACTAATCACTGAAAATTTGACTTCAATTTTGTATCATGTAACACCAAATTCCATGTAAATTCAATATTATGAACAGTTCACTTGTGAGGTTATACATTAAACATTTATAGTCAAATTAATTCTCTCGAAATATTGTTATTTAATTGAACCTCTAGCCATGCCGGGAGAACTGCACTGAATCTAGGGAGTTTTTAGTTAATTGTTGCCAATTATGCAATCGGTCGCCTAGACTCAGGAGTTATGTGACTTGTAAACATTTATGAAGGATTTGTATTTATATCAATAAAAGAAAATATTTAGAAAATAACTTAGTTTACTATAAGTATTTAAAGTTAATGAGAGAAATAAGCAATAAAAAATTACTAAGTTGAAAATTCCAAATTTAAAACAATTTTATCCTTCTAAAGACAATTTTTCCCGAGGCATTGACATTTTCTTGAACAATCTTTGGTTCAAATTAAAGTATCAAGTATTTCCAAATCTTGATGAGTCCCATATTACATATTATGATGCCATATAGAGCACAAATTTTAAATTTTTTACTGACTATGCAGACCTTCAACCTTCAAACATAAAAATATCTTGTTCTTTTCTATCTTTTTTTTTAAATACCTAGTCCAAAAACTTTCCAAAATAAAACAAAACAGCTTTGTTCTGCTTTTGACATGATATAGACCAAAACTGAGGACTCAGTTTTACTAGATGTATATCAATAGCTAGCAACAAATAAAATAAATTACTACTCTACATAGGTCTCTAGACCATGTCTAAAATTTTACTGCTAGTTTAAAAGAAATATTATCTTATCATCATATATCCTTAATCCTCTGTTCAATAACAATTCTGTTTTGTAACAATTTCACACATTTCTACAAAATTCTACCCAAGACTTAAAAAAAAGAGGTTAAGTACTGATATTCCTCATGAAATACTCTTATTCCAAATGTAAATCAAACTGAGTTTCTTCAGAACTTGCAGTCCAAGAGTAGCTAGCCCAGTTAAGTCGGCTCAATCACGTTAGGCCAGCTTGACCCATGATGAGATTTGCATTTCAATTCCCTGAAGTTACTTTCTATTGTAGTCTTGGATACAATATAATATAGCTGACAGCAGTAAATTATTTGTGTTAACAGAATCATAGGATTGGGTGAAGGATTTGAAAATTGGCTTAATTCATGGTTGTATCCTGTCAAAAACTGATGCATTGAAGAATCGGAATATGTAAAACGAGGAGCTGGATGACAAATAATACAACTAATAATGTCGTTGCACTTAATATCTCACATACAAGTGTAAAACTTCTGCGAATTATTTATATTATGTATATAAATTATCCAAGTTTTAAAAAAAATACCAAATGATTTTTTGCAGAAACTCCTGATTTTGTTAAACTGTTAGAGAATCCAACTTCCGTTTCTAAATGGGTAAATAACTATAAAGTTTTCCAAATGCCAATAATTTTTCTTTAGCTCTCTAATTAAAATGTATGTTTAATAAAATCAGACCATAAACAATATTTCTATTTTATTCCTACATTAGGCTTACTTTTAATTTTGATTAGAATATATTTAAATTATTAAGCAAAAAGTAGTAAATCCAAACTTACCTGTAGGTATGCTTGCAGTTGAAGCAGGAATACCAACAGATGTTATCATGCTACTCACAGGAGGTAATACTCCAGATGACAATCCTCCTACAGCCGTAGTACCGCTTATTGTGTTTGAAATCCCAATAATAGGTCCTTGACTAACTGGTGCACTAGGTAAATTGGACATCAAAGGTTGAGTTGAGGGTGCTTGTGTTAATAATGGTTGACTAGATATTAATGTTGAATTCTGAGATAATGCTTGAGACATTATAGGAGCTATTTTGGGGGGCTCTGGACGTGGTGGAAGTGCGGACATATTGGGAAGAGGTGGTATTAATGGTGGTGTACTGACTTTAAGGGATGCTAATAGTGAGGGCGGAAGACCTTTAGGAATTTCAAATCCTCTCAACTTTAGGTTTATTAATTTGCATGCTATAGAAAATTCATTTATGTCCATCTTTCCGTCTGCATCCGTATCTGCAAGAGCCCTGAAATTGAAGACTTTTGTTAAATTTGCTTGATCTACTTTATACTGAAATATGGTTTCAGTTTACGTAATTACTTGAGAAAATAATGTGCATCTTTCTCTCCCATCTATTAAAGGGACTTAACAGAAACACTCCTTAGTACTCTTAAGTATATTATTATTGAAAAATTCCAATCTAATCTATCGTGTCAACTATCAATGATTTGTCTCAAACTGATACATACAGGCTGTTACAAATTCGCTTCTCACCATTGTGATCTCGAAAACTGTAATAGATACGAAGAAGTAAATGGGGGCAAAGTTGCATAATTAGGGTTCCCCACAAAAAACGATTAAGTAGAAATAAACGGTGTGCTTTTGCAGGCCATTCGACTACCCTACCATTTCAAATCCATTTTTCAGGAAATTGCGTTGATGTAGAAAGTGCATCACATCAAAATTGGATATAATATCCAATTTTGCCAATGGTGAAAAGTGAATTTGTAACAGTTTAATCCATTCCATTCCATTTCACCGCTATTACATGTTGTTGTATATTACTGACTGCCATTGTGGTTGTGAAGTTTAAAAATCTAAATTAAGAACACTCTAAAGAGAGATTGCCAATATTTTTCAAATGACATTTGGGCAAATAATTATTTAAAACGGGTTGTCAATCAAATGTTTCTAACGACTATTAAAATGATAGAAGGCAGCAACTACAAAAAAGTTTACCTTTCGATCATATAGATGGAAAAAATATATATATTTATATTTATATAAAACTCCTTGGTCTGCCAAAATTCTATTAGCCTATTTTCTAATAAAAACATCACATATACTATAGGTTAAAAGTTGTTTAACTATATCTTAAAATACAAGATGTATACTTACATCATAATCAATACAATTACAATTTTAAGAGTATTAATATAATAATTTCATTTAATCACATCTTCCTAAGAAACTATAAAAAGTGTACTTTATCTTTGTAAAAGTGTACATTATCTAATAAAGTAATCTCAAGAATACAGGCGATGCATGTTGTAGGTAACGTCACGACGGCATGTTCATTGTCATTGGCAGGAAAAGCTTAGTGAATGTGTTACTACATTCAAAATAATTATTTCAACTTTCGACAATTATTTATGTTGACAGTGCTGTGCTTTTTTCTTCTTTTTGTTAAACAACTATATTAAAAGGACAATAGTAAAAGACTTCACAACTTTTAATAACAACATAAGCAAACAGGTATGCTGAACAGCTTTAATAATTATTTTTTTTAAATTTAATATCCAGAGAGAAAGAAACACATTGCGACATTTATTTTTTTTTTTTTTAGATACAAAAACTAGCATTGAAAAACCATCATATGCTACTCTCTGATTTTGCAGTACCATTGCACTAACAATAAACCCGAACTTATTTAAAAGTTACATTAAAAAAAGTTAAAATAACATTGAAATTTATGTCCTTTACTAGCTTTACACAAATTTACTCTCCAATGCATATTTTCAACCACATTTTGCATCTATTGGTCAGATATATTGTTAATTTCTCGAATAATCCCTGGTTCTAATTCTTTGATATTATGCATCGCACTCTTAAAAACGTTATTCTTTAAATATTCAAATAAAAAATAATCTAAAGTAGTTAAGTCCAGTGACCTGTGAATTAAATAAAAATATTATATTATAATATTGAATTTACATGGAATTTAGTGTTACATATGGAAAACTGATAACTACGAAAAAAAATTTACCAAGTTAATCTCCAAGTACTCCAATAATTAAAACAACTTCTCAATATACATTTTTGAGCCATTTATTATTTATTTATTTATTTATTTATTTATTTATTTATTAACGGGAAAATCCCCAATACACCTACAATATATTACAAAAAGATAATCACAGAGATAAAAACATGGAATTAAACTAACATACAGTTGTATATAGGTACATAGACCATGTATCACATGTACACATGTATTGCCACATATGCATACACAGACATACAGATTCCCAAATTGTATTAATACAATTTGGGAAGTAAAACATAAAATAACTTGACACATACTCTTTTCACTTTAGACAGTGAAGTTTAAGGAAGCCAGTGCTTTCAATTTTTTAAAAAACGTATTGGACGAGCCAAAGAAATCAAGTTCATTGTTAAATTGGTTGCCAAGTTTTGTAGATCTTGAAAGGTAGGAGTTTAGTCCATAGTTGGTTTTGTGCAATGTTACAGAGAAAGAATATGCTGAACGAGTGGTTTGAGGTGGAGCAAACAAATTGATTCTGGAAAGAAGATATGGGCATTGAAAATTCTCTAAATTTCCGGCGATCCTCTAGTGTGGTGATATTTAATTGAGACTCTAATTCAGCATAACTATAAGGAAGATTGGATGGGAATTTTAATGCAAAAAACCGAAGAAATTTGTGCTGAACTTGCTCTATATTTCTGATGTGTACAGCATAATGTGGACTCCAAACAGAGGATGCATAATCCAGATGAGATCTAACCAAAGAACAATACAGTACCTTGATTTACAACCTAACATCATTTATTTGAATTCTTAAGGTGTCTTACCAGTAGCCGCTCTAGACTTTACACCTTGGGGATGTGCCTAGTTGCCTAATATAAAATATAACACCTACTGAAATAATAATTGTCACTTTTAAATGTTCACACTCTTTTCCTTTCACCGATTGTTTATTATAAACTATATTGACGGTATAGGTCTTTTCAAACTTTGGCCCCTAATTTATCATCATATGACACACAAAATTGATTTTCTAGCAAATATTTTACTGCGTTCATTTTTATTACAAATATTCAATACAGTAGTAATAATGCAAATGAATTTACCATTTAAATAGTCACGTAACTATCATGAAAATTTGAATCACACCTAACTACCAAAACTGTCAGCAACTGAGCAAAGCATTTATTTTGTTTCGCCATGTATGTACAAGGTGGCCCGTTTAATATGGGCCTATACCTTATCTCAGAAACTACAAGTCCCATGGAAAAAAATGATATGAAATTGTTTTTCTCAAAGTTATCTTCAATTTTTTAATTTTTTTAAAATTTATAACCTGTTTATATACAGGGCTATGAACTAAAGTTTCTTTTTTTTAAATAGCACACCCTATATATTATTACATTTTCAGAGAGCCCTTCTAAAGACAAGTTCAATGATATATGACATGATGGGTCTGACGCCCACCATTTCGGAGTTATTGAGAATTATCTTCAGGAAATAGCCCATATTAAAATCGTGCTAGAAAAGTTAATAATTAAGTTTTTGAGCATCAACTTGCGCGAAGAGAATTCTAATTTTATTTACTTTATTATGTAATTACATTTACATTACATATATTGTTACATTTCTAGAAAGCCCTTCTATCGACAAATTCAGAGATATATGATAAGATGGGTTTGTATCCCTTCATTTGTGAATAATTATCCTCAGAATATGGGATTTTAATATTGGCTATTTTCCGAAGATAATACTCAATAACTCCGAAACGGTGAGCATCAGACCTATCATATTATATATCATTGAACTTATCTTTAGAAGGGCTTTCTGAAAATAATAATATATAGAGTGTGCTATTTAAAAAAATATATTATCATAGCCAGTATTCAAATCTCATATTGAGGATAATCATTCAGACACGATGAGATACAAACCCATCATATCATACTCGTATATCTCTGAATTTGTCGATAGAAGGGCTTTCTAGAAATGTAACAATATACAGGGTGTTCCATTTGAAAAAATCGTGAGAAATTATGGTTTTCGAAATGTGGCAACACGGTAAAAATTTTTTTATAAACTGAATATCGAGTAGTTACATAATAAAGTAAATAAAATTAGAATTCTCTTGGCGCAAGTTGATGCTCAAAAACTTAATTATTTACTTTTCTAGCACGATTTTAATATGGGCTATTTCCTGAAGATAATTCTCAATAACTTCAAAACGGTGGGTGTCAGACCCATCATGTCGTATATCATTCAAGTTGTCTTTAGAAGGGCTTTCTGAAAATGTGATAATATATAGGGTGTGCTATTTAAAAAAAAAAAGGAACTTTAGTTCATCGCCCTGTACCCGGTGGCCAAATAAGAATGGACGCCGGCTGTATCTCAGAAACTACTTATCGTATAACTTTGGGAAAAAAATTCAAACAAGTAAATCGGACAAGAGACATCGCTGGAAATTATTTTCAAGTTTGTAGGATGACCGCTAGGGGTCGCAATTGCTACGATCAATCAGAAAATGGGATTTTTCTCAAAAATATGCCAAGTTAAGAGGTATTTTAAATAGTGGCATTGTAATCTTTGTAAAATTTGCAATCTTTTTCTTGTAATGCACTTTGCTCTATCTTTAAAAATAAAGTGGTGGGGGAAGGTTAAACTTTATTTTATTCAAATAAGGATAACTCCGGTTTGGGTTAACGAAATTAAACAAACTAGGGCTCGTTTGAAAGAGCTTTTCTAACTGAATCATCTGCAATGTATACTGTTCCTGAACTTATTTTACCGTGATAGCTAGAGGGCGCTGTTTGACATCGTAACAGTTATTGCGCGTTTTCATAAAAATTTTAAATGGCAGGCTATGTCTCTTTTTACATAGTTCAATAGAGCACAAAATTTCCAAAAAATCAGCTCAAACCCCAACTTTCTATCGTCGCACTAACGGAAGAAATTAAGAGAACAAATAAAGTTAGGCTGCCGCCTAGACCTATAATAGTCTAGTGAAAAATTATACTAGTAGGCTATGAAACAAAAAGAGGTAAATAGGTACGTCAAAATATTAAAACGTTTTAGTTACATGTTAATGTCATTTAGTTAATGTCGTTTCATGTCTTATTAAGTTTGTATTGTCCGGCTTTTTCTTGTTGTTGTTCGTGTTGTTTTCTTGTTTATTCTGAATTGTAGTTTATTGTTCGTTTTTTCTTACTAAATGATTTATACAAACGAAGAGTTATTTGACATGGTAAGAGTTTATTTTGAATCAATGAGAAATGCTACAGTTGCTGCGAGAGTATATGCGCAACAATATCCTGATAGACGGCACCCCAATAAAAAAGTTTTTCTACGAGTAATTCACCTTCTGCGAACTGGAAATGTTCATCTAACTGTATACCTTAGACAATGCAGAGGTCGCACCAAAGGGAACATTATTAACACAGAATATAAGATTATTAATGTGTTAGCTTATATAGAGTTTAATCCTCAACTAAGTACTAGAACTATTGCAAAAGACCTTGGAGTAACTCAAACTACGGTTTAAAACGTACTCAAGGAACATAGTTTTTGTTTCATAGCTTACTAATATAATTTTTAATTAGACTATTATAGGCCTATATAGGCGGCAGCCTAATTTTACTTGTTCTCGTAATATCTTCCGTTAGAGAGAAGATAGAAAGTTGCGGTTTGAGCTGATTTTTTGAAAATTTTGTGCTCTATTTAACTATGTAAAAAGAGACATAGCCTGCCATTTAAAATTTTCATGAAAACGCGCAATAACTGTTACGATGTCAAACAGCGCCCTCTAGCCACCACGGTAAAATAAGTTCAGGAACAGTATATACTGCAGATTATTCAGTAAGAAAAGCTCTTTTAAACAAACTCTAGTTCGTTTAATTCTGTTAACCCAAACCGAAGTTATCCTTATTTGAATAAAATAAAGTTTAACCTTCCCCCACCACTTTATTTTTAAAGATAGAGCAAAGTGCATTACAAGAAAAAGATTGCAAATTTTACAAAGATTACAATGCCACTATTTAAAATACCTCTTAACTTGGCATATTTTTGAGAAAAATCCCATTTTGTGATTGGTCATAGGAATTGCGACCCCTAGCGGTCATCCTACGAACTTGAAAATAATTTCCAGCGATTTCTCGTGTCCGATTTACTCATTAGAATTTTTTTCCCAAAGTTATACGATAAGTAGTTTCTGAGATACAGCCGGCGTCCATTCTTATTTAGTCACCCGGTACATAAACAAGTTATAAATTTGAATATATTAAAACATCGAAAATAACTTTGAAAAAAACAATTTCATATATTTTTTTTCCCATGGGACTGTAGTTTCTGAGATAAGGTATAGGCCCATATTAAACGGGTCACCATGTACATATACCAGCCTACAGTTTCATAATATCATACCATACCCCACCACGTCACTTTTTACGTCATCTCCACACTTATTTTCCTTTCACCGATTGTTTATAAGCTATATTGAATTGAAGGTGTAGGTCTTTTTAAACTTTGGCCCCTAATTTATCATCATAATATGACACTTGTAAAAATTGATTTTCTAGCAAATATTTTACTGCGTTCATCTTTATTAGACATATTCAATACACTAGTAATAATACAAATGAATGAATTCTTAATTTACCATTTAAATAGTCATGTAACTATCATGAAAATTTGAATCAGACCTAACTACCCAAATTGTCCGCAACTGCTTTAGCATTAGCGAAGCAAGCATTAGCTTTGCTTTGCGATATACATATACCAGCCTATTATTCCATATCTTACCATACCCCACCATCAATACAAATCTTATGATATACTGGAGCAATGAGAAGGGTTTACTCATTATGTAGGGTATAGCATGGCCATGGCATATCTATCAGGGGCATCAGACCATTTAATTTATTTTCTATTCATACCGGGACATCAAAAATTATCTTGGTCAAGGGTGGTTGTGGAATGTAAAACGTGTGTCTTACTTTAAATTTGAAATAATAAATAATTATGTTACTGTCACACTGACATCATCAATAACCTACAAATTTCATACCTATTTATTTCAGTTGTAAAACAATAATGAACTACAAATTATGAAATAACGGTTTTAGTAACAAGAAAAACTAAATTACAGTAATTGTTGGAAATGTCCCCCGTTTTATTCGATGCACAAGTTGACGCGCCTCCTCATGATGTGAAAAGCGTTTTGCAGCATTTCTGGCGTTATGGTTGCACATTGCTGAACAATTCTTTGTTGCAGTTCTTGCAAATTATTTACCGGAGTTGCGAAAATCTTGTTTTTTAAGTAAGGAAATATAAAATAGTCCATAATTGTCAAACAAGGTGATCTCAGAGGAAACTCAACTTCTGTATGCAAACTTATCAGCTGGTTATCAAAAAACTCGCGGAGGAAAGCAATATTTTCTCGTGTAGTATGTGCTGTTGCACCGTCATGCTGGAAATAACCGTACTGAAGTTTATCATCGTTTAGCTGTTGCACAAATTCAGCCAAAAAGTTGTGTCTGTACCTTTCTGCGTTGACGATGAAATCGAAAAAAATTGGCCCAATTATTCTTCTGCGAGAAACTGCCATCCAAACACCAATTTTTTGAGCATGTAGTGGCGATTCAGTAAAAACATGAGGGTTATCATTGCTCCACATTCGCATATTTTGAGAATTGATGTATCCCGAAAGGTGGAACCACGCTTCGTCAGAAAAAAAAGTTAAGACCAGAAGATCGTCATTCATTAAATTATTGACAAACCAATGGCAGTAAGCAAGGCGTCTGGGGTGGTCTGCGGGCAGAAGAGCTTGATGTGCTTGCATCTTATATGGATGCATGTTCAAGTCTTTCTTTAAAATCTTATGACATGTTCCATAAGAAAGTCCAATTTCCTGAGAAAGACGTTTCAAAGGTTTTGCAGGCTCCTCTTCCATACGTTGACGAACGTCATTGACAACTTCTTCTGTCCGAACTCTTGGTCTACCAGCACCTTTTTTATGAGTCCAGTTTCGCAAAACACTTCAACACAATTTGTAAGGCACGCATAAAAATTGTCTGGTAATATTGTCACGTTTGGGAAGTGCTCTCGAAAATTGTCCAAACACAAACGTTGACTGTATTGCCAATTTCCATTAACTAGCGCACCCGTTCGAATATAGGCTTCAATCATGAAAATTTTGTGCTGTGTGGTAAGAGGCATGATTCAAAAACTGGATTAGAAAATTTCAGCACAATGACTTGACAGATTCTGACACAACAAAACATATTCAAAAATTTAAAGTAAGACACACGTTTTACATTCCACAACCACCCTTGACCAATATAATTTTTGATATCCCGGTATTAGAAATTAAGAATTTTTATTATGAATTATGATACTCTATTTAGATATTTAGATACGAGACAATTGAAATATATTATTTATTAGTTATTAGTGTTATCTATCAAAATTACAGGGGGTGCATTTGCTCATTTGCTCCTTATTATGAAGACGCTACTGTTTTAGGCAAATCAAAATTTAATAGATGTGTATATTAACAATAACTGTCCATTGTATACTAACAAATTAAATTAAATTAAGTTTATTACTCAACAATAGTTCAATATCTAAAAATAAACTGAGGTCCATTTGTTAATCAAATTTAAAATAATTGAAGTTGCTGCAGATTATTATTTTACTGAACATAATATAAACCCTCGACTTGGCTTCAATGTCAATCAATGTAGATTAGAATAAATTATTTTCTAATGAATTTATTTTATAACTTGAAACACTTTACTATAGTTTATTAGATCATGTCAATTTATTTAACGTATTTAGAAAAAACAAGTCAAAAATGAATTATGTTAAAAATGTGTATAGACATTTGAAATAAATTTGTTAATGTGAATAAAACTACTTAAATGTATTCATTCATGATTTTTAGATTTTGGTAATGCAAGTAGGATCTTATAGGGCAGTAATTGCTATATTGTTAAGAACAGTAATTATGTTTAACAGTAAAGTAATTTTCACAATAATTACGAAAATACCAGAATTTATTAATATGGAAAATAAAACTTATTTTTTAAATTTAAAACCACTATATAAAAATATGACATACACATTCCATCAATGAAGAAAACTCACTTGTAATGTTAAATGTACCTAATAAAAATTAGTTTGGTTAAATGAAAAAAACACTGTAAACAGTGAAGTAACTGAAAGGCAGTCACAATTTTTTAAAATCATTTTTTTAAAGAATTAAATAGTTTTCATTTGTTTCGTTTATTATGATATTGACATAAATTATCATTATTAGAATTTGTTGAATACATAAGAGCCTGGTTGCACTTCCTAGTTCCGAAGCTATAAAAAAATATGAACTAAAAGCATTGAGACTAAATTTAGGCAATCGAAGCATAGATAGGAATTTTTATATTGCATGTCAATTCTAGCAGTACTACTACGGTATCATTTAATTTACAAGGAAAAATAATTAAGCCAGTTATGCCCGGTTTGCACCACCTTTCCTTAGGAAGTTTAAGCTTAGGTTAATTTCAGTGTCAGATTAGACTGTGAGGTCTTCGGCTTTATGTCCTAGATATAATCACAGTCTAATTTGTCATTTAAATTAAGCTATACTTAATCTCGCTAAGCAGAGGTGATACAAATGGGCATTAAGTAGTATATCTTGATGATCCTTAAGATAATTAAGCTTTTCCTTGTAAGGTAACCCAAAAGCAATAGCACAAAATATCTCTAAATAATCAGTTAGTTTGTTAGTTACTTTTTGACAGCGTTAACAGTAACTAGCGTCGAATTACTGAAACTATTCAACGACTATATCTAGCAGGAATCTTGTATTATTAATTCAGTTTTTGGGATTGTTTAGAAGAAATTTATAAACAATGAATGAAATGCGATGTGTTGAATAAACCAGTGTTAATACGTCAATTATGTAAAATATTATTCGACAACAAAAAAAATATGTTTTATTAAGAATGCCTAGATCAATGAAGGTTTTATTGTTTTGTAATTAAGGACGATAGATTTTTGTAAGTGATGCAATTGAACATAACAATGGCAGTGACAATTACACCACAAGATAATTTGTTTTGTGATGTATATTGTTATTGTATATAGTAGTTAACATATACTGGGTCTCCTATAACATCTGACTTACAAGGAATAATTAACATAGGTTATTACTAGGCATCGTGAGTTGACCGTACATTCCAGGGTCGTATTTTGTTTGCCATACCTGGATAGTGATAAATTGCGCTATATTATAAAACGTTTTTTTCAGCGAGTTTTTCAGTTTTCTTCAGTAAAAACACACAACAGTGTGCAGTTAACAATATGCATGCCGCGACCTCCCCTCACAGTCGCAGTTGGCACTGTTGGCAGCGACAGTTGTAATGTAGACTTGAAGCGAGGCGGGCATTGTTCTAACGAGTGAATTTCATTTATTTATTATTATCTCGCATAAACTTCCTTCATGTGTTACAGTAGAAAAGTGAATTAAGGATTTTCCCGAACTAGAGTTCGATGGCACTGAATTACATTGCAACATATGTGAGTCGGTATTGTCATGGAGGGTAAAAGCAAGAGTTACAGAACATATCACGAGTGAACTCCATAAAGCATGTGTGGGTGGTAACCGGACTGGTAAGGAAAATCAAAAACAATTTAATAAAGATTTAGCAAAAACAATGATTACATCCAACATGCCGTGGATCACGCTAAACAATTAAGTGTTTCAGGAACTTCTTCAAAGTTATATTGACGACAAATACAACAATGTGAATGTGCCCAAAGACAGGGTTATTCAGTGTATGTGCTGAAGTGTATGATAAAAACATTTGGGTGAGTGTGGATGAAACCAGCGACATAACAAACCAGAACATCGTGAATGTATTGGTTGGCGGCATAAAACAAACTGCATCAATGCCTGCAAGGTTACTTTCCTCAACAGTACTTAGACATCACAAATTCGGAAATAATTTCTAGAACATATAGAACATTAACCGCTAATTTACTTTAACTCTCCAAAGGACTAATGTGCAGTGTGTGTTCAGTGAAACATATGTTTCTGCTATGTTAGATACTACCAGCCGCCAGTACAATATGTCCTGGATCCTCCTTAGGAATATTGGGAATGTATGATCAACTTGTGATATTTACTTATTACATTTAATTGAATTTTATAATCCCCAGGGCAGACTATGAGAAATACTGTTAATGGAACCAATAGAATTGATTGCCAAACGCTTCTAATAACCAATATACTAAAGTGTAATGCTTTTTTAATAAAAATAACAGTAAAAATTCGTTTTAGGTTAAGTGAGATACTTTAGATAGGTGCCTAAGAGCGCGCGCCGATGAGTTCCGCCTAGAAGTGAAAGTTGCTGCCTCCTTAAACTGAAAATACAGAATTTCGGAAGTTCGTAAAGGTATTTTTTTTATTTTACTTTTTAATTAGCTATTATTATTATTATTATACAATTATTATAGACAATGAAAGATATTTCTTCAAATAAGTAAACACTAATAATAGTAATTTTTTTTTTTTATTTATTTATTACATAGTGAAATGGGCAGAGGATGAACCTGTAAAGCCCATATTACAAAATAACTGTGTAAGTCTTATAATTGCAGAAGTATAACAATAGCAGTAAATACAAATACATACATAATTAACATAAAAACCACATATACATATGTATAGGAATAGGACATGGTACATGAAACAGACTTTCCTTCAAACTTACAAAGCAGTCAGTACAAGGGAATCGTTGTAAATGGATGATTTTCCTTGTAAAGACGACTTGCTAGCAAACAATGGTCCTAGAGTGTACACCATATTTACCGATTTCAACTCTTCCTTTGTATAACTCATTATTTTTAATTACTGTAGTTTTGTACGTGAATGTTTGTTGTAGAAGAAATGACATGTAAATTTACTGTGACAAGACTGGTAAAACTATTATGACAGTCGGTTATCGTGACAGGCGCTTACTACGTTTATTTCGATAGAGAATTGTGGGCAATTCCGATGTTTTCCATAAAAATGCGTTTTTTGCAAAAACAACACAGCTTAGGTATAAAGAAAGCTATTGCAAAATTGTAGGGTCTGTCGAAGTGCATTTCATGGTTTAATAAAATACAGGGTGTTTTATTTTCGTTTATCATATTTGACACAATTTTCTTTGCACTCTGTATATTGTAGTTCAACTGTTGATACACCTTTCGAAAGAGCCATCCTCCCTCTACAGTATCCCAAAAAAAATTGTTTCTAGCTGCTCACACAACCAAAATGTTTCATGTATAAAAAATGACTAATTTTAAGAAAAAAAAGTTTCAAGTCAGATACTTCGAAAACTATCAATATTTTGATAGGGGTGCATTAGACAAACTGTCCTTAATTTATCACGTAGAATTCGATGAAATAATAAAAAACATAGGTTGCTATTTAAAATAACAAAGTGAGTGCCTGTACAGAATAAACTGAACACCCTGTACATCCGAATTTATTTTTATTTTGTGGAGCTCGAGAAATTAGGCAACGCTGTAGAAAAAATGTTTAAAATATATCCTTCGCCTTGATAGACAGATAAATATATCTCTGTATAAATGGTATAACTGTAACTGGAACATCAGATTTGACATACCTATATAAAACATAGTAAAAGCAAGCTATAATAGGACACATGCATTGGGAAAACTGAAAAAAGGAATTGACTATGAAGTTGGCAACGGCTACGTAGGTCAGGCGCAAACCATGTAATTTTGCATATTTGACAGCTGATTCGCATGAAAACAAATACCTAAAATAATTAGATACTGGATGGCTCTATAATTAGATACTGGATTAGATAATTAGATTATGGATGCCTATATCTTAGAAAACAAATATGAATAAATATACGTTGACAGGAGGAGTTACAAGATAAGTACCCTGCATGTTTCTGTAAAACATTTTCACTACTATTGTTCTCTTTTCAGACTAAATTTGCTCCTCAAGTTCACAACATATATATTCAATATTACCAGATGAAAATAAAGTTCACAAGGGATTAGCAAACAATGTTAATGACCATCAGTCATTACTTCCAATTCAAGGGCTGCTCCATAATTTAACCAATAAATTACCAGCTGGAGGACCAGTGAGTAACTTTACATACCTAACATAAATAAATAATTAGAAACTAATTCCTCCTTATTATTTATACATATTATATACAAGGTAGTCGCTTAAGAATATCTTTAGGTCCCTCGGAAACAAACGGAAGGGCGTAACGACTCAATAATAGAGTAAAGGTGAAGAGTTTATCAGCAATTATTGATAGAACAAAAAGGAAAATTGTGATATGAAAGGAAAGTACATATGTGTATAAAAAATGTTGTGATTACGAAACTTAATACAATAAAATAGTTACTTGATTGTCTTTCTTTAATATTACACATAATTATAATATAATGAATCGTTACTTTGGTCTGCCAGAAGCATAAAACAAAATATATGAGTTACAAACTCCAGATTTGCATCATTTAAGAATCCTCTACTTCTTGCGATATCAGTACTCATGACAATATTTCTAGGGTCAACTGCTTTTAAAGATTCACTGCTTGTTGTGGTCCTGTTAAATGAAAATTGTTCGACATTCTCCGCAGAGCTAGGTTATAAAATTCTCTTAGCAATTTTGGTCTTACTTTCAACAGAATTTTCGAATTTTCAACAACCACATCCAATTTCCAACCCCCATGCCTTTTTGGCGTAGTTATATTCCCTCCACTATCGGCAAGCATTGTTGCGGAAGTTCTTCTCAGACAATGCCCTGTATACTCTACCCAATTTGGAAGCTTCAAATACAATTCCACATCCTTTGCTACTCTACCAATTTTATAGATACCCATAACAGCTTTTATAACATTTCCCATGTTGATATTAAAAAAAAAAAACGTTGTTCCTTAAAATCGGGAAGACGCAAATTAACGTACTTTCTATATTTACTTAAATATTCATCCCCCAAGATGGTGAAAGTTCTATTCTTATTAGTTTTAGTGTTAGAAATTTTAATTAGCGGCAAAGACCTCATGTCTTCAATATCATCAATTGTCACTTTCACTAGTTCGTCGCAACAACATGCCCCAGATATACCAAATATCAAAATTACCTGAAAAATTAAGAATTGGTTGGCACAATATGAAACAAACAAAATGTAATTTTATTACTTTTATCGCCAAATACTTTTCATCTGAAGCATCAGGCAAAAATGAAAAATGTAGAGTATGTTTTCATAGTTTGATGAGAGCTTTCGATTGCCATACTAAAACATGTTCTAGGCCTACTAGTTTTTCGGCAACGATATTCAACTTTTGTATTTCTTATGGGCGCCATATTGGATTTTTACTTCATTAAATACAGAAAAAAATTGCAAGCACGGTGATATACCATACTTAATACTTTCTTCAATAAATATGGATAATACACGCGAATAACGATAAATAGTATTTATTCACAAAAAATAGATAATCATTTATTTATAGTTAATTGTTACAATGCGTCTTTTTAGCTTTTTCAGGAATTGATTATTATAATAATCTCCCCACTCCTCACAAATAATAATCCAGGGGTTTAAAGCACATTGATCGTGGTGGCCATAGAATGGGATCATTTGTACTTATCCACGAATTAGGAAAATGTTGATAGAGGTACTGGGTTACAATTTTAGCGTTGTGTGAACAGGATCTTATTGAAACAAAGGTAAATTTCGAAAATATTTTGCAAAGGTAGATCATCATGCCTTTCCTTCAAATTGTTTGGTGAAAAGTGTAAATAGTTACGAGAAGGTAATTTATCAATAATACGATAAGGCCCTAATACCGCCGGTGCTATTACAGCAGTGACCTTTATTGTCTTTGAGGACAATTCTATTTATTTATTTGAAGGAGATGCCGAAAACAAATACTCCACGAGCAATGTGCCCCGACTGGCGTTGCATTATATGCATGATAGTAGGTAGCAAAGACCCAAAAAGGGCACTACAGTGTGCTTCTCACCACCACTAATATTCACGATGCTCCTTAAGCAATCATATCGCAACATCATGTATCGATTCCACTACCTATCTCATTCTGACAAGCGCATAATAAGCGCGAAACTGGTCAGCGTCTAGTGGTTGGTCTCGATGAAAGATGTGGCGACTTCCATAGAGATGCTGGAGTAATGTAACGTCAGTCGGGGCACCTTGCCCGTGGAGTATTTGTTTTCAGCATCTCCTTCAAATAAATAAGTAGGATTGTCTTCCTCAAAGACAATAGAGGTCACTGCTGTAATGGCACCTGCGGTATTAGGACCTTATCGTATTATTGATAAATTAACTTCTCGTAATTATTTACACTTTTTACAAAACGATTTGGTGGAAAGGCTTGATGATCTACCTTTGCAAAATATTCAAAATTTACAGTTGTTTCAATAAGATAGATGCTCTTCATACAACGCTAGAATTGTAACCCAGTACCTCTATCAACATTTTCCAAATTCGTGGATCACCATCGACCATCGCGATCACCGTGCTTGAACCCCCTGGGTTATAGACCAGGCAAATCTTACTTTTTTAATGAAGTTTAAGGGGACATTTATTTTCCAATGGGAATCGATAGGTTTTATGTTCAGGAACAAATATATAAAAATCCCAAAAAATCCGTTGTGAACTAAAAATGTTATCTTGAAAAAACATGGCCGCCCCTTCAAATTTTTGAAAATGAAATATCTTCTTATCCCTTGTTGCAATTTTAACATTTTTTTTTATTTTTACAGGATTTTAAGCTTAACACATTAGAAAAAAATGATATTTTAATTTAGATATAACCAAGAATATAAATTTCCTAACAAGAAAACGAAAAAGGAAACGAATCTTTTAAATTTTTTTCACTTTCTACATTTAACTTTTTAATATCACTAACTAACTTTACATTCTAGTTAACTACAAAAACTCAGTCATTTAAAAGATCCTCGTACATATACATTTTTTTTGGCAGCCATTTCTACATTTACAGTCACGATATACAGATAGAAGATACAATGTTGTGCGAAGTGGGCGATCCTTAACATGACCATTACCTCACTCAGAGGGCTTTTCGTTACGGGGATACGCATTTTGTGCCTTTTTTTCGTCTGTAACGTGATTATTTTTACAGTTACAAAAAAAATATTAAACAAAACTGAACTGAACAATATAGAGTAAAATTGTACATACACTATTTTGTAGAGCACAAAATATACTACAAGAAAGACTATGAAAGGGTATTAAATGCACAAATATAAACACAACACAAGTTTTAAAAATGTGGGGTTTTATTAATACAGTCAAAATTTTATTCTTTTTTTTTTCTTAACCGCAGTTTAATTTATTTACTTTTTATATTTCAATACCTAATTCTTGCATAAAATCAAACAATCTCCAAGTAAAAAGTATCCTTATCTAACCAAAACCTTACGTTTAAAGGATTGGAAGGTTAAAGACCATATATATATCAAATATGCCAAAATGATGGCTTACCCAAATTTTAAAAAATATTTACATGCTAGTTTATTATTGTCCATGGCATTCAGACTTTTATATTTAAAATACCTCATAATCTTAAATTTACCAATATTTAATTTTAAATAATTTAAATTAGACAAATTCACCAATTTATTTATTTATTAATATTTTCCTGAATTGTTACACCGTTCTTGACGGTATTTACAAAACACGCAATTTAAAGTATACAATATACATAAAAATACAACACATAATTAGAAAGTATGATGATCCAATTCCAGTCCTTTAAACTTAAGGTTTTGGTTAGATAAGGATACTTTTTACTTAGAGATTGTTCGATTTTATGCAAGCATTAGGTATTGATATATAAAAAGTAAATAAATTAAACTGGTTAAGAAAAAAAAAAGAATAAAATTTTGACTGCATTAATAAAACCCTACATTTTTAAACCTTGTGTTGTATTTATTTTTGTGCATATAATACCTTTATCCGGGGCTAGGAAATTTCCCATCCATTGCTGTATTTGAAGATAGGTCCTGAAAATATAAAAAAAAATATTTGCTATTAATGTAATCACCATTTGAAACTACCTTAAAATATGTTGCTTCAGTGCACCTTTCGTTGGGGGAAGAACGTCCACTCAAAAGATTTTTCGAGCGTCCCCTTAGCTATACCAATGTTGTAAAGCCAGGTATATCGTTCTTCTATAATGTCTCGGGATCCGTCTAATCCGTACATAGAGACAAATTTATAACCAACGTTTAGTAGTTCATCTAGATCCGCATTTTTATCACTGAAGACTAACAGTTTGTCTTACATGAATGTATGCTTTTTAAACACCGTAAAAGGCGAACGGCCATGTTTTTTAAATGCTGACTTTAGCTCACTTCCGATTTTTTGGGATTTTTAGATTTGCATTCTATGATAAGACAGCTATCGTTTTCCACAAAAAAAATAATGTCCCCAAAAACTTCACACTTATACAACGTATATTTTGTTAAAATTTGCCTGGTGTATTATTATTTACGGGAACCTGCTAAAAATTAAATGTATCTACAGTAATCCAATGCCAACGACAGAGAATGAAATGTTGGAAAGAATTTTAATAAATACATAAATTCAATAAATCCTGCACCCGTAAGACGTGTAGTGGATGACATGTCTATTCAGAGTAACGGCAGCCAGTTCTAACAGTGCAAATAATTGTTTTTCCTATTATAATAATTAGTTCATCAAAAAGCTAAAAATACGCATTGTACAATAATTAACTATAAATGAATTATTGTTTGTGAATAAATTATTATTGTCTATTGTTTGTGAATATATACTATTTATCGTTATTCGCGTGTATTATCCATATTTAATGAAGAAAGTATTAAGTATAATATATCACCGTGCTTGTAATTTTTTTCTGTATTTATTGAAGTAAAACTTCAATATGGCGCCCATAAGAAATACAAAAGTTGAATATCATTGCCGAAAAACTAGTAGGCCTAGAACATGTTATAGTATGGCAATCAAAAGCTCTCATCAAACTTGTAAACATACCAAATTTCAAAAGTCTGCATTTATTTCAAGAAAAGTTATTTGACATAAAAGAAATTGGCAAATTTTGTGTTTTCCGGCATAACTCCCGATCGGCCCGGAATATAATATATTATTTATATTATGAAATTTGGAACGATAATATATGACTAAATTCTGCATTTTTTGATACATCAATGACAGCTCTGAATGTCAAAGTGACAGCTGGGCGCGCAATAGGAACATTTTTTTAAATGGAAATGGGGGTCGAGTGGGGACTCATTTTGAAGCTATTTTTATGCTCAAAACATCCCCCAATTTTGAGAACATTTGGTTCAGTAATTTCCAAATAAAAGCCAGTAATATCGATTTCTGTTATATCATTTTTTTGCATACATATTACAAATTATTGTAAATTATTCAAAGCAGAACAAAAATTATAAGTAAACAAATAACAATAAACCATCCCTAACCTAAAATAACCTAAATTAAAAAATTATGAAATAATTTAAATTAAACCTAAAAAAAAAAAAAATTAGAGGCAGAAACAAATTTAGAAAACACGTGTTACTTCAAAAGATGTTGAAAATGACAAATAAATGTTCCATGGGTAAGTTCTATTATAAAGATTATGTGGTAAAAAGATTATGTTATAAACTGATATTACTGGTTTTTATTTGGAAATTACTGAACCAAATGTTCTCAAATTTGGGGGATGTTTTGAGCATAAAAATCGCTTCAAAATGAGTCCCCACTCGACCCCCATTTCCATTTAAAAAAATGTTCCTATTGCGCGCCCAGCTGTCACTTTGACATTCAGAGCTGTCATTGATGTCAAAAAATGCAGAATTGAGTCATATATTATCATTCCAAATTTCATCACAATCTACCCAGTGGTTCAAAAGTTAGAGGAGGCGGGACGGACTTTATGTCCTCACTGTATGTATATATATATATATATATCATATATTCAGGGTTAATCACGCAAAGCGGGTATTATAGATTCTTGGGGTTCGGTTAACGATAAAAATCTGATTTTTTTATGGGGGAGGTAACGGTTAGAGATCAAGCAAAACGGTTTGCAATTACGAGCCCTAACAACTAAATGTTGGGACAGGGTATTATTTTGGATATAATACAATGGCTCATCAAAACTACTGAATTATTTTGTTTATTTTTTTAAATACAAACATAACAATATATCCTAGACTATTTGAACACATTTTCGTGCTATGGTGAAGCAATCGGTAATAATCATAGCGTATTTAGTCATTGGAAGACCAAATTGGCTGACAACTAAATGTTGGGACAAGCACAAATCTCACATTTAAAATGTTTAAAAAACGCTATATAAACATCAAAAAAACCTTTTATTTATTCATTGACAGTTTGTAAGTGACGTAAATAGTTATAAGTAGTAGTATTTGTTGAAATATTTAAATTTTGTTAATTTAAATTGGAATAATGGGTCGTGGAAAAGCTACCAAACAGAAATTACGTGAAAATATCATTCACCAATACAGTGCGGGCAAGACAATGTGTAAAATTTCTAGTAATTTACCTATTCCAAAGACCACAGTCTATAATATAGTGACAAAATATGGTGAGTCTGCCAATGTGGATGTTCGAGGTAAAAGTTCGAGGAGACCAAAAGTTGTTTCACAAAGAGATTTACGAAATTTAGTTAAATTATGCAAATCAACGAGAAGAAGTACCGTTCGAGACATAACTGCTCAATGAAACGGGGCAAGTGGATTAAATATATCTAGAGAATGTTGCCGAAAATACATTCATAAATGCGGTTTGGGATTTTACAAGGTAAGTTCAGTTTTGTATGGTTCATCCATTAGCAAAAAATTGATCCAAATTCGTATTTAGGCCGAAGAAAAACCGCTATTGACAGAGATTCAAAATAAGAACCGTTACAATTGGGCAAAATCTAAACTTCTGTGGACAGAAAATGACTGGAATAAAATAATATTTAGTGATGAGGCAAAATTTGATGTTTGCGTTGGAGATCACCGTAAACGGATAATACGAAATAAAGCAGAAGCTTTTAATAAAGACTGCTTAAAAAGGGTTGTGAAGTTTCCAAAGGGAATTATGGTTTGGGGCTGCATGTCGGCAAGGGGCTTATGCATTTTAAAATTTATAGATGGTACTGTAAATGCTTAAAAATAACAAGAGATACTTCAGACCTCACTTTTACCTAGCGCGCAAAATTGTTTCCTAATGAGGATTTCATCTTCCAGCAAGATGGAGCATCATGTCATTCGGCAAAATCTACCAAAAAATGGTTTGGTGATAATAATATAAAGGTTTTATCTCATCCAGCCAGCCCTCCGGATCTAAATGTGATAGAAACTGTGTGGCATAAAATGAAGCAGTATTTAAGAAACCATCCTCAACGCACTATTTCTGATTTGCGGACAAAACTACAAGAGATTTGTGATTATTTTTCTCCTCAAACGTGTCAGTCCTTGGTTAATACAATGCCTGCAAGAGTTCAAGCAGTCGTTAAAGCTAAGGGCGATGTGACACCGTATTAAATTAAAGTTGCTTCTTGTTTGTCCCAACATTTAGTTGTCAGCAAATTTGACCTTCCAATGACAAAGTACGCTATGATTATTGCCTATTCCTTTACCATGGCACGAAAATGTTTTCAAATAGTCTAGAATATATTGTTATGTTTGTATTTAAAAAAATAAACAAAATAATTCAGTCGTTTTGATAAGCCATTGTATTATTCCCAAAATATTATCTTGTCCCAACATTTAGTTGTTAGGGCTCGTAGTATCAAACGATAGCTTTTGAAAAGTTAAGCTAGGAATGTGCAAACCGTTTTGCTTGATCTCTAACCGTTTAGATTTTACAGGGTGTCAAAATTGCAAAATGTCAATATTCACCTGTTAATATTTCAAAAACAGTTTAAGATAGGTATAGGACATCCTACATGAAATGTGTTTAGAATATCATGTAGAATTCAAAATTGCAATAACATACAGGGTGTTCCATTTGAAATAACGAAGTTGTGGTCTACTTCCCGTATAACCGGAAGTGATGCAAACCTGAAAATATTTTCATTGAATCGGAAATAATGGAAAACCTCCCCCATAAAAAAATCAGATTTTTATCGTTAACAGAACCCTAAAAACGTCTAATACCCGCTTTGCGTGAATAACCCTGTATATATATATATATATATATATATATATATATATTTGGTATGAAATTGATTGTCTTGGCAAGACTAATCCAATGGTGAAACTCAGAAAAAATATAAAAATGCTCAGGTCAGTGACGGGTCATTAATGTCCGGTCACTGATCAAAAAATGAATGACGGGTCATTTTTACAACTCTACAAAAATGTATGGAACTGTTCCCTTAACAAGAATCTCGATTTCTTTGGCTTATAACCTTCTCTTTGTTTTTTCAAAAATCCACGCAAATTATATTTTTCGATATTCACATTATGCTTCAACTTAATACAGACTTTACCATTGAATAATGAACCCACAAACTAGAACTCTTCAGTTTTTGTGCCATTTCCGAAAAGTATGCCAATAAAACGTATTGGCATACTTTTTTTCCAGTAGACCATTTCTCAAACTTGACAATGGCAGCTTCATAGATTGCACCAGATTTCGTCGGCAGCAAATTTTCTCTACAGCCATTCTAGCTGCCTCTACCATTGCATTTTCAGTTCTTAATCACTGCCAACCGATGCGACAGATTTTAAAATATTTGTTTTGATAGATGCAAGTACTGACTATGGTAACGATAAGTAAAGGTATATGCAGTGAAATAAGTTAAAGATTCAATCTTAGAATTTTTGTTTTAAATTCAAGTTTTTCTTAGTTATTTTAATAATTTTACCTAGAATTTATAACGTTTGAAGAAAAAATAGTATCAATGTTCGGAGAATAAGATACTTTATGTGCTTCGCATGGATTGTCTGACTCACTACATTCGTCAGACTTTCCACGCTTAGCACATAAAGTATCACTTATTCTCCTAACATCATAATATACTATTATATAGTACACCCCTATGGAGTAGTTGTTAGTTAAATAAGTTGCACCTACACCTCGCTGATCTTTCCGCGTAATTTGATACCCAGCTTAGAAAGCATCAAGAGGCCTACAGAAGCTAGTTTAAAACTAAGACAAAATACTCAACACTATTTTAGTACTGTGTAATTCAGTAAGTATATACACGTACCTATTTAAAAAGTAATGACAAAAAGCATACATTCAAAATACCTAAATTGTCACATTAGATATTTTGCAAGTAGTACAAATTTATATTGCAGCTGGTCTAATCAACTGGTTTTATCAATATGCAATACACTTACCATATTTGTCCAAGAATTAATGGTGGCAACTGAGATTGAAGAAGAAATCCTTTAGCTTGGTCCCCAGTTATAATCCCATTACTTGGTTTAAGAGATTTAAATTGTTCTTCATACCTAGCCCTCTCTCGAGCCAATATGACCCAAGGATCGGTTGAAGGTGTTCCAGCAGTAGACATGTCAACTAAAACATATCTTTTAAATGCAGTTTTTCTTTAATTAATGCAGTTAATCTTTTAATTAAATCAATTTACGTAAAGGCAGTATCCAGTTATAAATGTAAATACTTATATCAAAATCAATGTTTATCTTTTTTGTTAGGTCAAGTAAAAATAATTACCTTAACTCAATTGCTTTCTCAATTATATTTCTAAAAGTGCATTATACGTGATGTTTTATTAAAATTTAAAAACACAAATTATGCACGGTCCACCCAATTTTAAGATCACACAGTCCCCAACCACAAAGTATTATACCCCAACCATAAATAAATTACAAACCCCAAATCTTATTTGGAGTATTTGCCATAACACTGGTTTCTGGATTCTGGGTTTTAATATTTTTGATAAATCGATAAAATTTTCAATAACCCACTAAGGGCATTTTCAATGAGTATCTTTAAATCAAAGATACATAAATAATATAATTGCTTGAATCACTTTTGACAGCTCCAACTCTTTGCAGCAGATTGAATGGGCGCATTCAGGGAACCGCAGCGCTTTATTCAAATAGCTGCAGTGCTTTATTAAAGCGGTAAAGCATATGGGCGCATTCAGGGAAACATAGCACTCCAGCGCTACAGCGCTTTACCGCTTCACGTTCGCTGAATCGACATTTTAAACGCAAGCTTAAAGTGACATAATTTTCAGTAATTCATATTTTGTAATTAATATTAATAATAATTAATATTATCCTTAGATATTTTGAGCGTAAACCCATAGAAATAAACCTAAATTATTTTAATTTTATCGCTTGATGGAACTATTCAGCGATCCAGCGGGAAAAATATATGCTTTACCGCTTTAATAAAGCGCTGCAGCGCTTTAATACAGCGCTTCAGCTATTTGAATAAAGCGCTGAAGCGCTGCGGTTCCCTGAATGCGGCTATATTTTTCCCGCTGGATCCCTGAATAGTTCCACCAAGCGATAAAATTAATTTAGGTTAGGTTTACGTCTATGGGTTTACGCACAAAATATCTATGGATAATATTAATTATTATTAATATTAATTACAAAATATGAATTACTGCAAATTATGTCACTTTAAGCTTGCGTTTAAAATGTCGATTCAGCGAACGTAAAGCGGTAAAGCGCTGGGGCGCGTTCAGATCAAACGCCGGGCAAGTAAAAAACGTCCGGTAAAAGGCAACCTGAGCCGCTTTCCAGCTCTGCTCCAGGAGCGCTCTGCAGAGCTCTTGAAGTGTACTTCAGCGTTCCACGTTCAAAAGTTTGATGTACCTGAACAGTACCAATTTTTCATTCCCCTGCCCCCTCAAGCACTAGCAAATTTTCCGGTGTTTCAAACTCTTTTCAAATATTGTAAGGTTATGTATGAAAATTGTCAGTTTAGTTGTCAAGTTTGAAGATTTAATTAAACTTAATAATTATTGTATTTATTGTATTAGGCACCGTATTTTTCATTAGGTACCTTTATTATGGATAAGAAAATATTGATCATAGTGGATTCAGAAACAAATATTACATAATATGATTTGGCGGTGTCTGAAGCGGATTATTATTATGATAACGACGTGCTAAAATTTAAGGAGTTCAAAAACTCTCTATTATTAAAACAGTACTTGCCATTAGTTCTTTATTTAAAATTCTGTTCATTTGGTCCCTATTTGGTTGTGGCTTCGACTAATGCCTTTGGTTTTAAACAAAGCTATGGTCACGTCACAAAGTTTAATTTGATTGATAAGCAAAATTTGTAAACTTCGACAGGTCAAAATGTCACAGTAATTTGTGGTCAAATAAACGAATTTGAAATTTGAGTGACAAGATACTTAATCAATACATAACCTCAAAATTAAAAAAGTCATTTCAGTTTTAAACCGTTCCTTCTCAGTACTGTCGGTGTTTGAAACACATAAAGCTCCAAACACCCACAGGAGCAGATCTGGAAAGCGGCTTTGGTTGTTGCGTCCGACGTTAAATGATTCTGAACGTGTGGTTGTGATTTGGGAAATCGAAAACAACATAACCTATAATTATGCATAACAATAATAAAATAAACTAAATATGGCTGTCTCATCAGAGTCTGACTCTGATACAAGAACCCTAAACATAGAAGGACTGATCAATCAGTAACAGCCAATCACATTTGTTTATCACTTATGTGACGTCAGTGGATTCCCTTTAGCGGGAGATTTGAAATTTAAATATCCTCTTTGTTTTAATTTGACAGCTTTAACCTTTTAACATAACCTATATATGTCACATTGTCATGTAGAATGTCTCGGTTGTCTTTGGAATGTCATCACTGTCATCAGTCATGTCATCATATCAAAGTAATCTATGTGCACTGATTAACAAAACACAAGTTATCACAGTTGTCAAATCGACAACGATTTTCGCACTTCAAATCGTAAGATATATATCGTAAAACACATATATAAGTACTTTAAAATAACATTTGATTGCATTAATACAGTCTCTGAAATAATATTGGGTTGGATATTTTGACTGAAAATTTTTGAAATTGCAATTAGAGGCAAATTTGGCAATAGGGGATAAACTGACGTGTTACGAGAAATCTGTTGAAAATGACCTTCAAATTTTTATGAATGAATTGATCAGTCCTTCTTTGTTTAGGGTTCTTGACTCTGATGTTGTCTCTGATAAACAGTAAATCCCTATATATTCGTTGCTGTGAATCTTTTAACTGTTCTGTGCTGTAAACTGTCCAAGAAATAAATATTTTTCAAAGAACTAGAAAAGAAAAGAGAAGCCGACGACAAATTTTCAACCCATTTTAGTACTTTGTGTGACCTGAAAAATGTAAAATGAATAATGCAGGGATTATTTTTTATTATAAAAATGTAATGGTTATGGATGATGCAAGGGATTTGGATGATGGGGAAGAGTTTGAAGGTGATGATGAGCTGGAGCATTTATAAGTTATAATGAATTCCATTTTCATCAAGAATGATACCATTATCCTCATTCACCACAAGATTGTTTGAGTGGGTAGTTATTGAGTACATACTTAATTTACCTATTTTCTACTTTTCGAGGCTCCCTTATTCAGAAATCATAAATAAATGAAAATTTCATAATCCACGTCATAAGCATCTACTTTTAAACATAGAATCAACAGTATTAATACGCATGCGCGACAACTTTTATCGAAGTATTATCTTGGGTAAAAAGTTGTATACCCGACGTCTTTATCCCAATAAATCTGAACGCTGAGTTGTTTTTTACCCCAACGAATCTGAACGGGTTTCAAAGTGCCCGGTAACGCCCGGCATTTGATCTGAACGCGACCCTGAACCGGCTGGAGTGCTATGTTTCCCTGTGGTGGTACTCTGCGTCACGATAGAATTCTATATATCGCCTCGAAGCGACAGTTTGGTACTCTGCGTTTAGTTATCTACTTTTTCCCCTTACCCCGCACCAAGGATTGTTAACTGTTTACAGGATTGCTCGATCCCTATACTACAATGTAATCCATAATTGTGACGTCATCAAAGATCCCATAAAGCAATCTGTCAAAGTCAAACTGCAAACGCGAAAGGGGAATTTGAATTTAAAATTATCAAATCATTAGTTAATACCTTTGTTGTTTGTATTTGTGGGTAATAGCAAAGAGGAATTAGTTTATCTTCTTTGATAATAGTTTCTGTGCATACCTATAATAAGTAATTGCATAATATTTTCCTTGGTTTCTTTATGTTCTTTAATTCTGTGTCTACCAACAAATTGAAATTATATGCACATTTTGATACAAACTATCCGAGTATATTATTAAAATAGGTAAGCATATGCATATACTTTTTTAATTATGAACATATTCGGAAGCAGAGATTCTGTAGAGAAATATGAACGGAAAAAGTGTGATGTTGGGTTATGCTGTAAGATGTTCAAGATATATTTTGCGGTTTTAAGTGTATATTTACGTAAATTTGTTAGTGCTTACCTTTACCATCTTCTTAATAGTTAAAAGATACTTACATACAAGGATGATTAGTTTCATATATAATTAATAATGTTAACTGCTTTTTTTTACAATAAGCAACATGTATACTGTTCGCAGGTATACTATATAATGCACAGAGGCCAATTTGTGATCTGGTAATTGTAGAAATAGGTACAATTTATACTGTTATTACAAACTTTAATAAATAATAATCATTCAAATACGAAAATTCTCTTTCAAATGTGAAATATAACAACAAACACAAAATATATTTTGACAGTTCGATTACAAGTAACTTCGACGACGTCACAAAGGCGGATGACAAAATTGAGCGATCGAGCAATCCTGTAAACAGTTAACAATCCTTGACCCCGCACTGCAATAACGATCGCTTTCTGGCGATGGCTCGAGAGGTGTAGTTATTGAAACAGAAAATATCGTCTTCCGCTAAGTGCGCTTGAGAGGAAGTGAGATAGTCACAACCGTAAAATTTAGTGGTGGAGATTCCCAATTTTATGATTTTAAACAGCTGTGGTAGGAAACAATATACCTAATAATTTTTATTATCACAAAACAATTATATCATTCGTTGTGGATAGATGAATTTCTAGCATCTTTTTTGTTTGTAATTATTATTGTTTTTATACAAATGCGTGTAAGAGTAGACCACTGAAATTTATTTTTAGCTATAGCTGAGGAAAATTCTCTTTAATTACTAATATAGGTACAAAGGACCAAGTGGCAGAGACAATTTAAATATTCTTTGGCAGTCTGTTGCCACTAGAAAGTCTTGGGTTCGGAGAAAAAATATTGAAGAATGGAAAAAGGTTTGTATGAATAAATAAACTTAAACAGTAATAAGTAAGTATAGGTACATAAATTTATTAATGTATCAACTTTTATTAATTTATTTTTAAGTAAGGTAGTAAATAACACAAAGCATATAGTATGCATGTGTCTCTTTTGATCATGTAAAAAATGAAAATTTAAGACTACCTCTGTTGAACTTGCGAACTAGAAGAAACATCTAAAATAACAATGTAATTTCAGAATAATAATTGTTATGAACCCTCTTATTTTACGATAATATAATTGGAAGCTTAACTTCAGCAATATGCAATATAAATTAAACCAATTTAAAACAAATATAGGATAATTATAATAAAGAGGACGTGATTATATGCGAATTATACAATTTACGAGCAAAAAAAATAAATAGTTTACTTTTGAAATACAAAACGTTAACAAATTAAAAGTTGACATTTAAAAATTTCATGTACCAAATATATTTTATTTGGTTACAACCTTGTTTATTACAAACACAAAATTACTATTTTAAAGCTCTTATTTATTTACGTTGAATAGTATAGCACCGACTGTGCCCGAACGGTTGTCGATGTTTTTGCAGAGTACCGTTTTAGGTAGAAATAGAGATCGCCAGTAGAAAGCGATAACAGCTTTCTCTCTATTGTAGACAAGCATACGCAGAGTACCAATGCTGAATACGCCCAATGTTGCCGGTTGCCAGCATCATAATAGCACAAGTATAATATAAAGATATATACAGTAATTTCACTCGGCAAAATCTCTTTGATGTTGGTGTCCTTAAGTTTTGTTTTTTTAACCCCCCAAAAAGACCACTGCGCATACTACCCAAGCACAATCATGCGCATTAGTGACCGTTTTTGGGAGACACGCACAGGACCTGACTATTATTTTTTGGAGTAAAAAAGGTGGCCTAACAGAATTTCGTTTACAAATGAAACAATATTTTGTAGCCATGTTACACACAATACAAAACACTTATCAAAATCACAAACACAAACGCCTAGACACACAAACGTATGCTGATTACTCTGTAAAGCAAAAAGCAAATGTGCGCCCATAAAATAGCATACCCCGGCCCATTCCTCCCCTTCTACATCTCTACCAACGCGCATACTACCCAAGAGCAGACATGTGCATTAAAAACTTTTGTACAAAAAATTTAAAGAGTGAAACTACTATACTTGTGATAATAGTATATTATGAAATTAGTTTATAATGCAGCAGATTATGGCATGAGTGAATTTTGGCGCATGAGCGAAGCGAATGCGCTAACACTTCACGAATGCCATAATCGAGCATTATAAACGAATTTCATACGCTATTTTATAGTCGAACTGTGGTTTTAACAGACAATTTAAGTTTTAAAAACTTAAATTTGTGCAATCGTAGAATGTTCGCATATGGTTACTATAGCATTGTGCCATAAAGTGGATTTTATGGCACGATTCTTTCACATTACAGCACGGGTGCTAGAAAGTGTCAGATTATTAACGATTTTGACTTTCATAATGACAGCATTATGATGACAGTCGACTATAATATAATATACGGGATATCAAAAATTATCTTGGTCAAGGGTAGTTGTGGAATGTAAAACGTGTGTCTTACTTTAAATTTGAAATAATTATGTCACTGTCACACTGACATCATCAATAACCTACAAATTTCATACCTATTTATTTCAGTTGTAAAACAATAATGAACTACAAATTATGAAATAACGGTTTTAGTAACAAAAAAAACTAAATTACAGTAATTGTTGGAAATTTCCCCCGTTTTGTTCATGCACAAGTTGACGCGCCTCCTCATGCTGTGAAAAGCGTATTGCAGCATTTCTGGCGTTATGGTTGCACATTGCTGAACAATTCTTTGTTGCAGATCTTGCAAATTACCTATTTACCGGAGTTGCGAAAATCTTGTTTTTTAAGTAAGGAAATATAAAATAGTCCATAAATGTCAAACAAGGTGATCTCGGAGGAAACTCAACTTCTGTATGCAAACTTATCAGCCGGTCATCAAAAAACTCGCGGAGAAAAGCAATATTTTCTCGTGTAGTATGTGCTGTTGCACCGTCATGCTGGAAATAACCGTACCGAAGTTCATCATCGTTTAACTGTTGCACAAATACAGCCAAAAAGTTGTGTCTGTACCTTTCTGCGTTGACGGTGAAATCGAAAAAAATTGGCCCAATTATTCTTCTGCGAGAAACTGCCATCCAAACACCAATTTTTTTGAGCATGTAGTGGCGATTCAGTAAAAACATGAGGGTTATCATTGCTCCACATTCGCATATTTTGAGAATTGATATGTATCCCGAACCGAAAGGTGGAACCACGCTTCGTCGGAAAAAAAGTCCAGAAGATCGTCGCCTGGGGTGGTCTGCGGGCAGAAGAGCTTGATGTGCTTGCATCTTATATGGATGCATGGTCAAGTCTTTCTTTAAAATCTTATGACATGTTCCATAAGAAAGTCCAATTTCCTGAGAAAGACGTTTCAAAGGTTTTTTAGGCTCCTCTTCCATACGTTGACGAACGTCATTGACAACTTCTTCTATACGAACTCTTGGTCTACCAGCACCTTTTTTATGAGTCGCACAACCAGTTTCGCGAAACCTTTCAACACAATTTGTAAGGCACGCATAGAAATTGCCCGGTAATATTGCCACGTTTGGGAAGTGCTCTCGAAAATTGTCCAAACACAAACGTTGACTGTATTGCCAATTTCCATTAACTAGCGCACCCGTTCGAAAATAGGCTTCAATCATGAAAATTTTGTGCTGTGTGGTAAGAGGCATGATTCAAAAACTGGATTAGAAAATTTCAGCACAATTACTTGACAGATTCTGACACAACAAAACATATTCAAAAATTTAAAGTAAGACACACGTTTTACATTCCACAACCACCCTTGACCAAGATAATTTTTGATATCCCGGTAGTATTATATATATGCGATAAGCTAAATTTAATTAAGAGGTTTAATCGTGTAATTAATCTATGGTTCAAATCAAAATCTCTCTATTGACTACTGATGTTATACAAAGTACGAACGTAAATGATAAAACTGTACGACTGCGATGACGATGGTGAAAAATTCTAGTGGAAACTTGGAAACAAAGGCTAGCCCTGGATATAATTAATTAATGAGTTAAGTGTTAGCGTAGCGACAGGCTGCTTTGCCACTGAATGTTTTTACTGGATCATTTCAATCATCCACTATGATTATATCGCAGTAACCCTAGATAAAAATTTTAGGGCAATAACAAAAAACTAATATTTTCTAAAAATGGAGTACTTATGTACCTATATTATGTGATCAAATGGGTGAATAAGCATATTGTCTGGGAACACGAAATATAGGTATTTGTTTATATTATGATCAATGATCATTTAAGATACAATTAGAAAGGTCCTGGACCAAAAGCGTCATATTATATGGATAATAATAATCTTTTTATTTTACCAGAAAAAGTACCTAGGTACCTATCTAACAGTACCTATTTTGAAGTAGGTAATAGGTACCTAGCTATAGTTTTCAGTGTTAATACAAAACTGACATACAGAACTAAAATACATACCTATACCCTTATTTATATGTATTAGTATTAAGTATATGTAAAAACAATAAGGATAAGGTATATACCTACGTGTACATATATGTAGGGTTACCAAGCGTACTTTTTAAAGAGAACATATACTCTTTTGAGTTAAGAAATAATAAGTACTCTTACTTTTCGGCTTTTGTACCCAAATGTACTCTTTTCTGGGCAAAGGTAGCACCATCTTTATGAGTGAACTAATATCACTATTATCCAGACATAATATTTATCCCGTACTATTATCTACTTTATACTTATACTATCGGTCACCTCACTACCTCACTCATAGGTGGTGCTAATATATCCACCCATGCGTTGGAGAGTTTACAGTTTACATTCGGTAAACTGTAATACTCATATATTTATTTACTAAAATCAATAAATATCTTGCTGAAAGTCGATATTTTTGTGTAAACGGATTTTACATTAAAATTCCGAAGTGCCAGAAAAACGCGTGACCTTGAAAATTTTCAAAATTTTTGCCTGCGGCGCCAGAAATTTCGACACTGATTGAGAGTAATCCGGCATTTTATAGGTCTGCCAGGGAATTTGTAAATTTATACTCTTTTTTGAATGGCAAGAGTTGGTAATCCTACATATATGTAGGTAGTACCTTTTATAAATCTAATAAATTATAGTAGATCAATAATATAAAGAAAGTGTACCTACTGCATGCACTTTAAGAGCTTTTTATTACGGGCGAATGAACAGGTAAGTTGTATCATGCCTCCGATCAAATATGTATAGATAAATAATTGCCTATTTGTCAGTATATAAAATAATCGTTTCCAAGAATAACAAAAAACGCAATCTCAATTTAAAGAAATTTCCTGTCACAGTGCCCAACGGCATGGGCGGCTATGTTTTAAGGGGTGAAAATAATAATTATAAAACTAAAAGTACAAATTTTATTTTAGTAAATACAAAGTTTAAGATTTACATATTCAAGAACAACAATTTATATACACATATATGTATAATATTTATTACTACACTATTTATAATAGTATTTAATTAAAAATTTAGTTAATTAATTAATTAATTAATTAATTAAAGTTTACTATTAAAAAACAATTGTAAAATCATTGATGATCCCTCTTGCGATCGCCGATTCTACGTTTATGCATGGCTACTTACCTGTGTAAACCACGCCCATTGGTGACAGTCACAAAATTCCTAACAATTTAAGCGGTAAATTCAAATGGCATTTTTTGATTGGACCAAATGCTTGGGCACTAATGTAAACAAAAAGCTTTTGTTTTAAATATTGTTGGTCACAAAACTGTGTTGCTATTCCATGATACAACTACACTGATATGCCAATGCGCATGGGGGCGTGGTCTATCTATTGAGCGTGACGTCAGTTATGAGGAAAAATTAAATGAAATACTTGTAAAGAAAGATAACAAAATAAAATAAACGTTGATTATGGAATTATAATACACGATTCATACAGAAAAAGTAAAATAATAATTGATTAAATATTACCTAATCTTTCTTATTTTAATTCAAACCGCATTCTGTGTACCTACCTACCTACCGAATACAATTCTAACCTAAATTTTACAATTTGAAGAGATAATAAGAAGCACTACTGTAAATAAATACCATCCTATAATATAAAAATAATAACTTGATAACCCTCGGGCCTCACAATTATAATAATATGGGAATACAATTGACAAACACGAAAATATATAATTATATCACTGACTGTACTTTTCCTTCACGAATGATGTCATGCGGAGAACAAACGAAATTTGGTCAAGCTATGAGCATATCAGTGTAGTTGTATCATGTTGCTATTCTGTAATTTGTCTATATAATATTTGGTCGGATTATCATGCTTTGTACGAGAAAAATTACAATTATAAGAAATCAAATTTAATTTATTCTAATCCATAGACGACAAACGAAAGGAAAGAAGCAAGATCGAAATTTGCATGTGTTCAAATACCTACCAACGTACATATATCATTATGTACGTTGTACCCAAGGATTGTTAACTGTTTACAGGATTGCTCGATCGCTCAAATTTGTCATCCGCCTTTCTGACGTCATCGAAGATCTATGTAATCGAATTGTCGAAATATACCTATTTTGTGTTTGTTATATTTCACATTTGCAAAAGAATTTTCGTATTTGAATGATTATTAATATTATTATTTATTAAAGTTTGTAATAACAGTATAAAGTGTACCTATTTTTACAAGTTCGAGATCTTTGGATCTTTGATGACGTCACAATTATGGATTACATTGTAGTATAGGGATCGAGCAATCCTGGAAACAGTTAACAATCCTTGCGTTGTACCTACGTTACATTCTAAATTTATTGCGCATGTGTCGTATGATGGCGTGTTTTTTACAGTCAACCAAATAAATACTTTGAAATTGTAGATACCTATTTCATTTATCGGGGATGTTTAGAATAACTCTCTGGCTTACTTGAACTCTGGCTGGATTATAGAATCTAAACGCATGTGTAATATGTGTTTAAAGCTCGTCGATAGGCGGTTGATCGGTTGAATATAAGTCGATTTTGTGTAACGCGTAACAAAAAAATTAATATTGAGTTTTACACCACAGTTTATTCCAAACTCTGGTAAGATATTCTTCTCTTATATCCTCCATACGTAAAATTGGATAAACTTTGCATGGACACACGGGGGTTGCTAAGCAACCTGCCAATCCAAAGGCGCTAAATTTAATTTATGGATACGGTTCATTTAAAATAAGCATTATTAATTCTTCATACTTTTGAATAATAAATTGCCACTTTTCTTAACATAGTACCTGTGCAAAAAATAGCTACTTAGTAAACATTTATCATTTGACAAATAAGTTTGTATTTTCATATTTGTAAGTTTGTAAGTAGGCAAGTTCATTATTTCTTCATGTAAGTAGTAACGACTTCATTGTAGATATATTGACTTCCTTAATTGTAGATATATTCTCCTAGCCAAGTAGGTATTAGTAGTTACCTACCTAGGTATATACAATTTCTAATAAATAGGTAGGTAACTACTTAATTGTTAATTGGGACCTAAGTATCTAGGTACCTACTTGAAATTAATATGTGAGGGTAGGTGATGAAAATTTAATGCGGAGTTAACTTCAAACCATCATAAGTTGGTTTTTCACATGGAACACCCTGTATGTTTTTCCATAGTCTGATGCACAATATTATTCTCTTTCGAACAGTATCATATGTTTCCCTAGACCTTTCTCTTCTAATTTTTAAGTTATCTACTCTTTTTTTGTGTAATGTAATCCCCTAAAATCATGTAGTTTCTTGCAAGGATGGCTGTGAAATTGTTAGCCGAATTTCAAAACAAATAACTAATCTGTCACCAGTTATTTGTTGTCAGTCTAACACCCATAGAGGTGGTTTAATTAAGTATTTATATTTAAAAAATGAAAACATGGAAGTATTCAAATACTGACATTCTAAATTAATTATTTATTCATGGTGAATGTAACAAGATAATGAATAGAACTTGGAGAGTATTTAATGAGAGATACCCTAATTTACCAACAATGAGTAATGAGATATTAAGAAGAATTTTAAGAAATCAGTTAGAAAATGGTCGGATTTCTACAGCTAGGGTTTTGCCAACGTCTATAATCTCAAATGAAGGTGTTTAATGTTTTGGCATATTTGCATGCATATCCCGAATCCTCAATTTGTGCTGCAGAACATTATTTAGGCATTTCAAGATCTTTTATACAAAGTTTTAAAAAGTAATTCATTCAAATACAATCTTGTTTCTGCAGTTCAACCAGGAGATGCTGAACAACGTGTACCATTTTGTAAAATGATTTTAATTAGAGCACAGGAAGATCCTGATTTTTTGCGTAAAATCATTTGGACAGATGAATCTAAATGTAGCAGAGTAATTAATCGTCACTTTTGGGCTTCTGAAAATCCGTACCTATGTCGTTCCCCAGAGAAATGTTCAAAATAAATTTAGTGTTAACGTTTTCTGTTTAGTTAAAAACACTCAAGGTCCTTACCTTATTTATGAGGATAATTTAAATATGCAAAGATACCTCCAAATTTTGCATACTGTCGTAGCGGATTTCCTGGACGATCTACCATTAGATCAATTGAGAAGTTGCTGGTACCAATTAGATGGTACTCCAACTCACTGTGGGAATGTAGTCGATCAACAACTTAATGAGATGTTTGAGGACCGCTGGATATATTTAGGACCCTGAAATTGGCCAGCAAGATCTCCAAACCTTTCCGCACAAAATTTTTATGTTTTGAGGTGCAATAAAACAGTATATTTCACACCAATTAATTCAAAAGACGATCTAGTTGCCTGAATCAGAAAATCATTTGCAGTTTTGCCTGCAACCCAAATATCAGGAGTTGTTACAGATGAGTTTATCCGATGGATAAACAATTAATTGTTTAAGGCTAGATGGGGATCATATCGAATATAGGAATTAGTATTTCTAACTGTATTAGATGATGATTTCCTATTTTCTCATTCTTGTCACTATTACACGTTATTTGTTAATTAGGTATTCAATATTTTTAAGATCATATTTATTAGTTTTATGTTTTTACCGATGATTGTAACATTTGTAACTTCTAAAAAAAATAATATCTCTCTACTCATTGTTGATAAATTAGGGTATCTCTCATTATATAATCTGCAAATTCTATTCATTATCTTGTTACATTCAATAAATTAGAATGTCAGCATTTGAATATGTGTTGTCATTTTCCATTTTTTAAATAAAAACAATACTTAATTAAACCGCCTCTATGGGTGATAGACTGACAACAAATAACTGGTGACAGATTAGTTGTTTGTTTTAATGTTCGGCTAAGAATTTCACAGCCATCCTCACAAGAAATTAAATAATTTTAGGTGATTACACAAAACAGAGTAGATAAAAACTAGAAGAGATAGGTATAGGGAACCATGATACCGTTCGAAAGAGAATAATATTGTGCACCAGACTATGGAAAAACAAACATGGTATTCCATTTGAAAAAATCAACTTATGATGGTTTGAAATTAACTTAACTCGGCATTAAATTTCCACCATCCTGTATGCATTAAGCCACCTTGAAAGTATGAATGGGAAGCTTAGTGGGTCTAGCTATCCCTCTTATAAATATTGTCGCTTTATTTTTCTTACTATAAAATACACATGGTTTTAAACTAGTTACTGTTTCTTTTCATTTTTTTGAAAAAAATTAAATATGCCGAAAACGGTTAATTTTAGGGAGAGGGAAACTTGATAAAAGTTTACCTAAAATTTTACGTAGAATCCAAAATTGCAATAATATATAAGGTGTTCCATTTAAACTAAGCAAGTTGATGGCGACTTCCGGAATAAACTATGTGGGCGCCATTATTTTATTTGAGGAAGACATGCCCGAAAACCCGATATCCCAAATTTTTAAAAATCAAATGGAAGCAGTCTCTGTTTAAATTTTAATGGGTAGATGCTACTATGACTTTCTATTGCCATAAAAAAATTTAGCATGATAGAAATACCCAGTGGCGTGTAACCTGCACTCTTGAACCCCGTTTCTAAAAAATATATGTTACGCCACTGACCAATATTTAAAATAATACAATATTTTTCGATGTCCTACCCACTTCTACAAAAAAAAATTTTTTTGCATTTTTTTCACAAAACACAATTTCAGAGTTACTCGATATTTTATGAAACCATATCATGCCTTTCTTAAGAAAATATGCCTTAAATGTGTATTGTTCCATATTGTGTGATGGTAACGCATGAAGAATTGTCAACACGCGCAATATTTTTGATTTGATGATAGAATATAATATAGACCAGTCCTATTGTCTAGGATAGAGAATAATTGTTCTCTATAGGGAATAATTGGAAAAGGGTGTATTTTTGTTGATCAATCAAAGGAATTTTTAATACAAATACTAAATCTGAATTTGTTTGTAATGCTTCTAATTCTATTATATTTAAGTATCTACCAACATGACAATCTAATGGGATGTGGTAAATTATTTTGATGTAAGTTTTGTGATATTTCCTGCAATGAGGTAACCAGATTTCGGGGTTCGGGGGTTAATTATTGATGTGTGAATGATTTTTAAATGGACGAAAGTAATTAAATTTAAAATGTCATCTAATTGACTCTCGATATACAAAAATAGAATCTGAAATCATCTTTGTTTCTCGGTTGAAGGTTTCTTCATCAATTTGTAATTTTCGAATAGTTGTGTTAAAACTCTTAATTATTGATGTTGTGAGAGAGATTTGATTTTTTAATAAATTTTGCATTTGTTGTTAGTCATGGGTTATTTTGTTTATGGTGCCTGCATAATATTGACCATCTTCTGAATCTAAATTTCTGGTAATTGATTTAAATATTGTACGAATACTATTTAGGATACCGCGTTTATAGCGTTTGCTATCGAAATTGATTTGGTCGAACTTTTCTTGAATTGAATTTGAAATTTGTGTCAATAATTTAATATGAGTTTTGACTTGGCCTCTAAACATATTGATGTTTTCAAAAGTTGGGTTAATTGCTTTTAAAAGAATTTATACTAATTCTTGATTAGGTTCATACGCTAATCTTAAAGATGATATATTTTTATGTCCAGTAATAAGGTCAACTTTTGACTTGTTACGACAATTCCACTGTCTTCATGATAGTATATTCCAATAGTGTTATTTATTGGTGTAGAATATTGTGAGACTGCTGCTCCGACCAGCAAAGAAACCTGAAAATAAATTTTAATTTTCAAAATATGGTTTCATTCTGTCGAAATTTATTTTACTTGTTTGTAATATTTTAGGGTTTAAAAGGATTGCTGAATTTTGAAAAACTTGTTTAATTTGAAATGGTCCGTTAAATATATTTGGTAGTTTGCCTTTTATTTGAGATTCTTTTACATAGTTTTTATCACCAATTTTGTATTCAGGAAAATTTCGTGATATATGTTCAAATATATCGAATTGGGTTTTGATTTTTCTTTTTGAATGGTAGTCTTTTCACGAGCAATTTTGTCATAATTAAAAACAAATTAAGTATTGAAATTTTATTTTATTTACAATGCAATAGTGCTGTTACGGCCACAGATTAACCTGTGCCTGAAAAATCAGCAAAGACATTGATCTTCCGCAAGTTTGTAATTTACCAATGTACCTAGACAATAAAATAAACTTCTTCAGGTTTGATAATATCAGTCAAATAACATTTTTTGTAATGCAGAATATTATCTAAACCCTAACCATAACTTCAAAACTAATGATTGTCTCCCGGTTATTTCATAATAGTTAATATCTAAAATAGTTAATCTGTGCCCCTATTACTTAGTAGACACTTTTGTATTATAAATTAAAAAAAATTCACATATGAATTAGTGCATAGTTTGCTTTTAATTGTTACATTGCATAGTTAAGTAATAAAAAAAGTTATTATTTTTATAAAATTCCTTTTCTTAGAAATCTGACTTAGAACTTTTTAACAAGCGGCTATGATTTTTCAGCTTAAAAACCACAAAAGTTAACAATTTTCTATAAATATGCATTTTTAAGGAAAACTAGTTGATTTAGTCTTAGGGAATAATGCTTCAGCAAATTGATAGAGTACTTATCGGTGGTTCGTATAGCCTTATAAAATACAGGGTGTTCCATTTTAAAAAACCAACTTATTTACTATTCAAATTGACGAAAGTTGGTATAGAATTATGATAACCCTGTATAATTTTTTTATATTATTATACTTTTCCTAAAAGTACATGACATCGACTAGATTCCCTGAGAAAATTATCCCTCTATCTTTTAATTTCCCAAAAATACGGCGTTAAATGGTTAATGGGGATTTTTTTAAATTATAATATGTCAGAAAATATGAAGTTTAGGTATAGGGAAATGAAAGTCATTCTAAAATAAAGAGTAGAATTTAAACAAATGATAAAAAAATATATGCTGCCATTTAAAAAAACGAAGTTGATACCGGCCCAGGGAAGGCAGAACACCCTGTACAAGCGAAATTATTTTTGGTTGGTGTTACTCTATACGACTGAAAAGTCTGCAAAAAATAAATAGCGTAACTATTTTATTAAGCGAGATATTGGACTTCCGTGTAGTAAGTGGACACTCAGTACTATCCAACTTGTTTAGAAACTAGTGAACTTAGCATTTTAATCGTAACATTTATTTATTAATCTACAGCTTATTAAACATTCACAAAATTGACTCGCCTTGTTGTTTTTTTTCACACTGTGTTTTATTCAACTTCAACTCGGAGATTCTAGAAAGGATAACTAAAAGATAGAAAATAATTGTAAAATTTTTATCCTCAGCAGATGATCAGGTCAATAAAGTTATTGACCACTTTGTAAGAAATTGTAAATTTTGTTGCACTATAAAAAGAGGTCGATGGGAATTCCTAGTTCTGTTATTTATGAAGAATGACTTAGCCGGGGTGTCAAAAAGGTTACGTGGATTTCTTGAAAATAGTTGAGTAGTCTTTCTCCCGCTTTCGTCGAAGAACACCTATATTTTCTAAAAGTTTTGTTTGTGGTGACATGTTTAGTGAAAAATGAAAAAAATTGTGTTGTCAAAGAGAACGAAAAAGATTATTCAACTAGCCCAACAGAATAATCTTCTTCGTTTTCTTTGATAACACAATTTTTTCCATTTTTCATTAAACCTGTCACCACAAACAACAAAAAAACTGGAACTTAACACTATACCAGGTGACCAACAACTCTTGAATATTGCAAATATCTTTTATCAGTTTGTGATTTATTTAATTATTGTACTAATTATGTTGCAACTTGCTGCAACAAATATAGATGCGTACGGTTTTTTATCACATCATATTTCAAGTATTATTTTTATCGACCTCGAATATTCAAAAGTAATCAATCACTTGTGTATGATTCTGTTACTTAAAATTAATTTGTTTCAATGTCTTTTGTAATGTCTTTTGATACCTAGTACAGGGTGATGGATCCTCCAGAAAATAGAAATGCGAGGTAAAAAACTATCACAATAGGTAAAAATGTATGACTTTTATGTCATTTTATAGTTGCACTGGAAGATTACAGTAATCTTGCAATGCAATCTAAAAATAATTTTAATTATAGGGTCATTTAATAGCTCTGTATTATGGTGTCATATCAACAAATTAACGTTTTGGGAATTACCCATAACTTATTAAATAATAAATATTTAAAAAACTGCAACCTAAATAGAAACACTATTCAAAAAGTTGCCAAAAAAGTTTTTTTGTAGCGTCGCGGACGGACGCCTAATGAGGGCCATTTTGAGCAATTCATTAAATAAAAATTAATTTTGTTTAATTTCAGCTTCTTTATTTCAAACTGAATTTTTTCTTTTTCATTTATCAGCATATCAAAAACAAAAATATGGTTATTTACAGGATAAAAATACCTTTAATTTGATGTATTACATGACCCCTCGTGCCCTTTAAAATTCTTAAGAGGGTTGATGTGACGCGCATAGGGATGATGTTTGGGAGTTGTTTTTTACATTAAAATTCTTCCCCTTCAAAATCTGTTTGACGTATTTTGAGAATTTTCCGGGAAATCCTTACTTCCCAAGATCAGCGAGGGTCAAGTGTTGGTTGGATGACCCTGTATTTATTTATATATACTTATATTTGAATCCATAAAAAATACCAAAAATATTCAATTTAATTTTCAGTAATGTGTGTTTTCACTATTGTTTTTATTTCAAACAAGAAAGTGTTGCATTCTAATATAGGTAGGTAAGTACTTACCTATATGTAATTATTAATTTTAATATTTATTATTTTATACCACCTTGTAATATTAACACAAAAAATCGTCAACTGGCAGTAATCATGATTCATTATAAAAGTATACCTACTTACCCGCTTACTTATAATTTGAATACATTATTCTGTGACTAGAAGCCAGCTTATTTACCTTATAAACTAGAAAATGCTTCTATAAAAATATGTAATCTCATTTCAAAGTAGTTATCAGTTTATTTTTGTTTTTATGTTTAGATGATAGAACTAAAATATATCATTCATTATTATATTAACTATTTGGGAGTAATTAATTCTCCCCATTCAAATTATTTACTCAAGTTATCATTCATTACTCAATAAAACTTAATTTGAAAAGATAAAATAAATCTTCTAATTACTAGATTTTATGTTCCTATATATCTATTTGAAATTCTTTATTCTAGATATGGTGTTAAGATTTTTATTATATACCTTCTCATAAGTGCACACTCATCTATACTCATCTATAGAAGGCATCTATCTATCTATTAATAATACAATATGAACGTTAAAGAGGTCAAGGTAGTTTTAAAAAAACCTACTTAAATTTATAATTTTTGTTTTTTTTTTTTTTTTAATTAGGTTTCCCCACATTTAGAATTTAGTTACTTAGATAGGTAGGTAGGTACTTTCTTATTACATCTATTTATATCCTTTTCTCAATTTAAGTAGGTATACGTAACTAAAAAACCTATTTTGTTGAAAAAATAACTTTATTCCTATTCTTTTAAAGCTTTTCCATGGATCATGATTTATACATATTATAGGTGCCTACCTATATTACATATATTTTGTAGGTTTGTAATATTTAAATTGGTTTTAAAATAATTATTCCTTTAACATTTGAATTAGAATATAATTTATAATTTCGTAATCAGTTAAAGAAACTGACTATCATCGATAAAAACGATAGAAAAGATAAGGGCACAAGAGCACTAATGTAAAATACACAGTAATGTAAAATGCATACCTACCTACAGTTTTCAGCGCATGCTGAAAGTTTTGTTTTGTTTTTCATGCTGATGTTTAGCTTGTTTTAGCGGAAATATTGCAAACCACTAATTTTAGAACCATTTTTAGCATATTTCTTGTCGTCAGACTCTCATTGACTCTTGAATTAACGCTATGTACCTGACATACATATGTTATATGTATATGTATATATTTAGATACTAAAAAGTAGATATCAAGTAGGTACCTATATCTGAAAATAACTATTATTATCATAATCATATCATAATTATCAAAAATTACATACAATACATAAAAATAACAAAAATTATCTAAAATGTAGATATCTATAGATATATAATGATTTAGAATGAATGAATATCTAGAATGAATTAATAATTTTATTTTCTGTAAACTTCTATCCTTCTATTAAATCCTAATTCAAATCGTGTGTGGTTGAAGGTAGACACAGAATAAGATTCGAAAAACGGCAAATTACAGCGGACCAGTTCGTTATTGAAAATAATGGGAAATTATTTAAAAAAACAGTTATTTCTAATATGAGGGTTTATTAAACAAATAGTACTCACTTTAGTAGTCACGTTTACTTTGGTTACTAAAAATGTTTTTCAACCTCCAAAAACAATTAACTAAATAGCCTAAATATAAAAATATAAGAATCAGAAAACTAATTACCAGTTTGTAGGTACTTAGGTATACATAATAATATCTCTATCCCTCATTCTCATCTTAGTGATGAGCCCAGAAGTCAGAGACTTGCGTGGGAGAGGGAGCGGCATATTATTATTTGGCGGCCCGCGAGTGCGCCCAGGAACGACTTACGATGTTATAACTTTAACTACCATTTAGTACGAGAATAAGGAAAGCCTGGAAAACCTTGTTAATTAAAATATACAGTAGGTTGTTAGCCACTTATACCCCCGCATCTTGATGTACAGTGGCGTTCGGCACGCCACTATCTCAGATACCTATAGTAACTTTGTAAAAACTATGACCTGCTCTCAAATGCAGGCACACTATATGATGATATTATCAAAAAACAAGCTGTAAAAAGTGTATATGTCAACCATCAACACTATTTACGAGACAATGATTTAAGAAAAGCTTTTTTCCGACGCCATATATTTTGCAGCTCATCTCATTTAGCAAAGGATACTTAAATGTTCATTTAATAAAGATAATCATCCATCAAACTAATTAACTGATACCATTTTTTTGTAAAGTATTTATACTTAATAAAGACAAATTAATTGTACTTTCATTTTTATTGTAGCATCTATTCAAAATGAGTTATGATGATGTCATACCACTATTGGGAGATTTTGGAAGATATCAAAAAAGAATTTATTTCTTGCTCTGTTTACCAGCTGTATTATGTGCCTTCCATAAATTAGGAAATGTATTTATGATAGCTGAACCCAATTATAGGTAAGTTTTTCACCTAATTCTTAAGTATATTCTTCAATTCAGTTATACAGCTGCTGCCGCTGTTAGACTAGTATATCTGCGAATGTCACGAAATTTATATTATGATATGGATAATTTTAAATTATCCATATCATTTTCTTTTGGGAAATAATATAAGCCTTTCATAATAGGTTAAATGTGATATACGAACTTGTTGATTTATATACACCAAAAATTAATTGCATTAATTGCATCTCCATTCGAGTGGTAGCTGGTGACAAAAATTAGTGGATATATTGCAGATGTCTCTAACATAAGTAAATCCATCTGATTATTTAGGTGGCTTTTACTATCAGAAAGTAATAGTAAAGGATTCAGATATTAATGTGTCTACTAATGTATAATACAAGCATCGGACAGTAAAGCGATAAAAAAAATCAAATTAGTTAATTAATATATAAAACTAGTATTTCTACTATGACAATATGCCCCGACTGGCATTACACTACTTGGACATCTCTATAGAAGTCGCCACATCCTTCATCGAGACCAAACACGAGACACTGACCAGTTTCGCACTTATTTTGTGTTCATCAGGAGTACCATAAAAGCTAACTTGAAGAACCCTGACAGAGAAAGCACAAAAAAAGTACTCTTCTGTTTCTGTACAACATACATATGTTGCAAAAAACCGAGGATAAATAAAATTACCTGCTAGGTTACCAGACCTTAGTCTATTGAACTCTTTTATGTGGAGTTTTCTAAAAAATAAATTGTATTGTACAGTAATTGGAATTACTCCAAACTTTACATTACTTTCACAGTTTCTTCGTTTTCAAAAATATGAAAATCCCATATGGCGCCCCTAACAAAAAAAAAGTTAGTATGCTGGCGCAAAATCTAGCGGGCTTAAATTTTTTTAGAGACCAATTTTAAAATCCTTGCTGACTGCTATCCGTCCTGAAAATTTTATGTATATCTTTTACAATAAACGAGCTATAGACGTTTGTAGAAAATGCACATTTTTTGTTTTCACCCTGTATCTACTTAAGCAAAGGAATTCTTGGAAATATAATTTTGGATTCTTTTTTGGCCTAAAATTGCCCAACATTTTCCCAATTTAATCCCCTTTTACAATTAATGGTGTAGGGTTGTTGATCATTCACTGATCATATGTATACAAATTTCTGCCTTTTTTTAAATTTTTTGCTGTGACTTTTCCTTCATTCCAACTCTTCCCTCTTCTTTCTATTATTTTTTGCTATGACGCTGCCCCAAGTCGGTTTTGCTCTTTCTCTATGACTTTTTGTCGATATTCTTGCTTCCCATATTTGTTTTACCGGTCTTGTGTTATTCATTCTTTGTAGATGACCCCACCAACTCAATTGTCTTTGTTCTATAAATTCTGTTAACGTTTGTACTTTTAACTCCTGTCTAACTTGTGTATTTCTAATTCTATCAATTTTCGTTATTCCTTTAATTTTCCTTAGATACTTATCTCCGCTGCTTGTATTTTACTTTTTTGTCTTGCTATTAGCAACTGGTCTGTATATTCCTTTATATATGTTGATCTTGTTTTTTTTTTAACTTCTCTTTTACATAGAAAGCTTTTATTCATAGCGTTGTAGATCTTTATTGCCTTATCAATTCTCACGTTTATCTGTGTTTCTGAACACTGACTGAAGAGTATAGGGCTAAGTCCTCCTCAATGTCTTAGACCTTCTTTTGTTGCAAACATTTATGATTTCATATTTCTGTTTATTACATAGTTCGTATTGTTATACGGGTGTAACTTTAAGTGGGGGTCATTTTTTTTATGTGTAATAGTACACGTTCCCCTGAGTACCAAGCTGCAATTAGTTTTTTTTTATTCAAATAACTAGCCGAGTTATAATTACTTTTTTAAAATGCACCTAAATGCTGGTGCACGGCGCTACTGAACATCACCTCGTCCAAACACAATGTTTACAAACTCTGACAGGACACTAGGCGTTTGCGGGGTTGCCATACAATTAATCATATGTGACAAAATGAAGCAAGTTTTGTAGCCAAATTATTTTTGTACAAATCTGCGCTATATTATTTACCACAGTTTTTGTTAAAATTGATTAGGATACGTTACTAATATATCATGCGTTACTAGGGTTAAGTACGTAACATTTTAAAATAATATTTTTATTATGTTTGATAAAATGTAACTAAATAATAATGAATGTATTTACTTAATCTCATAGAACTAAATTGAAGTTTTCAATAAACATGTTCTTACATTTTTTAAAGCACAGCTTAAAGAAGATACCTATGTCAGTGTCAAAACCGTGTAATATTGACCTTGACCGAGTGGAATATGCATATGTACTTTTTTTCCTAAATAGCGCGGGTATAGTGTTTATAATCTCAATTGAAACTGCATAAAAAATTCCGACAAACGAGACACTTGCGTAAACAAAGAAGCCACCGTCGAGGTGCAGGTGTTTCTTTTGTCGGAATTTCTTTTACAATTTCAATTTATAGACTATAACTGGGAGCAAAAAAAGGGTCTACGCATTGTGACGACATCAGACGTGTTTTATTAGAAATAACAATTTTTATTTCTCTTCAGTCTTCAGTGTAAAATGAGATGTGGATGTGAATACAAGTGATTTTGTGCCTACGTCGAGAAATATTGAAATTATTTAAATAACATTAAAAATAATATTTAGTGGAGTGTAAGTGTATAACCTAATAAGTCGTTTTTGGTGAAATATTTTCGTGTGCTGTGTTATTTTCAGTGTTTAGCGACAGTGAAGTGAAGTGATATTCTGAAAAGAAAATGTATACGAATCAAGGGAAGGTGGATATGATTAGGGCTTACTTTTTGTCCGGAGAAAGTGGTGCCGCCGCTAGAAGAAGATATCGCGGACCACATAAGACACGGATTGTTAGCGAATGGTTAAACGAAAATTATCATAATAATTGGATAGGACGTTTCGGACCCGCACCTTGGCCACCAAGATCGCCAGATTTAAATCCGTGTGATTTTTATCTGTGGGGACACATGAAAACTTTAGTTTATGCATCGCCAATAGAAGATATTGAAGAACTACGTCGAAGAGTGCGTAATGCAGCGGACCACATAAGACAGAATATGGATCTTAATAAGGTAAGATACTCCATGATGCGACGTGTTGAAGCATGTTTAGATTGCAACGGAGATAATTTCGAACACCTGCTATAGGTAAGTTGACAAATTTATTTATTACCATTTACCGTTATTTATTTATTGTTTTCTGTTGAATGTTACTGTTTTATTAGTAACTTGTATTTAAGGAAATTACATTTTTATTTATGTGGGACAATTGGGCTCCTGGCGAACACCCACTAAATAAAAGTAACGCATCAAAGAGCCTATACCTCACAGGTGCTTTTCAACGGGAGATTTGACAACAGTGCATCTCTCAACTGCCTGAGAGCAGGCACCGCCTTCTTTAGGTGGGGTTGGCTTGGGTCGGTTTAAAGACACGTTAAGCGCTGTTCAGTGGCGGGGTATCACGATACGGAAAAAAAGGTTAAAAAAGATATTCAATTTTCACAACAGAATTTCAAAAAAAAAACTATAGATATGCGTTCGTACACTTCAAAGGAAGCCCCCATATAAATATGACCCCCATTCAGTTACACCCGTATATACTTGGTATCGCTCTAACCAATTTCTTACTAATGCCCCTTTTCCTCGGACTGCCCCACACTCTTCTTGATACCCTATCAAACGCTTTCTCCAGATCTATAAAGGCCATATAAGCTTCCTTGTTTTGTTTTTGCATTTTCTCAACTATTTGACGCTGAATATATGATCTTGAGCACTTCTTCCGTTCCTAAAACCGCTTTGTGACTCTGCTAGTGTTGGTTCTATTATAGTTCTTAGTTTTCTCTCTAATATGTACTCATATATTTTCAAAACTGTACTTAGCAGTGTTATTCCTCTATAGTTTTTACAGTTCTTGTTGTCTCCTTTTTTAAATATCGGTAGAATTACGCCTATCTCCCAGTCATTGGGAACTACTTCTTCCCGCCAAAGGGAAGGGAATATGAGAAGAGAATGAATATAAATACCTGTCGGTTTCAGTTGTCTTGCTAAAGGAGGCGCATCCTCGGTGTCTTCTTTGAGCTGCGTCCACCGGTACAGGGGACCACTTGTATGAGAAGGAGACGGCGTGTGATTAAGTATGAAGTTTTGAATATGAGGTCAATAACCCGCACTATATGATTGGTGAAAAGGGTTTTATAATTAACACGCGGTAGGTTAGCGTAAGACCTGTAGTTGTGTATACAGACTACACCCTTTTTTTAATCAGAATTACAATTTTGAATGTTTTCGCTTCTCTCTCGCGTGCGCTTGAATGCCGCGGTGCGGTCCGGCCACCAGAGGGCACTTCATATCGGCGCGGAACATTTTCAAAAATATAAGGTTTTCTGAACAATAAGAAATTGGATATTCCTTACTTAATACTTCTAATACTTCTTCATTTATATCCATTTTTAATCCTACTATTACTAAATTATTTTTTCTTTCCTTTTTGTCCAATTCTTCTAATCTATTGCTGAGACCTGTCATTTCTCCCTTTATGCTTTCATTTTCTTTTTTCAGTTGTTCATTCTCTAATTTTAAAGCCTTTATATCTTCTACATATTGTTTTTGCTCTAGTTTAATTTCTTTGACGTCCTTGGTTACTCCCATTAACATTTCCATCATCTTATCTAATTTATCTTCACTATCTGCCCCTTTTCCTTTTTTTAAGGGTATTCTTTTTATTTTACTATTTTTTTTAAACATATCTTCTCCAGCTTCTCGTTTTCTTTTGGTTTCCTCAGTAGAGTATTCCTCATCACCGCTGGTCATAGTTTTATAAATTCTTGTTTGTCTCCTATCTGTTTTCCTTAATACGGTACTGTTCTTTAAACAACAAATTTTAAATCGCCTATTTGCTTATCAGTAAGTATCACTTTTTTCTATTCTGTTTTTGCGACGCCCCACGATCAAAATCTTATCCGGATCAACTTCTCGAAGATATTTCCCTTCTTAGAGCATTTTATTTATATATGCACTTACCCTTTCTGCTATATTTTTATCTGCATGGTGTATCTTATTGTATACTGCATTCACCACTGCACTAAAAACTATTTATTTTGTTCCATATACTCCAATAATTGGATTAGTCCATTATCTTGATAGTTTTAAAAAAGTTGAAAGATATAGCCTTGTTTTCAACACGGCGCCTTTTACCCATTTTCGACTGATAGTAAGCGCTTCTGGGGTAGACGGAAGCACAAAAATGAGACTTTAGAAATGCACATTGGGAATTGATTTATCGCATACAGGGTGTCCAAAATTTGATGACCAATTACAGTATTTTCAAAGTCGAAAAAGTTCGTTTTTTGAAATGAGACACCCTGTATATCATTGGATGGTCGGATGCAGAACTTGATTATGGATCGATTATAGCGTTATATATCGAGCTATAACTTTCCCTATACCTATTTCCAACCGTTCTCTTGTTAATCCATATTTTCTATTTTAATGTGATTTTTGTCAGACACCGAAACAACGTTTGTTTTTCGAAACAAAATGAACGTGACCGAAACGGCAGAAATTCACTTTAATTAGAACATGAAAACATAACACAAACATAACAAAACTTAAGAGCGTAATAACAAATAAAAAATATGAAAAACTTGGAACAGTAAGATAAGAAATAATAAATGAATGTAAACTAAATCATTACAATAATTGTTCTATCTGACCGCCATTTTGATTCAAACACTGAATAACTCTGTTATATACTCCTCGCGAAACAGACCTCCGAAGTTCATCTGAACTTAGATTAGTAAGCGCGTCGTGAACACAGTTCAATAATTCCTCTCTAGTTTGTACAGGCCCAGAGTACACACATTAGTTATTTTATACGGCCCCAGAGGTGATAATCTAAGGGCGTCAAATCGGGTAATCTGGGCGGCCAGTTCCAGGGTCCCTGTGGGCCAATCCACCGATCCTTGAACATCAAGGTTAACTCCTGGTGTACAGCTATAGTTGAATGCGCTGGAGCACCATCCAGCTGATACCAACTGTTTGCTGTGTCACGTGGAGGTAAAGCATTCAGAAAATCACTAACAAACCCTCTGAGTATCTCCGGATATCTAGCCCCATTCAAATTTTCATCGTACACGTGATATCCCACTCTATTGTCCATAATCAAACAAAAAACATTGAAACTACAGTGGTCCTGATGAGTATGTTCCCTTATGACATTTGGATTATTTTGTGCCCAGTATGATGCCAAATACGTGATTCAGAACTACACACACTGCTACTTGCATCATGAAACATAAGAATCAATACCGGCATCGCAGCATACATCAAGGTGTGTAGGCTGCTTTACATCAGCTGAAAGAGAAAAAAATCTAACTCGTCAAATGAACGAGCTACAAGGTATAATAGAAAAGTTAGATTTATCATTTTTTCTCAGTAACTTTTAAACTTTCCCCTGTATGTCATTTTTCGCCTAACCGTAGAATTACTAATAGGAAACTGCACTAATTTGGTCATTTAACCATTTTTGTATTTTTTAGAAATAGGGCACCCTGCATACAGCGGTTCTCATTTAAAAAATAAGAAAGTTATTATGAGTTTAATTAGCAAAATTATTTTTGGTGCGTTTTGTTTTTACTTTTTTTATAGGATTGTTCTTCATGCTTTCTAAACTCGGTCTCACACACCAATACATTTCCAATTCGGCACTTATTGGTTGCTTGGCAACAAATCAACTTCGTTTGCTTTTATTTAGTTACAAGTTAATTCAGGAAATAATAATCCTATAGTTGAATTATTTACAAAACTTGTAAAAGCAAATGCTTTTGTACATGATAATAATATAGTAGATAGTGATTTATTCCAAGGTATTTTAATGATCCTTGTATACACTTACTAACATACCTACATTAATGGGATAGGAGCAATATTAAAAAAACAAACTTGGTTTTAAAAAACTGTTATTTTGATTTATATTTTAAGAAGAGTATGTTTTGCTCACTAATCTACACTACATAGTAATTTTAACTAAATCGTTATAGAATTATGCAAGAACTAATAACCATGGTAATTAAACTATTAATATTGTAGCTAATGCAAAACATAACATTTCTTTTTTTTTAGTATAAATTTAAAATAAGACTAACCACAATATAATATGCAAAAAGTGTAATTTCATTTAAAAGCTGATGCTTTAATACTTATGTTGTATTGTCTTACTAATTGTCTGAGTTAATACCCTTAAAAAGTATGTCGAACCTCACACCGAAGTTGAAACATTTGCAATGTTATCACACTGGAAAATATTTTTTTATGATATAATTGTTTCACATCAAACCTGTAACAAATAAAATTATTTTAATAGTTCACATAAAAACAAAGACAGAATTCTAAATTATAATCAAATAATTATTTATAAACCAAGTTGTAAAGAATATTATGTTAATCTAGTTTCAAAATATTTGCAACACTTTTACGAGGGACACTTTATACCTAATATATTTCTTAATTATTTATGTATATATTAACTATGCATTCATACATTTATTTCCACAGAATTTATTGCACCTGCTATATAAAAGTAGTATAATGAAGTATTTAGTGTAAAATAGTTTCTTCTAAGTCATTAGTACCTATCACCTTTTTATTTTACGGTACTTTTAAGGGGTTTTCCTCAATTAACGAAGTACATACAATTTTTGCTACTCAAATTAAATAGGGTTAGCTAATGAAACCAATTACTTAAGATTTAATTTTTGTTATTATCTATTTTCCATACAAGAGGTCTGATAGTATAACAAAAATTTGAAAACACTGAATGCGAGACCCCAAATGGTGAAAGTGGTATTAATATATATATTGAGCAGTGACCATACAGTATATGATAGAAATGTAGATAGAACTGATGTTAATGAACTGAATTGTTTTATTTTAAATAGTCCGTATATAGCAAAATAATTTTACACCTTATAAAAGAAAGCGACCCAAAAATGTTTTTAGTTTGTTTATGCATTTTGTTACCTAAAGCATCTACCTAGTGTCTCATAGTAGTTATTTGTATATTAGTTGTTTGTCTCATCCTTTTAGTATTTTCAATTCACAAATATATGTGCAATTTTTACATAATGGTTGCAAAAGTTCAAAAACATAATTAATTAATAATATTAATATCAGATATTCACTTATCAGGTTAAGTACAGGTAGTTTATTGGTGAACTAGATACTAATATAAACATTTGCTACTTTTATGCCTACACAGAATTAAGGTAGTATGGTAGGGAGATGCTATACAGGGTGATTTTTTTAACTTGCCCATTAGAATATTTTCAACTGCCGATAATGCTAGAGGTCTGAAAGTTGGTACACGGATATTAGTGACTATACCAAATTCGGGGAAAATATTTTCAAGATGGCGGCCCTTCTGTCAACCCAAATATCGACGCCATATTGGATTTTTTAAATTGCACCCCCATTTTTTATTCGATTTTTTAAATCTGCGCTCTTTTGCGGTTAAAATGAACCCAATGTGTCTAATACTTACTTGTTATAGTTTTTGAGATATGTTACTTTTTCTGTTAAAATTTGCGTTTGCAGAGGTTGTTTAAAAAATTCATAACTTTTTCACTATTGACGCAAAATTAAAACTGCTTGGTTCAGTCGATAGCTGAAGGTTTGTAGAATATTCAGGTATGTTTCAAAATAGTTAAATGTTGTTTGGTATACCTGCAATAATTTTTTAAAAATGAAGTTGAAAAAGTGTCAAAATTTCAATTTTTTTAAATAGCACGACCACATTCTACCATCGTCACTGGATAGGAAACTTAATTCAAAAGGCACTTTTAATAACAATCCCTATACCTATTTGCATTATTTTCGAAGATATTTGGATTTATTTGGAATTTCCTACCAAATATCGTTCACGCGATGGACGAGTAGGCCATGAACTTTAAAACAATGCCACTATTGTGTCAACGCTAACTCTTGTTGTCAACCTGACAGCTTTCTTACAAGTGTTTTGCAAATATTTGTTCATATTACGATGAATGCCTACCCTAATGATGTTATTTTTGATTTAATCGCTATTTACGGCAGATGCGATAACATAATTGAGAGAACCTGCCGTGCCTTCAATTTGAAATATCCAGAATTACCTCCAATGAATAGGAAGAAGCTTTCCAGTCTGCGTAATAAATTTATTCTTACTAGAAGCATAAATCCACCCAGAAACCGGCTTAAAGTGGTCACCGGAAATGAAGGAAACCAAATAAATATTTTGGGATATTTTGCCGCTTTTCCAACGGCGTCAATACGAGCAGCTTCCAGTGATTTGGGACTTAGTTATTCCTCCATTCAGAAGGTGTTATCTTTGCACAATTTTCATCCTTATGCATTCATAAGGTTGCAAAAACTCCGGCCAACGGATTACCTTAAGCGGGTAACTTTTTGCGAACAACTGTTGGTAAAAATACAAGAAGATGGTAATTTTCTGAAAAGAATTTGTTGGACGGACGAGGCTAAATTTGCTCAACGAGGTGTATTTAATAAAAGAAATCGCCATTTTTGGGCCAATCAAAATCCTCATTTGATAATAGAAGTGGAAAACCAAATTCAATTTTCAATAAATGTTTTTTGCTTATTAATGGATAATCAAGTACAATGGTACATGTATGAAGAAAATTTAAATGGTGAGCGTTATTTACAAATTCTGAATAATTGTGTAGACAATTTTCTTGACAATTTGCCTCTGCCAGAAATGATAAACGCATGGTACCAGATGGACGGTGCGCCAGCCCATTCAACAAGAGCTGTGCACCGTAAATTGGAAGACTTGTTTCAAGATAGGTGGTGGGGAAATAGGGGTCCGTGGCTTTGGCCGCCTCGTTCACCGGACCTTACCCCACTTGACTTTTACTTGTGGGGGCGAGTTAAAGAGGAAGTTTACCAAACAGAACCAAGAACATTGCAACATTTAATCGGAAGAATTACACGAGCTATGAACTCTCTGGACCAAAACGAAATAAGAAGAGCCACAATCGCCGCAGTACAAGAACGTGTTACTGAATGTTTGCATAAAAATGGGAGGCACATTGAACACGTGTAGACTATTATAGTTTAACCATAGTATCCCATAGTTTTATTATTGTTTTTATATTTTTTTGTGTTATTATGTTTGTTATGTTGTTCTTGGTTATGTTCTTCAGACATGCACCCACCATTGTACTCGATGATTATCCATTAACAAACGAAATACATTTGTTGAAAACTGAATTTGATTTTCCACATGTATGACCAAATGGGAACCTTTATTTTCTCAAAATGGCGATTCCTTTTATTAAATACACCCCGTTGAGCAAATTTTGCCTTGTCCGTAATATCCGTCGTAATATGATCAAATATTTGCAAAACACTTGTAAGAAAGCTGTCAGGTTGACAACAAGAGTTAGCGTTGACACAATAGTGGCATTGTTTTAAAGTTCATGGCCTACTCGTCCATCGCGTGAACGATATTTGGTAGAAAATTCCAAATAAATCCAAATATCTTCGAAAATAATGCAAATAGGTATAGGGATTGTTATTAAAAGTGCCTTTTGAATTAAGTTTCCTATCCAGTGACGATGGTAGAATGTGGTCGTGCCATTTAAAAAAATTGAAATTTTGACACTTTTTCAACTTCATTTTTAAAAAATTATTGCAGGTATACCAAACAACATTTAACTATTTTGAAACATACCTGAATATTCTACAAACCTTCAGCTATCGACTGAACCAAGCAGTTTTAATTTTGCGTCAATAGTGAAAAAGTTATGAATTTTTTAAACAACCTCTGCAAACGCAAATTTTAACAGAAAAAGTAACATATCTCAAAAACTATAACAAGTAAGTATTAGACACATTGGGTTCATTTTAACCGCAAAAGAGCGCAGATTTAAAAAATCGAATAAAAAATGGGGGTTGCAATTTAAAAAATCCAATATGGCGTCGATATTTGGGTTGACAGAAGGGCCGCCATCTTGAACATATTTTCCCCGAATTTGGCATAGTCACTAATATGCGTGTACCAACTTTCAGACCTCTAGCATTATCGGCAGTTGAAAATATTCTAATGGGCAAGTTAAAAAAATCACCCTGTATATAAATATCCTTTCCGCATAGGAAGAACGAGTTCACTGGGTATAGAAGTATAGTTAATAATATGGCTGCCTCGCCAGGCCCAGATTTTTAAAATATCATTTTAGAAATGGGGAACAAAAATAATGCAATAAAATAAAACAAAAAAATAAAGAAAGATCATCGGATGCAAAAAAATTTGTATTGCTCCTTAAATAATACTATTTTATTGCTGTGATGCCTAATGCTTTCAGATTTATCAATTTTATTTTTACTAAAGTACTACATTTTTATAGTACCTGAATAATGTAACCACAATGTACATATGGTATGATTTTGAAAATTTTGATTGAAAATCTGATATTTCTAGCTCCCAGTCCAGATACTTCTTCAGTCTAATATACTACCCTCCCCCTAATAGCTTTACTCGCTGTGGACGAAATATTAGTGGTCTTAATTACTCTAGTTGCAATCGTCTGGTGAATGCTGTTAAGGTCGATCTAGAAGGTCTAATATTTAATCGCCTGTTATATGTCCGCCTTACATATTCACGGCCTTGTGCATATGATCCATCGCTGTGCTGTTAATTTACCCTAAGCTAGTATGACCAAGTTATCTACATAGACCAGAGCTTGATATCCGTTACTGTCCAGTAAACTTACTAACATCGTCCACCACAAGGCTCACAGGAGTGGAGACGAAACGTCTTGTTGCAGACACCCTCATTGAACCCAAGCCACTAATGTTTTCTCCAGTATTATGGATATACTTATCAATCTTTCCCTGAGCATGTATCTAATCTATCCACCTAGAAATTTTTATGATAGATATTATTATAGTATTACCAAATGTTCTCTCAATATCCAAAAAGACACATAATAGCACCTACTTGTTTGTAAAACGATGAAAAAATAATATGATATCAGCGTTTAAAGCAACAATTATATATCTGTTATATATTCCTAATTAGACATTAACTTAATATTAAGGTTAAGGTTAGGATGGCATTATTTTTTAACTGAGCGTAGCTTTTGAGATTTGGTTGAAGGAAAAAATAGAAAAATACTTGAATACTACAAAAACGTCGTGTCTATAAAATATAAAAAAAAAAACATAAAATACACCCTTACCACATTCTGTTACATCAACCATTAAAGTAACAGGATTTTGATCTTAGATTGGATTTTTGTCATTGGCTTAAAGGTTTCCTTACCGAAGATGCTACGTTTCTGTCAAAAATCTTATGGACCGACGAAACAACTTTTAGTAGCAACGGGAAAGTAAATTTGCACAACATGAATTATTGGTCAGCAACTAACCCTCATTGATTAAGAGACGTCGATCACCAGAACAGGTGGAGTGTAAATGTGTGGTGCGGTTAAACAGACGGGCCATTTTTTTTCGATGGTCATATTAACGGGGACTTAAAGTTCCTGAACACTGATTTGCTGCTTTTATTAGAGGAAATGCCCATTACTGAGAGAATGAACATGTGGTACCAACATGATGGATGCCCAGCTCATTTGTCCCAGAACGTCCGAAATTATCTTGACGATACGTTTCCAGATAAATGGATTGGCAGAGGAAGTCTTTTTCCGTGGCCTCCAAGCTCCCTAGACCTTACTTGTTTAGATTTTTATCCATGGGGCAGAATAAAACACGTGTTATTCAAAAATCGCCCCACAACACCGGAAGATATGAAACAAAGAACTCGTGTGGCTATAAGAAATGTATCAGCTGCCGAAATTGAAGCCGCGGTGCAATCTACGAGAGAAAGACTTAATTTTTGGATCGTCACTGATGGTAAACATTTTGGACATCTTTAATTTTTGCTTTTTTGTCCACATAGTCTCATAGACGCTGACAAATTTGTGTAGTTATTGTTATACCTTATTTTGCTTTTAAATAAAAGCCTGGATAAAGTGTGAAGAGAGGCTGGTTTTTGTAAAATAATATCCAATTACTAAAACAGCAAATAACTATACGTTTTGTTTCGTAATGATACGGGGTAAATGAAAATGTATTCTCCTTCTTTAGGTACAATACGAAAATCTAAATATTTCCTAAACGGTTTGAGATATCGAGATGCGGTTTTGACCAGTGTTATTTTAACTAAATGTTGGTTATAATGACGTGGACAAAAGTACATCGTTCCATTTAAAATTTCCAAGAAAAATTAAAAAATAGGTTAGGTTTCAACATATCGCCATTTTGTACCTTTATTAACCAACTTTTTGCAATCACTAAAACATTTATTAAATCTGTAAGGTATTCTCTTTTAAACAAACCCAATTGCAAGAAAATCCGTTAAAGCGATCCGAAAATACAGCATTTTTTCAAATGAATCACAAAAACTTCTCCCACCCCTTTATTTATCGAGAAAATAAAAAATGTCACTGAACAAGTTTTAGGGAATGGACTAACGATTAAAACTGATAAAAAATATATCCAAATTAATAAGGCATTTTTCATTTAAAGTCAATTTTAAAAATTACATAGTCAGTTGCACCTCTTGCGGAGATTTACGGAAGATAAAAATATGTTTAATGAAATTTTCATGGCCACTTTTATTATGAGAATTGTTTTCCCGAACCTGTAGGACCAATAGTTTGCCATATACAGGGTGTCCCAAACCAAAATAAAAATAAAACTCTTATAAAAAAAATTTCTCTGATGCACGCCTAACTAGTTACAGGGTGTTATTTTGGAAGAAAAAAAACCAATTTTCCACAATAACTTAAAAACCGTTTCGTAGATTTAGGTAATTTTTGGGTGACGTGTACATCTATTAAAGGTCATTAAAACTACATGTTGTTTGTTTAACTCTGACACCTGTGGTGGCCTAGGCCTACTCTTCCTTATGATTTTGTCTTCATAACTCTTGCATATCCTACTTTTTCGAGGATTAACTAAGTTTTCCTTAATCGGCTACCAATTCTGAAAAAAAAAGTACAGCTCTAAAATTAACCGTTTTCGAGTAAATTGAGTGTAAAGTACAGACTACATTCCTTTATGCAGAAAAATACATGCAAAGGAAGTTATAAGAGTCAGAGTTAAACAAACACCATGTAGTTTTAATGACCTTTAATAGATGTACACATCACCCACAAATTACCTAACGATTTTTAAGTTATTGCAGAAAATTGGTTTTTTTTTTCAAAATAACACCCTGTCTCGTTAGGCGTGCATCAGATAATTTTTTTTTATAAGAGTTTTATTCTTATTTTGGTCTGGTCCACCCCCGGTAAATTTTTGTACGCTCACACTGGGACACCCTGTATACCTCAGGCACATTGCTGGTGGAGTAGTTGTTTTCAGCATTCTCTACAAATAGTTAATTTGATTGTTATATGAAATTAAATGTCACATCATTCATAATTGTGAAGCTATAAATGATACACGTTTTCTAATTCGAATCTACACAATTAAGACTGATCACCTTATATAATCCCTATTTTTTACTACTGTGACTTAAAACTATATTATTAAACCATACCCAGCATCATTAAACAATTCTCTGGCACCATCTTGGCATTCTGTCAATACTAGCTCAATATTATTAAAATGGTTTTGCATACACCAGTTTTGCACAGTTTCAATTAATTTTAGTCCTACACCTTTTCGGCGGTACCTAGAAAAAACAAAATAAACAATTAGGTACAAACTGGATGGAACTAACTGTCTAACTAACTATTCTGTCTACTAAATTCGAGATGTGCTTATAATACAGTCAATTTGTCCTGAATATGGTCCCTAGCGGGAAAGTTGTGGGGTAGTTTTGATTTCTTTCATTCTAAATGTTTTTGGGGTGCTGAATCCGAATCTGATGTTTGCTAACAAAAATTTGTGACGCAACATATAAAAAAATGCAAAAAAAAGGTAAAAAATATCATTTTTTGCGGTTTTTTGCTCATAACTCGGAAACTATCCAATTTTCGTAAATAATACTTCCAATCAAAATTAAAGTATATAAAATTTTCTACAAATTTCATTATTTACGTTTTTTTCTCCGACGAACCGTTCCGGCTCAAGAGTTAGTTAAAAATAGATGTATTTCGGCCGTCGCCGCAGAAACTCACTTTTTTCACTCCAAAACTCTAATTTATTATTAAAGGCTGTCATTTCGTCAATTCCTCCTAGTTTTATTTTGAATACAATACAGTTTAGACTGGTTCAACTGTTATGCCTTCATACTAAAGAATGGTGTACTCTCCAGTCTCTCCAGTATTAAAAAGCATTTTGAAAATCAGATTGTATTTAAATTCTGTGCAAATATAATTCCATCTTGTACGTCTTTTAAAAGACCTCTTTCGTTCCATTTGACTGCTTCACAGGTAACCCACTAACCAATAACAATTATTAGTAACAATAATAACAATTATTAGTAAGCGGCCGGGAAGATCCAGGCAGCGCTCGAGTCGAGTCTAGATTCTCACTGCTCTCCGATGCTGACAGGCGGCGGCTTTCGCACTCCACATCATATTATTCAGTAATGTTTATAAACATAGGCCGATACAGTTTCTACATTCTAACAGTATTGTTGTTCGCGAGTGGTCCTCTCCTGTACCACAACAGCCGGATGATATATATACTAATGAAAAAATTCAATGATGAAAAAATTTATTCACAGCAGGCTGTGCAGGAAGCTGATATCTTAATTATCACAAGAGCTCTGATGTTGGCTCCATTCAATAAATTTGTGACAGTGGTGGGGGAAGATATCGACCTTTTGGTGATTTTGATTGGAATTTGTAGCCCTGATATAAAAAATGTCTTCTTTTTGAAACCAGGGAAAGGAAAGGTGTCTCAAACCCTCTACAATCCTCCTCTTGCCGCTGACAAAACCATATCAGATCATATATTGTTCCTGCACTCGATGACCGGTTGTGACACCACGTCTGCTTTGTTTAATCAGGGAAAACTGAAATTTCTCAAAGTCTTGCAAAAGAACAATAACTTGCAACCAGTCATTGATGCTTTCAAATACCCTCTTACACACCAGGACGAGATTGGCGAAGCAGGAAACGTGTTTCTCATGGCTCTATATGGGAAAGGACATCAGACTAGCCTGGACGATTTGAGATACAGGCAATACGTATCTTCATCGTACAAAAGTAAATCCAATATTGCCTCATTACCCCCCCCACTGAAGCTGCTGCACGACAACATTAATTGAGAGTTTACTTTCAAGTGCAGCAGTGGTTATCTGGTCAAAGCACACTCGACGAGCAACAAAGAGACCCAAACGAGTGGGGGTGGAAAAAAACCAGGAATGATCTCGTGCCAGTGCCAACCACTTTGAACCAGTGAACTTGCACAGGACTCGATACTCCGCTACATCTCTTGTAAATGCAAAGAAGGTTGCCAACGCAATTGTGGATGCAGAAAAGCAGACCTCTATTGCTCCCCGATCTGCACATCGTGCGAAGGGCTGTGCGAAAACATCGAGCTACCGGAAGACAGTATTGACATAGACGAAGAAGAGACCGAAGAAGAAGACCGAGAACAGACTGAAGAAAGACACTTAGATGATGCGGAAGGTATGTCCAATCTCACAATCTTTTTCGTAATCATTCATCTCTCCTTGAGATACAAGATACTTGAAAACAAGTTTTTATTTTCTCACCACGTATTTCATTTGGCAGATGAACAAGCTCCGAACAGGACCCGCTGCCTTCGAAGAACCTCAGCCAGGACCCTCTAAACGACAACGGCTGATATAGTTTTTCCTCATATAATAATATTCAAATATAATATAATATGTAATAATTTTTCATAAAGATTTTTCATTGAAATTTCAACTTTTTTTGTAACTGAATTTGTACAATTTGGGACTTCATTAAATAACGTGAACATTATGTAATTTTTTAAAAAACTACCTGTACCTTTACATATACGATCTAAATAAGGTGTGTAGAGAACTGGGAGAAGTTCAGTAATTGACAGCCTTTAATAATAAATTTGACGTTTGGAATGAAAAAGTAGATTTTTGTGGAGACGGCCAAAATGCAAAATTTTTTTGCATTTTTTTCTATGTTGCGTCACGAATTTTTGTTAGCAAACATCAGATTCGGATTCAGCACCCCAAAAAACATTTGGAATGGAAGAAATCAAAACTACCCCACAACTTTCCTGCTAAAAGTACAATTTGACTGGATTATTATGGGACAAAAAAAAAACTTTTAATGTAAAGACTTTAAGAGACTCTCAACCACATGGAGTTTGACCGAAAGCAATTTCAAAATGTGTGCGAGTTAGTCCATGTATTTGTTGTTATATTGTGTTAATACAGGCTATAAAACTTGACTCTAGGGGTCACATTGAAGTCATCGTAAACTTTTGTACTAGTAATTAAATAATTGGTTAAATTTATAATTCAAGATGCAGTTAAAAGTGTGGCAAAACATCAAAAAATATAATAAATAGGTTAAGAACTTAATTGCTTCTCTAGTGTTTGTCCAAAATTACAGAGAGTGATTCATAAGTAGCATCAGAGCGCTATTACTATTCACCGTATAAAATGATTGCATATAGAAATTTTATGTGCTGTTCCCTACAAACACTTGACTATATTTCATGATTGTATATGAGGAGCAATGTGATGTATTTTAAAAAATGAATCAATGTAATTGGTTAATACCGAATCAAGTTCGAAAACTGGAGCATGTGCACATAGATACATGTCCACAATATCCCAGTTTTGGAAGTGGCATAGAAAGCGCTCGTACATAAATGATATTAGAATTTCGCATTATAATGAAATTATTAGTTTGCTGTTTTTCTGTAGTAATAATGAGACTATTTAAAGTATCTTAATATTTTAAAAACCTGAAAACACAATTTTGAAACAAGTTTAAAGTTATTTGTACGAATAAATAATTAATGTTTAAATAATAAATAATATAATGCCTAAAACTCCTAGTGTAAAATACCAACTAGCTGCCAATGGTGAGTTGTCTTAATACAAAAGTGAACAAAGTCAAATGGAGCATGCATGAGAATAACTGTGTAGGTAACTGTAACGGAAAAATTCCAAACCTATTGTCTACACCTAATCTAAATAGCCAAGCCCAATCTTCTGTTTGAGAATGTTTCATAACAGCTATAGTTCCGATAACCTAAAATAAAAAAAATACATAATACAAGGGTGTCTCGAAACAATGTTGAAAAAACAGATGAAATAGTAGAAATAATAAAAATATTTAAACCTAAATGCAAGGAAAAGAAAATTATAATGTTAGCATAACACATTGTTCAAGATATTTAACAATTCTCTTTTAGTTCAGTACCTATTGTTGTTGTCATTTTCTACTTTCACATACCTATTATGAGATATTTTTTGTTCCATAATATATTGTTTGGTTTAATAAAACCATTAAAGTAAAAGTTAATCCAGTTTTTGCACCAAAATGATGCAGGTTCAATGTAGAATACTCACAGTTCAATTTAAGTAATTAGTTTCCCAAATATAACCATTTGCAGGTAAAACTTTTTTTACACATAACATGAGAAAATTGCTAAATGCTGCTAATTAGTAATTTTGTTAAAGCCACTTTACATTAATGCAATATTGCAAGTTGCAAGTGGCACGCAAATATTTATTGCTCACATGCGTATGTCGAGCTATTTCGATCAGCTGATGGCAATATTTTTCATTGCATTGAATTAGCGATTAGCGCGTGTTCTAATTTGATTGCATGGCAGAAGCAATACAGTTACTTTATTTGGGAATATTTGGGATACCAACTGAGCATTAAAGGAACTAAACCAACAAATAATCTATATTTTTAGTGTTATTGTTTTTAGAAACTGCTGCTGACAATGAAAGTATGGAAAAACAGTGATAAGATTGGTTTATTATAATTTTTTTTTCTTGTAATTATTATATTATTCCCAAGAAGTGGTTAGGAACATAACCTCATAAAAGTTTTTTCCTTTGATTGGTAGTCTCAAAGATTTTACAAAATATTCCAGTAGTGTAAAGTGCTTTCGAGATGCAAAAATTGTCATGAAAGTTTTGCATGTCATCTTTTTCATTGCATTGCATAAATGTAAAGCCGCTTTTACAACTGTTTAAAATAAAAATAGTTCGATATGGTCAACATGTTAGAGTAACCATGTGGGGTATTAACCATGACACACATATGGTTAATTAACACATTTTTGTAACTTTTCTCCTTGAGATTAGATAATAATTACCTACATTACAAAAGTTCCAAGACAAGTTATTACATTTTAAGTTAATTGCATTCTTTTCATGCCATAGCCTGTCTTTTTTTAAAGCTTTACATTAATTAAAATGATAAATTACACTTTTAAGCTTATAGTTTGTGTAAGTAAAATATGTCGTTTGTCAGTTAAAAGACACTCGTCATTTATTGTAAAAAATCAGAAATTAGATGTTGTTTTAAAATGGTTTTAATTAATCTAATAATGGTATAGTTTAGCAACATTTATCCCTAGCTTACAGAAAATACTTGGAATAAAGTGTACAATTTACTAAATAGTAGGCCTATCTATCTGTATGCTAATATTAGTGTTTCAGGTATATTTCAGTTGGTCACTGATAGTCAGTAGTAATATTATATGTAAGCCTTTATTAATACATCAACCAGAGAAAATATGTCTAATATTATGAGAGCCCAATAACTAATGTTTTTTTCTTAATATTCACTTTGACTGCTAATTCCGAGGCTAATTCTCATTGTTTTGTAGATTACGTACTGTAACAAGTTATGTGAATTTAATTAATGTGTGCACATCATCGGCAGTGGCGGCTCTTCATTTTCGCGGCTGAAGCAGCTTAAGAAAGGAGTGACGGACTGTGCTACGGACTACTGCTCTTTTTACAGGGCGCATCTCACCTAATATCTCTATTTAGCCACCGAATGCATTGTTTTGATAAAGAATTTGCTAACATATATGAAAATAATAATAATTAGGTACATAATATAAGTAGTAGGTATATATTTTAATGATAATGTATGTCGCTGTTGCCCACCAAAAACATCCTCAACGAGGTGTAGAGTACGTCTGCCAAGGGATGAGGTTGGATTGTGAATGTTGTGATGAGTTGAGGAATTAGGAAAAATTAAGGTACCTATACCTACTAATAATAATCTAAACAATAAACTCTAAAAACACAACATAAATAAAAATGAACTCAACAAAAATAATAAAAAACTGAAGTTTTTAAAATAAGTAAATAGATAAATAAATAAACACATGAGTAAGCCCTAAAAACCACCAAATATAAATAAATTCTTCTCCAGTTAACACCGTATAACTTAAAAATAAAATTTTATAGGAAAATAAAATATACTTCAAAATCTTGAAAGAAAGGGTTGGAACCTTTGGTGTGAAGATAACTAAACTAATCTTAGTTTTATCATCTCCAGATGATGCCAACTTGGTTGGTGAAATGCGCGTCCAGTGCATTATAGTATTTTGTTGTTATGTTCAAAATGCCTTAAATATCCAATGGTGATTGATAAGAAAAGAAAAATGACAAGAGGAAGAATTGCGGCTAGTAGAATTTCGTGAATTTGTAGCTCATTTATTGAATCTTCTCGAATTTGTTTTAAATAAATACAAATCTGAAAAATGTGCTTAAATATTTTTGTAAATTAATGAAATCCGTCAATCTTTCTGTTCGGCAAAAGCATCTATGATTTCATAAAATATAATTTGATGTATCAGTTTACATCTTTCTTTGTATAGGAATTAGCCAAAAAGTTAACTAAGCGATAAATTATTAATGAAATTATCAAATATTATGCTTCAATGAAGATGCTTATGCTTTTATATTTCCTCGTTACCCATTATCCTAGGTATGCAAAGAAATAACCTTATTATTTTTAAGATATGTCGCAAACAACTACTTTGCATGTAACATGCACCGACCAACTTTGAATTACAACGGCATATCTTCATGTAACCTCAACTTATTGTCTTTAATTCAGTTTTCTTTTTAATAGTGTTATCTTACATTTTTTAAATAATGAAATGTTAAACAAGCCTCTACATTACATAAAAAATAATAAATTTTAATATTATTATTAATTATTATAACATAATTTTGGTTGCATACCTTTTGTATTGAATTTTAATGGACTGCAAATAATTAGAAAGTTGATTTGACATATCATCCATCTCTTCTTATTTTTACACAATTAATTGGATTTAGGTTGTTCAAGATAAAATATGTTAGATACTCTTTCATCTTGGAATCTAAATTGAAGATCTTTTATGTTTTTGTGAAGTGCTATGTAAAGGGAAATTCTGTAACAGATTTCAGGATCATTTGTATTCAAATTAAAACGGTAATTGACAGTTCTATTTTTTTAAAAAGTTTTGTAAAAGATGTATTGGCATTTTGTCTATTATCCCTTAAGACTGATAGAATGTGATCCATTAATGTATTGGCACAGGATTTATCCAAATTTTTTTTTTTTTTTTTGTAGAACTACTTAAATTCAAAGTTATTGATTAAACAAAAGACAAACAATAAAGTGCCATTATAAAATATGTAGAGAAAACTGATGTCATTAGGCTTTGCGCTTTTGAGGAAGTACATCAACATCTTTCCATGTAGATGTGGTATGTAATGAATCTACAATGTTCTCTAAACTTACTTTAAATAAATTTTAAAATTGTGTCATGTCATTCGGTTCATCTTGCCTCGCATAATTTAATCAAGGTGTCGTTCCCGCATTTGGAAATTATTAGGACAAAGTGTCTTTTTGCAGAAGCATTAAAGAATGACATAACCTCTTTCATTACCTCTACACAGTTTCTGACTAGTTAAACATTATTAGAAATAGACAGATTGAGAGAATGGCTGAAACAAGATTTTATCGCATTGGGCAAATATTTTTGCAGTTCAGCTACAGCTCGTTTTTTATCTGAAAGCATAACACTACAAGTATTGATATTTATACCGAAGCAGGTCTCCAGGTTGAACCCCATGATCCTTTAAAAAAGGAAAAACAAGCTAATTGTTCTCCCATTAACTTTGGGTCACTTTTCTGATTAGCCATACTGTTATAACAATCTAGAAATGCAACAAAATCCTCTCTGATTTCACCGTCATTTCCTAAATACCTTATGACCAACGACATATGGCTTAAGTCTGTGGTCTCATCGAAAATAATACTATAATATCAAACGATTTTAATTTGGTGGAAAAGTGTTCTGTATTTCGTTACCATAAGTTTCAATTAACTGATTCTGAATATTCTTGCAAATGTATGTTGCTTTAGAACTATAAGACTCTAAGTGACTTTTAAGTTCATGATCTCCACTAGACGATCTAAATCTAAGAAGCTCCCTAAAATTTTCATCATTTTAACTTGATGATGATAAATCCTCAATTTCTAGCTTTCCATAATCTCTATGTCCACGAAGTGGTATATTTTGACGACCTAAGAATATTAATGTCTCAATGATGAGGCGTAGTCTCTCCCAATTTTGTTTAATTTATTCATGTCTTCTTGAACCAAAATATTTATTATTTCTTTTCCAGAATGTTCGTAGTTACGTATAAAATTTTTGGATAGTCCTCAACTTCCCCTGTGACACTTGCGTCGTGAACTACCAAACTATCATCTTTTCCATACAATTTGGAATATTTACATAGAGGCGTGGTTACTAATTTGTTTAGTGGTGTAATTTATTTAATCCACCATATCTTGCAAATATGCTACGAAATTTACAAAAAATTCCACCATGCTCAGAATAGGTAAGCCATTTGACTGATTCAAAATGCTTGAACGACATATTTTTAAAATTTTCATCGCCTACGGCCTCAGTCTCAAAAATTTTATATAAGCTATTACTGCTATTCTTATTATTTGTATCTGAGTGTAAAGAGGTTTCACTATCTGGTAATCGTATTTTCTTCACGAAGGTATCTAACGTGTTCATCTGCCTTTGTTTACTCATTTTCTAAAATAGACCTAATTTTATAATTTATATAATAAAATAGCAGTGTTGGGTGTTGGTAACCTACCTTTTCAAAAAATAGAAGCTGGTGCTGTAAAAGGTAAACAGTAAATAATACTTTTAAAAAACGTTTGTACTTTGTACACTAATCTAATAATTTATAGACAATATTCACACAATATAAACACGTGCAATATGTACTGCTTCTGTTCCTGACAAAACTAGGGAACTGTCGCAATTAGGTGGCATGGTTATTAGAAATATAGGACATGCAACGTGGCAATAGTCACATATATAAAGGCACACTGCGTGAGTGCACGCTGTAACATGTACTATGCCAACTTGCCGATGAACTAAGGCGGCGATGCCAAGAGTATGTTCCGGCCGCTATCCTAATAACTTAGATAAAGTAGGAACATGGAAAAAAATTAAAAAGTCGATATTGAATATTAAAAATAGTGCAGCCAAGGAGTAGTGCTGTCACTCCCACATAAAGGCAGGGCTACGAGCTGCCAATTCCTCGGCACCGTCGCCACAAATAATTCGTGCTTCAAATTTGCACTATTTAATTTAAATTTACATATTTAGGGCATTATAATATGATATATGAATTCCAGTTAAATAATTTTATAATGTACCTAATAAATTAGATATTGAAAAAATCCAAGTTAGGCCAGGGAGCCTCAGCCTCCTCTGCCTCCTCAAAGAAACCACCACTGATCATCAGTCATCTTATGTTAAAATTGCTATATCCATGGCAAGTATTTAGTGCATATTTTTCCCATAACTCTGATGTTCCTTAAGATAAATTAAAAATTATTTGGCAGGAGTTGTATGTATCCATTTTTACACTTTTTTATTATTGGCTATATAATTTGTAACAACTAATTTTCTTATTTTTAAAACTATCTCCTGTATTTTATTTAATTTTTTGAAAGAGCATAATATTCTGAATGGAAATACATACATACTGCATACTCTACACGTGAACTCGGCCGCTTCGTAGTATTGACATTTTATAATTTAGACAGATGCAAATGTTTGTAAAACTTTTTTTATGTAGGGGACCCTCATCTAATTTTTGCTATGTGAAAATAAGATAGAATATACCATACTTCATGTCATACTTTGACAGCTTCAAATAGCAAATACTTTTTTATAGGCCTTGAAAAAAATTATAGTGACTCATTGCCAGCATACAGAGCCATTCGACGAGTGAAGTGTGCAGGAATGGCGATTCCATAAGCGCGTCTTATAAGAGGATGCCGAATTTCACAAAAATATATAAAAACATGGAATTTTTCTATAACTCATATTTACTATAGTCGGGCTGTTTTATAGCTTTTGTGAATTCTTACAACATAAACAAACATTGAACATTACAATGAAAAGAAAACACTGGAAAAACAATAATCATTAAAAATGTTTGTAACCATCGCAGAGTACTTGCAATGGTACTTACTCCAAACGATGCCCTTAAAGACACCGATGGTCCACCGCCACCCGCTGAAGTCTACCAAAACGCAAATATATGACACGTAAACACTAAACACTGTTAAAGACTATAAACACTGTATAAGCTAAACACAAAATCACACAATATTAGAAACACAGAAGTTGCAAAATCAATACCATCACGATAATTCTCACTTCACTGTCACTCTGTGCTAGTACCATTATGACTACAGTTATAACTAATCACTGTCAATTTGACTATAATGATCACTATCTCACTGGAACTTCTTTCCCCTAGAAAGAATTGTATAATAGAAGTGGTTCGATCAAACCCACATACGCTGTTTCTCTTTTTGTGCAGGTATAATGCGCTTACCCCATGTTTCTGCAGTAACACGATTAATAGCCTCTTGTTACAGTAATTTGGTACCACTTAATTTAAAATTGCTGTTGTAAAAGTGTCCATGTCTTCATGTTAATAGCTCGTTCATCGTAACTCAAATACATTAAACCATTTTCTAAAACCTGAATCACTTCCAATGTGTTATTATCAACTGCTGTCCTTTTCCAGAAGGTGCCTTTAACACCATAGAAAATCTTTCTTAAAAATGGCTGTCATGATTCTGAACATTGCAATCTTGCCACACTTTTGTCACAGTATGACCTTCGTTTGACCTTCAGAAAATATACATATATTTTCCTATTGAGGCACCTAATTCCCTTATTTTTGTTAAATATTCTCTATGCCATACCACAATGTCGTGTTTTTCTATAAGCATACTTTTACGACTAAAATTCATTTGGTGTATCGTCCTTATGAGAATTTTGTTAAATAATTTAGGTAAATCATCAACCTTCATTTTTTTTATTGTTGGAATTTTATTTTTAAAATAGAAACCGTGAATTTTCCTACATTAAACATATTTCACGTTGTTGTCAACTTCAACCCTCTTCGTACCGCAAGCTTCAACTTATTTTTTCTTTGCATTTGTTTTCTGACTTTTTGTTGCGAACGATAACGAACAATTTATATACACAACTTCTCTTACATTTATATCGTGCTCAAATTCCTTCAAATACATTTTTTATCATTCGCACTTCTTCATTAGTTAAATTAGGTCTTTTATAAATAGTAGTAAGACCACAAGTTCCCGCACTTGCTTCAATTAAAAAAAAAAAAAAAAAAAAAAAAAAAAAAAACAACGTTAAAAACAATGTAATAATTGACATTGCAATTAACTCTCACACAGAAGTTGTCTACAAAAAACACGTTTTAAAACACATTGCCAGTCACGTTGCTTATGTTTTAAAATACACCAATTCCATTGCACCTCATATAGTCTATGAAATTATTAGTCACGATCAACATGCATAGCAAGTGGCACATTAAATTTCTATACCTCATTATTGTATTACTCAAGGATTATTTCTACGGTGAATAGTAATAGTGGTATGATACTACGGGTCACTTATTATGAGTCACTCTTTATAATTTTGACCAAAGCATACACAGGGTGGGCGAAATTCGATACTCACTATTGGGATCTCGGAGAACTTTGTCAAATTAGAACCTTTCAGATAAACATACTTCATGCAGAAACCCTTCATGATTAAATAGTCTCATCAATAATTAAATTAAAACGTTTTAAGATGCATTTTCCTGAAAATGTAAAAGTAAAAAAGAATATTGCTGTTAAAAGTTTTGGCTGTACATATTCTACTTTTTTCCAAAAGCATGTACGAATCTCAAATATCTATATGAAAGCAGTGATAAAATTTTACAAACCCTATCTATCACCTTCTTATAAAATGTTAGTGTTTTATTTAAATTAATAAAATTAGTTCTGGCCTAAAATTATCTGACCACCCTATTTGGTTAGGTTCCACTAGACTCCACCGGATCCAGTTTTATTGTCGCTCACACATAATTATGTTTCATTCATAAAGTGTCTTGATAAAGTCTCAGGTCTCACTTTATTGCGTGAGAACTTGTCCAGATCCTATAACAGATTTTGCCCTTTGACAAATATTGCATATGACTTTTTTCCCTTTATATACAACAGTACACCCTGAATACATGACATTATTTGTAAAACCTGCAAAAGACCTAATATAGCAACACAATGGATGGTTGATGTGCACACATTGCATTTATATCCCAACTAGTGATGTGCAGTTCATGACCGAATAGTTCGCATGAACTATTCACTTGAGGTGAACTGAACGAACTGTTTCATATAGTTGCCACTGAATAGTTCATTTTGAACTGTGTGTGAAATTGTACCATTCATTCACGTTTTCGTTCCCTCGTTCGAGTCAGTTTAGTTCTTTAGTACTTTATGATTCAACATGTCGGACATGAAACATGAAACTTAAAACCGAAAAAGAAAACTTTTCAATTTAGTAATTTAAATGAATTATTGCTCTGAATCGATACATTTAGCGTTTTTGTTATCTGAAATTCTGAACCATTTATGTATATTTTATGAACTAATAAAATAATTTACTTCAAAAGTTGATAATAAACGTAAAATATATTTCTATGTAAAAAAATAATACGAACAAAAAAAAGAAAGTTCAACATAGTAAAATTATAGTAGGTACTGTACTACTGTACATACTTTTATATAGATACAAAATTTATAGATTATAGTTTAAAAATATTACTTGTGACAATTCTAATGTTTTATATACCATTATTTGGTTGTCAATTGTCATGAAGAGTATAGGTACCTACTACCTACTACTGCAAATATATTCGGTCCGCAAGGAAATCAAATACGAGACGAACTGTAGTTCGTTTTGAACTGTAAAAAAGAAATATTCACTTAGGTGAACTGTTTCGGTCCGAACTATTCACCAAAGTGAACTGGAATGCCCATCACTAATCCCAACTATAGTTATTAACCAAAATTTTTAACTCCAACATAACACTTTATTATGACGCTTAAATGCTTTTCAAGCAAATTTCACCTCTGACGAGTTGTACATACATGTGCTGGGCATTCAAAACCAATTATATAAATAGGTACTGAGAAATTAAAAATTTGCCCATTTGAACCGCCAATGTTTTCTACACAAAAAAGGTACTCTTGGTCATAAGCTCTAAAGTCGATCGTTTTCGAGAAAAATCAACTTTTATGTTGAAAAACATGGTCAATTTTTTTAAATAAAATTTTTTCTTACTAATTAAACAAAATTTATTTAAACGTTAGAACAAGTAACGAAACCAAACGTTAACTTCATAATTGCAAAATTAAAAAAAAATGAAAAAATGATACAAAAGTTGACTTTTCAAAATTCCCCAAACCGTAAAGGTAAAATTGACCATGTTTTCAAAAAATTGACCATGTTTTTCAACATAAAAGTTGATTTTTCTCGAAAACGATCGACTTTAGAGCTTATGACCAAGAGTACCTTTTTTGTGTAGAAAACATCGGCGGTTCAAATGGGCGTCTCAAAATCGTACTTTTTCCAGTAGCGTAGAAGTTGGGGAGAAAAAACACCTACTACTCCTTCAAAACCTTCACCAATTATGACTTTAAAAAAAAAATTTTCCGCACAAAACATAGTTTATTATGAGTATAAAATGCTTACAAAATCTGTTTTCTGTGCTATAAACGGTTCCGGAGATATTCGCAAAAAACGAAATTTTTTTTTCAACTTCAACACCCTGTATCTCTAAAATGGTGCATTTTAGAGGGTAAGTTAATAGGAACTTTTTTTCATATTTTTGGACTAGCTATAACATCCTGAAGTCCTGCGCATATATTATGAAACACCCTGTATATTGGGAGATCTTTTAAATGATATGCAATACGTCCCACCTTATCATTTAAAACATTTTATTAGACAAATAAATTTATTCACAAAAAACAATACATTTTATAGATTCATCCTTTATTTTGTCGGGATTCTCTAAAACAATTAGGTCAAAAGTTAGCAATGGGGGGACAGACTTTAGACTCGCAAAGTAAGGGATATATTTCAGCTTATTATGTATTTTTAACAAATGAAGTTAATAACAGGATGCGAAAGAAATTCGATATGTCGTCCATTTTGCTGCTGTACAATCACCAACCGTTCCTCCAAATTGTACGCAGCATTATTCAGCATTTCTGGTTGAATTGCAGCAATTTGCTCCCTAATAGTCTTTTAATTCTTCCAGTATTGTTAGTCGTGTTCTAAACACCAGATTATTTAAATAACCCCACAGCCAGTAATCCGCTGGCTGATATAACTGCAATATCTGCTTACAACACGATTTTGAAAAACATCAGTTAAAAATTCTTTAACTGCTAAATAAGCGGGGATATTTCCTGCATAAAAATTATGTTTTCAATTCCTTCATGCTCGTTTTGTATCTGTGGAATGGCATAATCTCGATCGTTTCAATTTATTCAAATGATTACATTTGATACTTGTATCAGCAGTTGACATGACAACTCTTTTGTTTTCCATAGATACAGTAAAATCCAATTATTGAAGTAACTAGATTCCATTTACTTTTTGCTACTATTGATTTCTTAATATTCTATAAGACTTTAAAGTATACCCTTTACTTTATAATGACCCCATATCATCGATGATTTGTTTAAATACAAATGTGGATCATGCGAAAGCTCTTTTGAAAGGTCTTGTAATTTTCTATTCAACCATACAGTAAGTTTAAGTCATAGAATGTTGTATACAGTGTGACACACACAGTGTGCATGGTAATTTTATGACACAGATTCATTTTATGACTTTTTGACATAAAAATTACCGTTCTCCCGTTTCCTATTTTACCGGAAGTAATACCAACTCTCGATTTTTATATTGAACACCCTGCATATCATTATATTTTTAGAATCTACATCAATTTCTGATTCTAACGATATAACATAAATGACATTTCAGCGGCCAAATTACTTTATCATCTCTATTTTACTTTTGAATTGAGAGTGCCGAAATGAAATGTCATTTGTTATATTGTTGGATTCAGAAAGTGACGTAGATACTAAAAATATAATAATATGCAGGGTGTTCCATATAAAAATCGAAAGTTGGTATTACTTCAATTAAAACCGGAAACGGGAGAACGGTAATTTTTATCTCAAAAAGTGACCATTAATAAGTACCTCCGCCATGCCAAATTTGAAAATTGTATCTTTGCATCATGAATGAAAATGTGTTATATGTACAGGGTGTGTCATTAGTGGGTAATTGTTCGATTACTCACAAACGGTACATTATATCAAAAAACTTTTTATATGAAAGTATTTTGGCACTAAAAGTGCATATTGTAAAAATATTTTCAATTACACAGGGTGTTCCAAAAAGTCGGGACAAGGTGCAAGTTGGTAATTTTAAATGCAACACCCTATATATTATTATATTTTTGAAATCTAGGGATCACTAGGAACATATTTGTATTAAGGTTCCCTATAGCTATCTCTTTTCGTTTTCAAGATATTTAAGAGTTAATGGAAAAAAACCTCGTAACACTGCATTGGAAAATAAATCTCCTCTATGATACAATGTGAAAAGGAAAAAATGTAGTGTCAGTTAGCACAAGGAACACCTTAAATATTGCACTTGAAATTATTTGGCCATTTTATACAGGGTGATTTTTATAGTGATTTATATTTCACAATGTTAAATTGCCTAAATCTAATTTTTTTTAAATGGAACACCCTGAATTTTTTTGTGGCATTAGATGTAGAATGTAATTGCCTTTCAAATGGTATTAGGATGTCCTATACGAAAAGTTGACCGGTTTCGAGATATTCACGATTTTTTGAAAATTTAGCTTCTATTAATGATAATTACAAATTATAATCAAGTAAGTTATGAAAACAATTTATTTTGTTGTAGAAGTTATTTAACTATCAAATAAATATTCGATTTTGTAGAATCTGTACATTTTATATGCAAGATACACTATTCCAAAATGCTCTCAAAAGCACCACGAATTACGTTCATCATGTTTTCACGTGTGGTTGATGGTGTGCGGTAAACTAAATCTTCATAGATAGGTTCACCCTTCCTAGCCACCTATTAGTATAGGTACTCCCTATTTAAAAATCTCCTTACTGAACCGCTGTAATGTGCAGGGCAACCGTCATGCTGCAACCGCATCCCTGCTAAAATGTTCAGAGGAATATCTTCAAGATAATTTAAAAGTTGATTTTCCAAAAAATGCAAAAAATTTCTCCATTGACAGTCGCTTCCAAAAAAATATGGTCCAATCACCTTGTCGCCTAGAATCCCCCGCATACATTTAATCTCCACCGATGCTGCATGTCTACCGTCCTAAATACTGTCAATGGAGAAATTTATTTGCATTTTTTGGAAAATCAACTTTTAAATTAGGTATCTTGAAGATATTCCTCTGAACATTTTTTAGCAGGGATACGATTGCAGCATGAAGGTTGCCCTGCACATTACAGCGGTTCAGTAAGGAGATTTTTAAATAGGGAGTACCTATACTAATAAGTGGATAGGAAGGATGGACCTATCTCATGGTCTCCTGGGTACCCGGCCCTTACAAAATTAGATTTTTTTTATGGGGATACACAAAAGATTTAGTTTACCGCACACCATCAACCCACACGAGAAAACATGTTGAACGAAATTCGTGGTGCTTTTGAGAGCATTTTGGAATAGTGCATCTTGCATATAAATTGTACAGATTCTACAAAATCGAATATTTATTTGATAGTTAAATAACTTCTACAACAATATAAATTGTTTTCATAACTTACTTGACTATAATTTGTAATTATCATTAATAGAAGCTAAATTTTCAAAAAATCGTGAATATCTCGAAACCGGTCAACTTTTCGTATAGGACATCCTAATACCATTTGAAAGGCAATTAAATTCTACATCTAATGCCATAAAGAAATTCAGGGTGTTCCATTTAAAAAAATGAGATTTAGGCAATTTAACATTGTGAAATATAAATCACTATAAAAATCACCCTGTATAAAATGGCCAAATAATTTCAAGTGCAATATTTAAGGTGTCCCTTGTGCTAACTGACACTACATTTTTTCCTTTTCACATTGTATCATAGAGGAGATTTTATTTATTTTCCAATGCAGTGTTACGAGGTTTTTTTTCCATTAACTCTTAAATATCTCGAAAACGAAAAGAGATAGCTATAGGGAACCTTAATACAAATATGTTCCTAGTGATCCCTAGATTTCAAAAATATAATAATATATAGGGTGTTGCATTTAAAATTACCAATTCGTCCCGACTTCTTGGAACACCCTGTGTAATTGAAAATATTTTTACAATATGCACTTTTAGTGCCAAAATACTTTCATATAAAAAGTTTTTTGATATAATTTTATTTATTTATTTATTTATTTATTTATTTTATTTAATTGAATACAACACCCTACAGGATAAACCTAGTTAAAGGGTGAGGAGAACAGGCAGAGAGAAAAAATATAATAAGTACAAGTAATATCCATACCTAGGCACTCACAACTTCACAGGAAAGTACAGTAGGTCAGACAAATAGGTATAAAAGTACAGAAAAATTTAAAAGATGTAAAAATAAACTTCAAATACAATTATCACAGATAAACAACTAAAATATGCATATATACATATACATATATATTTACACATATATACACACATCTACACATACATACATAAATCACAACAGGAGACAGCGATTAATGTAAAAGTATTTCGTAAAATTACAGATTTGGAGGTAAATAATTATTTTTCTTAATTTGAGAAATAGAACAAAAAAGTATATCAAGCGACTCCTCTATATTATTATAATTTCGTATCATTTGAAACATGGGGGATGAGGTCATCCTATTAGTTCTGGCACATGGCAAAGTTAACAGATGGTGATTTCTTACATTAAACTGTGGAACCTTAAAATACAACATAGATAGAAGCTGTTCCGATTTAATAAAGTTATGTAGTATTTTATATAAAAATAATACCGAGGAGTTAGTTCTACGGGCAGCCAGGCTTTGAAGACCAAAGCGTTGTAACAAAAGCTCATTTGGCGTTCCTCTAGGTACAAATGTGCTGTCAACTTGGAAACTGGCAGATTTCATAAACCGTCTTTGAATGCGTTCAAGGGCATTAATATGAACATTATATATAGGGGACCAGACACAAGAGGCGTATTCCAGCTTAGAACGGACAAAGGTCTGATATAGCAGCTTGAGAGTATCGATGTTTCGGAAATCCTTACAGTTACGTAGTACAAAGCCTAAGCTTCTGTACGATGATTGAGTAACAACCTGAATATGTTGATTAAATGTCATCTTTGAATCAAACGTCACGCCGAGGTCTTTAACAAACTCAGGTCTAGAAAGAGAAATATCATCCAGCTTGTAGTCATACGAGATCTTGAAAACCTTACGACTATATGACATAATATTACACTTGCTCGCATTTAATGGTAATTTGTTAGTTTGGCACCATTCGCCAATCTTAACTAAGTTGGACTGAAGATGTAAACAGTCTTCCAGAGATTCGACATTTATAAAAATCTTCAGGTCATCCGCAAACAGCAAATAATTTACATCTAGGTCGTTCACTATGTCATTGATGAATAAAACAAAGAAAATTGGACCAAGACCCGACCCTTGAGGTACACCAGAAACTTGGCTAAATTCGAAAGATTTATGCCCCTGAATTTGTACATATTGAATTCTGTCCGTGAAGTAAGAGTCGATTAAGTTCAGTATTGGGTTAGAAAATCCATATGAGCGTAACTTACGTAGAAGAATTTTGTGATTGATCCTATCAAATGCTTTAGAGAAGTCAGTGTAGAGGACATCTACCTGACTTCTCCGGTCTAAAGCCTCACTGACAAACTGGGTTTTGCAGACAAGGTTCGATACCGTAGATCGCCCAGCAACAAACCCATGCTGAGCTTCAGAAATTAGATGTTGAGTATGATACAAGATGTGTTTTTGCAAAATAGTTTCAAAAATCTTACAGAAGTTGGATAGTATTGCAATCGGACGGTAATTAAGAATGTCATTACGATTTCCTTTTTTAAATATAGGACAAATTCTGGACTTTTTCCATAGATCAGGAAATACAGAAGTTTTCAAAATCGAGTTAAATAGGATGCTAAGCGGTTTACTGAAAATATTAGCACAATCCCGTATTAAAAAAGCTGGAATTAAATCAGGTCCTGAGGTCATATTTGGTTTCATTCTTTTTATTGCAAGTATGATGTCACTCTCGGTTATCACCGATAGTGTAAAGGGATTTATATAGTTGTTATTTGAAAAATCAGGTGCAATAGGGTCATCAGCAACAGTGAATGTGTCGGAGAAATACTTAGCAAATGTGTTAACTATCTCAGAGGGACACTCGATATTTTTGTTGTAATACGTCATAGACAGTGGTATAGAAGATGGCTTAGATTTACTGTTTATAAATGTCCAGAACTTATTAGGATTCACCTTTATATCATCCTCGATAGTCTGAGTGTATTCCTTATACGCGGCGGCAGTCAGTGATTTAACTAGAGCTCGGAGTACTTTGAAAGCATTGTAGTCATTTAGTGCTTGACTTCCTTTGTAAGTTTTCCACGCTTTATTTTTTAATTTAATGTTATGTATAATATGCCCATTAAACCACACTGGATATTTTGACGTATTACTTCTTTTTTGAGGAACATGATTAGTTAAGACAAGGTTGAGTGTTTCATAAAAGCTCGACAACGCTTCGTCGACAGAGCTAACCTTCGCAAGGAAGGACCAGTCTGTTAACATTAATTCTTCATAAAGACCCGGATAATTTGCCTTTTTGTAATTAAAACTGAGACCAATATTATTATGCATATGTCGATCACTTGAAATAGAAGTTGAGGACAATAATTCGATGTAAAGTGGAGGATGATGCGCGTCCGCTGGCAACATTTCGTCACCTCTAGCGACTGTACATAAAAAGTTGGACAGAACTAAGTCCAAAGTTCTGTTATTAGTGTTACAGATGTTGTTGTATTGTATTAGATTGTAAAACATGTTGAAATTCCGAAGAGACTCTGACTGCTTACTTAATGACCCTTCCGTGAGAGAGGGAATATTGAAATCACCTAAAATAAATAAATCTGCACCATATAGTACATAGAGAGACTCTAACGAGTCGAATAAAATTTCAAAATCATGTACAGGAGTATTAGGGGGAATATACAACAGTACTATAAAAAGGAATTTGTTTCTTGACTTAATTTTTGCTACAATTATGTCAATTGTGTATAATTCTTCTAGTGCATCACAAATAGAATATACATCAATATAGGATGCCCTAAGATGTTTTCTGATGCCGAGCATCACACCTCCACCGCGTTTAGTGTTAGTTTTAGTAAAATTTCGATCTTTACGAAAGACATCAAACTCATTTACGTTAAATAGCTCAGAATTATTAACGCTTTCATTTAACCATGTTTCAGTAAATGCCAGCAAATCATATTCACTATGACTACAAGTGGAAATGAGCAAGTCCCGTGTTTTAGTACATAAACCTCTGACATTCTGATAAAGACAGGCAAGTGGTAATTGTTTACCGGCAGCTACCTTGTTATTTGACTTGCCCGCATCATCCGTTGATAACTGCTATTTAGGATTTAGAATGCTAGACCGGAGTTTGTTAAGTTCCTCAATGTATGCAGTGCAGGACTTATCCCAAACAGTATGACTTACGTTTAGTTGCAAATTCGGCCTTTTTTTATTTAAATTAATGCAATTAATACAATTGTCAATGTTAGACTGACAGTTAGATAGTTGATGATTCTGAGCACATCGAGGACAGCAAAACGATTTTGAAACACATTTGGCAGCAATGTGGTGAAAACCACTGCATTTGTAACAACGCCTTAATTCGATGGCATCAAAAACTGTGCATAAATCGTACCCAACAAAAACTTTACCTTGAGCCATGATATTGTTATAAGACAATCGATCTACCTGCAGTGTAGCTTGATATACATGTTTGTTCTTTCTCAACGGTTTAAATTGTAATAATTCACATTTACTATCTCCAACAAACATATCCTTATTCTGTGATTTAATGTAGTTCAATAGCGTGGCTTCATTAGTATACTCCGAAATACTAATGTATAATAATAATGTACCGTTTGTGAGTAATCGAACAATTACCCACTAATGACACACCCTGTATATATATATATATATATATATATACATATATGTATATGTATACAGTATGGGTGAGTTTGCATTACATACTCAGTAACTTCGTAAATGTCAAGATTTTAAAATTTTTCAAAATGTAGTTCTAAGTAATTTTTGTGCTCTTTTCAACCCTCTGATTAAAAACGCACTCATTAAAAAAACAAAAGAGCAGCGACATGTACAGTGATTTTTTTAAATGGAACACCCTGTATTTTATTTCATAACTGTTTTTATTTTTTCTTAAAAGTGAAAATTTTTTGACGCAAAAACAATCCAATTAGATTTCTCTATTTGTTTTTTGATATAATGTACCGTTTGTGAGTAATCGAACAATTACCCACTAATGACACACCCTGTATATATATATATATATATATATATATATATATATATATATATATATATATCACATATATGTATATATATATATATATATATATATACATATATGTATATGTATACAGTATGGGTGAGTTTGCATTACATACTCAGTAACTTCGTAAATGTCAAGATTTTAAAATTTTTCAAAATGTAGTTCTAAGTAATTTTTGTGCTCTTTTCAACCCTCTGATTAAAAACGCACTCATTAAAAAAACAAAAGAGCAGCGACATGTACAGTGATTTTTTTAAATGGAACACCCTGTATTTTATTTCATAACTGTTTTTATTTTTTCTTAAAAGTGAAAATTTTTTGACGCAAAAACAATCCAATTAGATTTCTCTATTTGTAATCACGTGTGCAAAACCAACCAATAATAGTCACATTACACTGATAACAGCACATGGGTAGTTATCACTTATGTCATCGTACGTTGACAGCGAACAAAATTTTTTTGACTTCTATAATAATTGTAACAATTTAAAATGTCTATCACTTTCGTCACGATTTGGTGAACAGTGCTTCAATCGACAAAATTATAGAAGTAAATACACCAAAAAATACTGTTAGCAGTAAATAGTAGGTATACTTGGAAAATATTTATGAACTTTTGCAGCGCGCGGAAATATACATTAGATGGAAATCGTACAGTTGAAGGACTGGCGTTGATAGTCGAGGATTGGGCGGCTAATATGAGAAAAAGGGATGGTACGGAGTTTAAGGAGGCTACAGTTAAAACCATGTGGAATGTAACAAGTAAATTATTACAAGAAAATTGTATTTTTAATAAATAATTTTGAATGATATTTTCATACAAATTACAAAAAATTTTCTCACAACTTTCTCAAACACGTTACTTTTTGACAACAGCCCTCCGCCTACGGCGTCGGGCTGTTGTCTAGTAACGTGCTTTCGAAATCTGTGATAAAATTATCTCGTAGTTATCAATGCTTTTGGGCCATTATAGGTGATAATATGTAAGTTAGGAACAATACTAAAAATTATCGGTAGTAGGCCATGGATTGCACAATTATTGAAAACAAAGCATGCTTAAAAAAGTCAAAAGCTATGCAAATTACTCATAACTTTGTTAATGATATTATTTTCATTTATTTCAATAAATATTTAGTTTCAGTTGTAGAAGCCATGGCCTATACCAAAGAAATAATAAAAAACAGAATAAATATTCTGTAAACTTCGCTAGTACCGATAATTTTTGTACTTCCATATTATCACTTTTAAGAAAAAATAAAAACGGTGTCATGTTCAGAATTTGATTTCAAATTATGAAATAAAATACAAGGTGTTCGTTCCATTTAAAAAAATCACTGTACATGTCGCTCCTCTTTTGTTTTTTTAAAGAGTGCGTTTTTAATCAGAGGGTTGAAAACAGCACAAAAAATCACTTCGCAGTACTTTTTTAAAAATTTTAATGTTGGTCTGACACGCTCGAACTCCATCCCCTTGCTTACCATCCATCCCCACGAACAGTCCAGCCGACGATGCGCCAGGCAAAAAAGGCTGGCCCATCGTCTACTGGACATTGTCATCGTAGCTACTGGGGGTTATACTTGCCGGCCAGTGGGACTTTTCATTCCCCCCTTTACAAAAAAGACACACACATATATATATATATACCTACTTTAATTTAGATAATAATTCAATTCCCATGTTTGGCAGTATAACTTTACTTACCTTTCTCTGATATCCATCCATTTTTAATTCTTCTTGACAAATTTCATCGTCTCTAATAACTTTATACCAGCAAGTTTCTGGATTTTTCATTATACACAACGGTTCATATGCCTCTGCTACCCAACACATTAATGGCTTTTTTTCATATATAACCTGCGCTGCTTTCATTATTACTGAACCATAAATTATTACATACAAACTTATTACTACTATAGGAATTGATATTAAACAATAGAACAAGGGCACTCCTAAACAAATAAATAAAAATGCAGAGAGTAGGACAATCAGTTGAAATGTTAACTAAAAAAAAAAAAAAATTGGTTGAAAGAAACTAATGATCACATAATTTCTTACCTCACTGAATAATGTATTTAGCCAAGAGTTAAATACATTTGATATATATGCGTTTCTAACCACCTGGGATATTACAGGAGTATCAGTATGTTTTTGTTCCCTTATAACTATGAAATACATTATTAAATTAAGTACCTAGCACAAATTATTGACATTTAACCTAGGTAGATACCCAAGTATAAAGTTATGTTATTGTCATCAGTATATAAACACCAAAAAGTTTAACTCTACTTAAAACTTTTGATCGCAAAAAATATAAATAAAATATTTAAATTTTGATAGACTTCAGTCGTTTTTCTTTTGATGTTGAACGATATGTATACAAGATTTTGAGAGTTAACAAGTTTCATTTAAGGACATCAATATTTAAAAAACAATCACAGAATATCTATTGAAAATATCTTCTTCTTCTACAGGATATCTATTGAGATCTTCTTCTTGTTTTCTCTTTGCTTTCGTCCATTGAACATTTAGTCAGCTTCACTCTTACTTATACTTTTTCTTTAAGTCATGGGTCAGAGATCAGAGACAATTTGTTTCTTACAGCGTTTTCGACTTACTGAACTGGTGCTGCACTGAAGTGCACTGAATTACTTTTGCGTGTTCGACTTATGATTTCGTGAAAGTTTAGAGATCCGACCAAATATTATATAGACAAATAATAGCAACACAGTTTTGTGACCAACAATATTTAAAACAATGGCTTTTTGTTTACATTGGTGCCCAAGCATTTGGTCCAATCAAAAAATGCCATTTTAATTTACCGCCTAAATTGTTAGGGATTTTGTGACTGTCACCAATGGGCGTGGTTTACACAGATAAGTAGCCATGCATAAACGTAGAATTGGCGATGGCGAGAGGGATCGTCAATGATTTTACAATTGTTTTTTAATAGTAAATATTGAATACTATTATAAATAGTGTAGTAAATATTATACACATATGTGTATAAATTGTTGTTCTTGAATATGTAAATCTTAAACTTTGTATTTACTAAAATAAAATATTCTAATTTGTATTTTTATTTTTATAATTATTATTTTCACCCCTTAAAACATAGCCGCCCATGCCGTTGGGCACTGTGACAAGTAATTTCATGAAATTTTTTGTTATTCTTGGTCACATTATTTTATATACTGACAAATAGGCAATTACTTATCTATACATATTTGATCGGAGGTTTAGAGCAATTTTGACGTGTTCGACTTAAAAGCTAAATTGCATCAGTGCAGCACTAGTGCATAATTTTTAGCACGAGCTTGTGCAGCTCGTGCTATGAATTCGTGCAACTGAAAGGAAGAGAAAAATGGCGTCGACGTCGAGGATAATTTTAACTACTATCTTCCTCATCATCGGATGACGAAGAAATTAATTATTATATTCAGTCTAATGAAAAAAATAACTGATCAACATCGCGAATAAAAGACTTTGCGAATATATTACGCACTTCTACCAATCAAGAGGTAAATGTATTTGTTAGGTTAGGTTTATATAGGGTGTTTCAGAAGTATGGAATCAAAAACTAATAGGGGTTAAGCCCATGTCCGGAAATGTCTCCCAAATCCTAAGGCACTACGACTCTATGGCGTGTAGAAATGCCTTATACCGTTACCCACGTTAACGGTGTAATGCTTATACTCAAATGTCTTCTACCATCGCACTGAATAATCCCTAGCAGTTTGTTTGATCCCATAAAATTACTGTAGTTAAAGTAAATATAAATGTGTGTAGTTTATTATGTGTGCAGTAATCACCATTTCAAAACGTTTGCTTGGAGCTTTGAAAAACGAAGACCTCTTTTTTCTGAGGTTTGGACTTTGGAAAAACAAAAATAACAAAATACATAGTCTTGACCAATACATATATTTTATTATTTTATCTATGGTCTTGACATCTTGACAGAATATGACGGGACATAACCTCCAAGTCCAAGAAAGATCTGCACGGAAACAAATAAACATGTTCGTCATAAACGCACTAGTTGTTGCATGACTTAAAACTGAAATTGGGTTGGTGCGCACTATTTCAGTGCTAGTGCACACTGAGTGCAAATAAGCCGAAAACGCTATTAGTTTATGTAATTTAAAGAATTGGTTCTGAAGTAACATAGTCTTTATGTAAAATTTCACTGAATTTCGTAAAATTGTGTAAAATGTGATGTGTTTTAAATGAACGTGGGAAGGAATGAGCAGGGAAGTAAGTGCATCCTGAAACTTGCCCATATTCTCTTGCCCTTGCCTTTTACATTGGTTAACACCAGAGATTAATTTCGAGAAAGTTAACACATGTTGATACAATTATACTGATATGCTCATATCGACCAAATTTCGTTTGTTCTGCGCATGACGTCATTCGTGAAGTAAAAATGGGGAAAATTCAAATACCTTACAGTCAGTGGTATAGTTATTTTCGTGTTTGTCAATTGTATTCCCGTATTATTATAAATGTGAGGCCCGTAGGTTATCAAGTTGTTATTTTTATATTATAGGGTGGTATTTATTTACAGTAGTGCTTCTTATTATTTCTTCAAATTGTAAAATTTAGGTTAGAATTATATTCGGTAGGTAGGTATAAATAGGTACACAGAATTCGGTTTGAATTAAAATAAGAAAGATTGATATTTAATCAACTATTATTTTAGTTTTCCTGTATGAATCGTGTATTATAATTCCATAATTAACGTTTATTTTATTTTGTTATCTGTGTTTACAAGTATTTTATTTAATTTTCCTCATAACTGACGTCACGCTAAATCGATAGACCACGCCCCCATGCGCATTGGCATATCAGTGTAGTTGTATCATGGGTTAACATGGATACAGATGTATACATATATATATATATATATATATATATATATATATATTGAACCGTCTGTAAACTTATGCACATACGCTATTTTGTTTAAAATTTCTTGAAAGGTTGGAATTTGTATGGAGTGGAGAGTTAGTTAGACATACACAACACAGATTGAAGAATATTGAGAATTGCGATGCTAATGATACTAATGAATCTATTAATCTATTCTATAAAAAGGAACAACAACCATAGATAAAATAATGAAACCAAAACTAAACCCAGCTTTGTGATTAATCTTGTTCTTATATTATGTATGGTGATTAATTCCAACTCTCTTGCACACGTCTTGGTTAAATCCAAGCTTATTTCTTGGGTTAAACCTGTTGGTGAAGTAAAAAACCAAGGAGAAAATAATGTAAAGTTGCTTTGTCTATGAAGTAAATTATAGATAATATTATCAGCATATATAATCCCCTATCTTGGCCTATAAGCGGTTTCTCCGAAAACACTGAAGGACAGCAGATATAGCGCTAGACTCTTCGAGAGAACTTTGATTGATTTGCGCATGCGCGCAAAGTGTGGATCATCTTGGTTACGGAACTGACCGATTATCAAAGCTGCGTGAGTATTCCAATTTTGGATCCGCCATTTTGATGTCTGAAAATTGGTGGGAAATTTTCAAGGATTGTTAACTGTTTACAGGATTGCTCGATCCCTATACTACAATGTAATCCATAATTGTGACGTCTTCAAAGATCCAAAGATCTCGAACTTGTAGAAATAGGTACACTTTATGCTGTTATTACAAACTTTAATAAATAATAATATTAATAATCATTCAAATACGAAAATTCTCTTGCAAATGTGAAATATAACAAACACAAAATAGGTATATTTTGACCATTCGATTATATATACCTTCGATGACGTCACAAAGGCGGATGACAAAATTGAGCGATCGAGCAATCCTGTAAACAGTTAACAATCCTTGGGAAATTTTAAAATAAAAACAACTGATACAAACAAGTTAAACTTTTGGGGCAACGAATTATTCTAAATAGATATAAAAGAAATGTTCAATATTTTATAATTTAATTGAAATTGCGGTGACTTAAATTTAGATTTGTACTATTTTTAAGAGACATAAAAACAAGCAAGATATATATCATAAATCAAAATATATTGTAACATTGATTGAACAAACAAGATATTTTATGTACCTACCTTATTGTTCTCTTTATTTGTTTAAAATGTATAGCTACTATTAGCCGTTTGAAACTTAGCTATTTAAAATTAATTATGTTCGTCATTAAAATTTTTAATAAGACTTTTATATTGTGCGTGTATATTTCACAGTTATCGTAACATAATATATAAGCTATAGGAGGTATTGTATGTCTCATAAGACTTTCAATTATTAAGTGTGTGACATTCAAGTTTTAATAATTTACTTTAATGATGCGTTCGTCTAAACACTGTTGCATAACATTTTTATAATGAATTTGATTACATTTTTTAAAGATTATATAGTTCCTTATAGTTTTATATACCTAATTGAAATATTTTAGGTTTTGTAAATGAATATTACACTTAATAAATTGAATTTAAAGTAAAAAAGTACATTTATTAATATTTTATTAATAATAATATCTCTACCCCTCATTCTAATCACAAGGATTAGCCCGAAAGTCTGAGACTTGTGTGGGAGAGGGGGCGGCATATTATTATTTCGCGGGCCGCATTTGCGCCTCAGGAACGACTTACGTTGGTAGGCCCTAACCACCATTCAGTGCTGGAATGAGGGAAACCTGGAAAACCTCATTAGTTAGGGGGATAAGTCAAACATCAACTGATTTTAATCTCTCACATTAACACCAAGTTAATATTCTTCCCATCCTAGGCCATCGTCAGGATGGTTGCCAAGCCATCCCTGCGAATAAGCCTTGATCTACGAGCAAACAATTTAATGAAAAATTGTTTGGCGGAATGGGGATTAGAACCCACGACCTCTGGGTTGAGCGATCGAGACGCTAAGCCCTGAGCCACCTGCTCGGCCTTACATATCAATTTTCTTTTTATCGGACGTTTAAAACCTTTCCATAGTTCTTCTCCTTGGTGTTGATCACAATAAAACAAATCACTAAGAAACTAAAAATATACTACTGCTCATAGACAAATAAGCTCATAGTTATATATTTTTTAAATAAGTTGTTTTACTTTCTTTAGACTGCTGCCGTCATTAGGAAGATCCTGAATTTTTAGTTTAAATGGGGTTAGAAAGTAAATGACACCACAGGAGAACCACCACAGAAATGAATAAAGCACTTAATATTTCCCTAGAATTATAGGGTCTTGGCCAGGTGCAGTGTGACATCAAAATGGCGGCTTCCATGTTTTCTCATGAAAATTGGATGCCCAGTCGTCTATAATCGTTCAGTGGCGGTTTTACCATAAGAGCTGCGGAGTTGCAGAACACATAAAATTCTGAGTATTTAAGCTTTTAAGTATATTAAATATCAACAAAATATTTATAATTTAAAGAATCCAAATCGCGCTAAAATAAATCTAGGAGCTTATATTATTATTTATTACGACGCGAGCTAGCCCCTTAATATATTCAACCGCAACCTGATATACAAAATGTGTGCACAGCGAACAGTTATATGCGTTCTTTGTTTTTATTGACTAATCAGGCACGTGACCAAGTACACGAACATACGGGCTTATGTGGCTGCAACAACAACAGCCACTGCAGTAATTCACGGGCACGGGTAAATATTTTCGTTTAGGCGTCCACGGATATTATACCTAGTTACTAAAATGTTGTTTGTTAAAAATGAATCGATTTTCGAATGAAGATAAATACAACATAATTAAGTGTTTTAATTTAAGAAATGAAAATGCACCTCTATTTCTAATTGTAAGTATTTATAAAACAGTTTTGTGGCAGTAAAACAATCCATCACTGAATTGTAACAGTTTATTTAATGATAACCGTTGAATTTTAGATATCCAGAAAAACCACAACCAGATGGAAGGATTTTTTAAAAACTAAAATATACTTTAATAAATTACAGGTCTTATATTAAACCTAGAAGAAAAAATGACAATAAAGACAACAGAGAAGGACAAGAAAATATCGTACTGGAATTAGTTACAGAAAATCCAAATATTTTATGCCGAGAAATAGAGACAACCGGGGATGTTAAAAGAAGCAAGGCCCTTTGAATCCTGATGAAACATAAATTTTCCCATATAAAATAAGAATTAATCACCATCTCTGCCCAACAGATTTTAATAGAAGGTTAGAATTCTGTAATTGGTTTGTGAATAGGTATAACCAATATCCAACTAAAGGACAAGAGCAGCTTTTCAAACTACACCAGTAATGATTAGACATGCTACAAATAGTGTTCTTAAATATTGCCAAGCATGTATTGCTGTGGAAGGAAGGCAGTTTGAACATTTGAACATGTGATTTCTGTTGTAGTTAAATATTTGATAGTTTGATAGGTACCTAGTTAACTGTAATTCCCTTAGTTTTGTAATTATGATAGCCTTTGCTTTATGAGATTTAGATTGATCATGTTCCTTTCAGCAGTTAAGTAATTACCTATCTTAATTTCTCGACCTGAATATTTGTATTTTTTTCTAAATAATTCCAATATTTTGTTTTCCTTCTTTGTTGGTTTTATTGTAATTTTTGCTTCTAGGTTTAGTATAGGACCCATAAATTACAAAGCATATTATAGTTTTTTAAAATCCTTGCATCTGGTTTTGTTTTTTCTGAATATCTAAAAATCAATGATTAGCATTAAATAAGCTGTTACAATTCAGTCCACAAAACTGTTTTACAAATATAATTCGAAACAAAGGCCCTTTGCTAAACTTGTATTTTTATTTCTCAAATTAAACACTTAATTAGGTTGTATTCATCTTCATTCGAAAAATTATTAGTTACAGAATGAATAAAATATCAGCAAAACCATTTGGGTAGTTAACAATATATAAAACGTAAATGGTAAAAAGTGAAATTCTATAAATACTAAATTAACGACTTTCCCAAAAAATACTAATATTATACATTTTGGAATCGTTATTCAGTCCTCTTTTTATTTTTTAAGAAAAATACAGGGTGTTCCATATAAAAAAAACACAAGTTGTGGTCATATCGCAAAATGAAAAGATAAATCAAAATAAATTTTATGCCATTGGATGTAACTCAAAAAAGTGCCTGTGGGATGTCGAAACAATTTTTCGATGGAACCTAAGAAAAACGAGATATAGGACTAGATTGGTTTTGTCAAAAATCGATAAACGCCCTTTAGTTCGAAAGCGGTAAGAGATAGCGGAATGCGGTTTGCGCCATTATTATTTTTCGGAAAAAAGAGCCCTGGACTTTAGTAACTTTTCAATTCTTTGATAAATTGCCGTAAAGAACACGTATATATACATATATATATATATATATATATATATATATAAAAAATAAAACCCAGGATAGTCACGACCGACTAGTTAAAAAACAATAATTTGAAATTAATACCGAAGCCCTATTAATTTCAAATTATATATATATATATATATATATATATATATATATATATATATGTATATATATAATAATAATAATAATAATAATAATATTTATTTCCCAAATAATAAACATAACAAAGATTTACAATGTGTATGCATAAAAATCTAGGCAAATAAATATGAATAACCCCAAGAAGGGGTTATTCATATGTATAGTTATTTATTATAAATAACCTTTTATAATACATTATATATTTTTTTCAGATGTAAATTACCAGATGAAGCTTTAAATGCAAGTTACCATCTTAACAGAAGTACATTAAATCAGTATTATCCTTGGGATTCAATAAATAACAAAAGCTCGTCATGTGAAATTATAATTAATAATAAAACTCAAACCTGCGAAGAATATATATTTGATGATGATGTGTATGGATATACAGCAGTGATAGAGGTAATCTTTATTAATTTGCTATCTCTACTTAAATCTTCCAACACAGTAAGCAAACTTTATATTGCAAAATCATTGTTTTAATTTGGTAGGTCAATTAATGTTAAACTAACCAATAGATTTGTAATTGACTACAGCCCAGGGACGATTTATTAATGTAATGTTATGATATATATTAATCTTACATACATGCGTTATAATTGTTTGCATTAAATTTGTGTATTATCAACTACAAGAACCAGGGGCTTAATGAAATAAAGCAAGTGATCTGCAAATGATGATTTTACCTATTTTCTAAAAAGTTTATTCAGTTCTACGATCCGTTGTATCAGATTCGTAATGTCTTCTCAACGTCAATTTAAAAGCTCCATAAAATTTTTTGCAATTTGTAATCTTAGATAAAACATCTATTTTTTATTACATTGTCATTATGTTTTTGTAAATAATTTATTCAATAAGCTGAATTAACTAAGCTATAATATTAGTAGTTCCCAATAAAGCTAATTGCTAATTCCATTGTGTTATGAAATGGAATGTATGAATGGAGTGTTATGATTTTATTTTTTCAATCAGCTGTACTTACTGTGCCACCTCTACATTCGGCCATGCTTTATTGCCGACAAAAAGTACACGAGGAATGTAAAACAATTCATTTTTTGTAGTAAACCCATAAATCCATTTTTTTCTTAAATAAATTTCTCTGTTCAACTGCCGTTTATATGTTTTTTGCCGAACTAACACCTGCCGTTTCAATAATAATGCCTGGCAAATTTCTATCTTTATTTTCTAATTAAATGTTTTACTTGTAAGTGTATTTAAAAAATCTCTTCATATGAATCAAATTCTGAAGTAAATCCATTGTCAATATAAATAATAAGTTTATACCAAAAAACTTTACGTACGCGCATAAAAACACACTCGTATTATACTCAAATTAATTGCAAGTACTGCGACCTATACAGCTCACTAAGCAGTGTAAAATTTGCAATGCCAGGACTGTTAAGCTGGCTTCCCACGGCCCGTGATATCGCAAGCCGGGCCGCACCAGCATGCGCCAACACTCCGTGGGAAGAGCGCCTCTCGAGGTAGCCCGTCCCACAGGCGCGATTCGACGCGGCGTGTGCGGGTTTGTGTAGGCCTTTCACTTGTTGATTCATGTTCGTTTCAGAACGTGCAACGTGCAACATGTGGACCAACGATGCGATATTTGAGTTTCTTAATTTTTATGAAAGTGAACCAGCATTGTGGAACACGAAAAGTGCAAATCATAAAAACAGAAACGATCAACAGGATGCGTGGAGTCGTATTCAGGAAAAAATGAAAAGCAACAGTCTTTTCATCTTGTGACATTTTCTAGCACCGACCGACATCCACACTGAACCACTGAACGACTGAAGTCTTCCCAAACCCCGCACCTCGCGTACCCACAGCGAAGTCTTTGAAAGTTGGTCCGGGCTTGCTCAAGCCCGCGCGGCGCGGCCCAGCTTGCGGTATCACGGGCCGTGGAAGCCAGCTTTAGAGTGAAAGTGAGGGAAAGAGCGCGGGTGTTGAAAGCAGTGCACAGAACTACCTCAAGCGGACCTGTTAAACAATGTAAAGGATACCGCGACAGCGATTAGAGAATTCGTCTGGTCTATTATATTGGCTTCGCCGATATTGTAAATTGTACAACTGACGATCGGAGGCGTGCGCTTTACACAATAATAAACACGACACGCCGCTAATTCAAATATAGTGATATTAAAATAATATATTATTGTTATTATTTAAAAATAGTATATTAAATGTATAAACAATTAAATAAATATAAGAAATTTTTGGCAGTTATGCAGCACCTATGCACCAGCCGCCCTTGACTAGAACAATTAACTAACAAAAAATAAAGCCTAGTATTCACTACATTAAAAATTACCAAATTTAAAATAACACATGTTTATATATGGCTAAAGACAAAAACGGAAACAAAATTTTTGCAGTGGACCAGTTAAGTAGTCAAAGAGAAATTACAGTTATTCTTATATTCTGTTAGTTATAGTAAGTGGAATTTATTGATTAGGCTGAAGGCACAATAACAAATATAAGTTACAGGTGGCAAACAAGAAAAACAAAATACCGTCGATGAGACTGCTCAAAATGCAATGAGTGTTTTATTACTAGTATCTACCTATGAAAACGGAGAATTTACTAGCAGAGTAGAGATAGGAATAAACGTAACCTAACTTTTATGATTTTATTTGTTTATCTGGGCCATGAAGTATAAAGAGGAGTCCGAACACGTCATAGACGAATTATTATTATTATTATTACCACAAAACATTATTATGTTTTAATTCATAGACAAAGTTGCGATACGATATATAGCAAATGTTTAGAAAAACAAATGTCAATTGTTGATTGTGAAACGGAAACAGTTAATAAAAGAGATGGACTAACGATCATGCCAACCGCAGCGTCATTGAAACAAATGAATAACCCAATACCCAATACTATGTACTTTTTTCAGTACATATTACATCAAGCAAACCCTATTACGTTCGAAATCCTTCTCTTTATACTTCATGATCTGACCATTGTAATACCAAGAACTGTGAGAGGTACGCCACATCCACAAATCAACAAAGCCCTATTGGCAATCCAATATTCTGCAATTCCTAAAAATTCCGCTCACACTACATTTCATGCTGCCAATACCTGATACAGGCCTGATGCCGTCCTGATACTAGGACGGAAATATTGCACGCAAGCATGTTGCATATGCTACTTTGCAGGTTGCATAGGTACTTACATGAAAATTCACTGGAGTTGCGCAGTCTTTTATACTGCAGCGCAGCTTTTTATACTGCAGTGCAGCTAAAGTAGCTGTGTCTGCCCGCAAGCATAGTCAATTGTTTAGAGTTAAACGAGGAGTTAAATATCCTTGGACTGCCTGTACCTTTACGGACCCAACAAGCCAAACAGCGGGTAAAATGGATGACCTCATAGAATTTTGGAAAATAATGTGAGAGGTTTGCTAATTGAGCTTGCACAACTTTCTAGAAATATAGATGTTAGACCATCAGGACCTTTAAGAGTTGATAATTTTTTCAGGGTAGAGTTTTTAAAGAAATAAACCATATTTAGCGAGTTCAGATTTAAAAGGACATTACCGCAAGGTAAATCGGGTGGTTCTTTGGAGTAAGATGATGCATAGACATTACTAAAGGTAACAGCATATTCAGTATTGCTGTTATACAGATTTCAGCATTGTTTAGGATTTTTGGGGTGGATAATAGTGGAAAGTAAAGTTCTGATATATCTATGAAATTATTCTTTATTTTTGCACTCAATTAACTTGTTCTCATGTTGAGTTTTTGCAAGTTGTAATACTCATATTTTCTAATCTGTACCATTGGCTGAACGACATTGTACTTAATGGAAATGTTACTCTTAAATAGACAGGAGACAATTGGCAATTCCAATTACCGATGAGGCCGCTGCAAATTGTAAACAGATGGAGGAAGACGAGTAAACATTTTGCATTTCATATTGCATCATTTATTGTAACAATTAGCATTCAATTGCCATAAATATACTGGCTTCATGTGCTAGTTAGGGTGAAATAAAGGATTAAAGAGTGATAAAAGCAGTCATACGTCCCATAAGTGCTTCTTTGCTAATTATCATGATTTCTTTTGTTTGAAACAAACAGGTAGTTTTTGTTTACTTACATTTTGAGCTAAAATAAGTGTTTTGAAAGGGGTTGGAACCTTTGGTGTGAAGATAACACTGACGTAGTTTTTCACATAACACCAAAACACTATACTGTACTCGACGCGCGTTTCGCCAACAAAGTTAGCATCATCTGGAAATAATTAAAACTAAGTTCTAATCATCATAATAAGCAGTTTTAATTATCTCCAAATCTCCATCTTCTATTTTAGGAAAATCAATTTATCGTAAAAAAATAATATATTTAACATGATTCATCCTGTATTTTGTTCAGAGTCCCTAATGCAATTAGAGCAAAAGGTAGCCATGAGGGGCGGACTTTAGACAAGCACTGTACATTCGTATTTCCGGGCGTTACTAAGGACTGAAACCTCCCTTAAATACCGAAAATATTAATTGAATATGTCAGTGGCATTTTTTGATACCAACCGGTTTAAATAGTATTACTTAAGTAGAAATAAGTGTTGGTATATTTTTCCGGCCGTTAATAAGGAAGGAACCCACCCCTAAATATTGTAAATCGCCTTAGAAGCCAGTCCAGCCGATGTCAGTCAAATTTTTCGATGTCAGCAGTTTCATGTGACCCTACTCAAGGACCATAGATTCTAAGGACTACAACCTCCGTTAAATATAAAAAATATTAATTGAATATGTCAGTTGAATTTTTCGATGCCAACCGTTTTAAATAGTACTAGAAATGGGAGAAAATCGCTATCGCGATATTCGTTCCCATTTCTAGCCCTACCAGGCGTCCAGGCCTGCGACCTGGGGTCACACTTCGGGTAACAAAAGCATCTAGAATAATATTATTTTTAATAACGAGTGGTCGTACAGTCTCAAAAAAAAATCTCTGAGAATTAGGGAAATTACGGAAATTTCCTGTGAAGCGGTTCTTGAAGCCGTAAAAAATTAAGAAATTAGAAAATGGGTCGAAGGCACACGAAAATCGGGATTTCGGCAGGCGTGACGCGGTCATTAGACGCGAAAACAAACGCCAGTGCTGCTGCATCTCTGGCCGAACGGCAATCGACGAAAATTTTGCAGAGGTTTTTTGAAAAGGCATATAAATTGGGAATACGCTTATGAAACGGAACGAAAATACGCCTAAGCATAGGAGAAAGGCTTGGGGCGATCTTCGGTCGCCCGCGGGGATCGCGAATCCCCGCTCGGAGGAGATGGCTTAGAAACTTTGTCGATTTGGCGACGAAATTTAGAGCGAGACAGAATAGACGCGTTTTAATATAGACTAAGTAGAAACAAGTGTTATATATTTTTCCGGGCATTAATAAGGGAATGCCCGGGAATAATACTACCCCTAAATCGCGATAGAAGGCAGTCCATCAGAGACAATGAGAATATTGCAAACATTAATTAAAATAAGGTACAGGGTAAGGTAATGTATAGCAAACAGTATAGTGAAATTTAAAGAAGCATCGCGGACGATAGCAACGCTGGGGGAACAATAGAAAGCAGTTTACTAAGAGCATGAAAAGGCGAAGCCACGGAAAAATTTGGTGCTTAATTAAAATTATTTGGAAAATGTTAAAAATAATCAGTAAACTCGAAGTTAGTTTTATGTGTAATAACAAAGCATTATATGAAATTCCAAGAAATATATAAGAAGAATCCAAAAGTATAAATATAAAACCCAAGAAGAAGAATTGCGGAAATAAAGGATGAAAAGGTATTCTTATTATTATTAGAATCATATTTGAAGATAACGAAATCCAGTAGGAATGTCATTATAGGAACTATTATTTAACTGGACTAAAAATTGCATAATAAAAATAAATGAGCAGACCAGAGACATCTGTTGGAGAGAGTAGCAAGTGTTAAGTTGGGTGTAGAACCAAAGACAAGAAACTAACATTTGTGGTGTGTGGAATAGCTGGCAGCACGAGATCAGAGATATATTTAAATAAAGAACAAAGATATTTAAAAACTTATTTATAGTGTTTATTAAAAAAAATTATCAAGGAAACTGAATTGTTGTTGGAAGGCGGTGCAGTTACCCGCAGCACTCAGGTCTTTCGACCCATTGTGCCTGCCGCTAGTCGAGAGCTATTGGAAGATACCCGTGCTATGCGCATAGGCCAACACCTGTTCCAGGGGAAGCTCTCTAATAGCCTGGGGCAGGAGAAATGCTGCACCCTGATGCTTGTGTCTCTTGACCATGAGGCAGGCACAGCGACAGAGGATGTGACTGGAGTCCTCGTCATCGTGTACGCAAAACCTGCATCTTCTAGTTTCACTAAGGCCGAAAGTGTTAAGGTGCTTGTTGAGATGTCAGTGACCTGTCAGCTGTCCTGTGACAATCCTTATGCTGTTACGACTTAGCGCAAGTATTGATCGAGTTGCCTTTGACCAAGACCCTTCTATTAAGAGCCTAGCTGGTCGCAACCCAGTCCCATTCAAGCATTCTTCCTCTGATCTTTTCTTGGTCCAGTTTTCAATAGACCTTCGGGCCCGGTAAACTGTATACTTGAACCTCTTTTAGCCAGTAGGAAAAATTCAACTGATACATTCAATTAATATTTTCAATATTTAAGGGAGGTGTCAGCCCTTAGTAACGCCCGCAAATATATAACAACGCTTATTTCCTTTTGAGTACTCAAAACCCACTCGAGCATTCTCTAACGAACATGTTCGTTATATCATGTAGGTATAAATATATACATGTTGTATAAATACATGATCAGATATAATATTGGTGATTCCAAAAATGAATGCGCCCTCTGCATGAAAATATTTTAACCTATTTAAAAGATAATTTTTGGAGGCTTATTACTGATATAATGATAAATAACACGTATTTCGGTTTGTTTAATGGAATATTAAGTGGTGCTTAATAATTTAATAATTAATATTGGTAATTTTTGGTATTGCAAAGTTAGAAACGATGTGGTTACTATTAGTAAGTACATCTTTATTTTTACATTTTAAATGGCTTTCAAAACAAACCAGCACAACACAGGCTGCCGTTTTATGTATGTCATTCTACAAAATGTATTAATAAAAATGTTTAAGATAGAAGTTAGGGTTCTAGTATAACAAACAGTTCCTTCTCCAAAAGGCATGTAACAATTTAATAACAGGGAACCCGTTTATTTATATAACACAACATAACCACTATCTTGTAGTATATCTATACCTTTATATTATTATTAGTCTTATAAAAACAGAATATATTTTACTTTATACATAACAATAATTTAACCACTATCTTGTAGTATATCTATACGTTTATATTATTATTAGTCTTATAAAAACAGAATATATTTTAATTTATACATAACAATAATTTAACAAAAAAACATAAGCACTAATATAGTATCACCATACACTTTACCATTTGTCACACTTATTTTAGCCAAAAATCTAAGCAAACAAAAACTAGGGCAATTAGGGTAAATACCTTGTTTCAACACAAAAGATTTATATGATAATTAGCAAAGAAGCACTTATGGGACATACGACTCCTTTTACCACTCTTTTTATCCTTTATTTATATGGTAGTTGAATGTTAATTGTTAAAAATTATGTGATATGTAATATAAAATTTTTACTGGTCTTGCTCCATATTTGTTTACAATTTGCAGCGCCCTCATCGGTAATCTGAATCGCCACTTGCCTAAATTTTTCCATAAAAACACTTCTCTGGATTCACAGAACAGGCTGAAGAAGAGAAGTTGACAATACTCGCATCACGGTTAGTTGGTCAGTTTTTGCCGTTGAGAAAATGAATAAGGAATAATTTTCAGTAAATTATTCTTTATTATACTTATGACTGTCTGACTATATTTAACTAATTTTAAACTTGTTTTCTTCTCTATTATAGTACGAATTAACATGTAAAAATGCATACCTTATTGCCACATCTAATGCACTCTTCATGGTTGGAGTTATGCTAGGATCAATAGTTTTTGGGGAAATGTCAGACAGGTTAGTAAACAATACTGTATGTTTAAGTTAACTTATAAGGATCTATATTTACTAGAGGATATCAGATCAAGTTATACTAATACTTCTTTTGGTTAAGCTTTGTTCGACTTCCTTAAAGAACTGTACTAGAACCATTAGTAACATATATGTACATATATGTGCAGTAAACTGATTCAGGATTTTTATTTTTGAGGTTATAACTGTTAAGTATAGAAAATACCAATGATGGGTTTTTTGCCGCTAATTATATATTTAGCCAATGTTAATTATATAACTAACATTTAGTCGGCTAAAATATTATAATTAGCCGTTAAAAATAACTTTTTCGCAATTACCAATAAAATATCTATTCGTATACCTACTCTACTAGGTAGGTAAGTATAATAGGTATTGTTAGGTCATCATAGGTAGGGATTATTTTGTAATACCGCAATCCTCATAATTTAATTAAATAGGTACATCAAAAATAAAAATAATCATACAAATTAAAAAGTAAAAAAATAAAACAAAATAAATTAAATTAAAAAATATATAAAAGTTCCAATATATCTATTTTGCTATGAGTCAATGATTGCCACTGACACTATAATATTTAGCCTGCTAATTTTGAAAGGATTTTTAGTCGACGGATAAATATCGATAATTATCCGGTTAATTAGAAACGGATAATTATCCGGATCATCACTGGAAAATACTATATTTTCTTTGCTGTTAAGAAATATTCGAAGCTCTTGTTCAATGGTCCAAAATTGCTGTTTACTGGTGTACCTAAAACCATACAGTGACCAGTGATGTTAAGTAAAGCCGACATTTTGGTTAGCTCTAATTTTTTCCTTTTATATTTTGTAGTACTCTATGTTTTCATGACAATAAACATTTTTCACAAGACTGTGTAGAAGACTATCAACAATAACTTTGATTTGTGGTTATATCGGATTTCAATCTCGATGGAGGTTAGAAATAATTTGCTATTGTTTGGAAAATTTGTTAATATGGACCCACATCTATTTTTTGTTTCATGGACGAAGTTGTTTCATGGAGATGAGGAAGAAGATTTATAATATTCATATTATATAATATATTATTCAAATTCCTATTAATCAGATTACAGCTCAAAACTAAAATAGAAAACTAGGTTATGTTAGCCAATATGGAGTTCAATGATTTTTTAGTTTTAACTGGTCGTAATAAATTCTCTAATCGATTACAATGCGCACAGTTCTACGAAATCCTAGAACCGTACTAGGACAGTCTGAAAAGAAAACAGTGAGGTCGAACAAAGGTTTTATTCCCCATGGTCAAAATCATTTTTACTAGTTTGGTTAAACATTCTGTAAAGTAGATTTAACTTTTTCTATATTACATGATCAATCAGTACTGCATGCTGCAAAATTTACATACTTTTTTATTTGTTAAAATGTCTTAGAATTAAATATGTTTTAAAAATTTCTATAAAAATATGCGTTAAGGTCGCCGAAAAATTACTATATTTTGCGGTACAGAAATCTTGTAAAATATGATAGAGCAAAATTAATTACAGCTAAATAAAGTTTCAGTTATCCGTTCTAGGTTGTTCACAATAGATATTTGTGTATTAAGAGTGCAAAGTGATACATCTGAGCGGCTATCTCATGAGAACCGCTCGAATGTCACTGCGCTCGAATTACACATGATTTTTTCAACAATCGAGTACAAAGCTACTTTGCCTCTCGACAAAATAAATAAATATACTGGGCCGCTTCCCCAAAGGAAGTGACGTCACAGCGAGCTGGATGGCCAGCTAGCAGCGACCTGCACCACGGAGCTACTGGTCACTGGCTTCAGGGGCTGAAGAAGACTTAAGATGCATCTCCGCAGGTGTAGGAGCCTCAAGGGCTGCAGAAGAGCACCTTAAGAGTCTGTGACGTAGGTTCATCAAGATGCCGGCCTGATGTCATGAACTGCCTATGTTTTTTCTATCCGCATTCGTACCAGTTATGTCATTGTTTTTTCTATACCTTCTTATTTGGCTCATCCTGATATAGCTTTTGATTCACCCTGTATACTAAATATTTGGATTTGCCGCCAGACCACCGCGCCCTCTCATGACCCTCTCATGGCCGCTCAGGCGGCCACGAGAGGGCATCTTCAGTCTGCGAGGATGTATCTTCAGTCTTCTTCTTCACCCCCTGAAGCCAATGATCAGCAACTCCGTGGTGCAGTTCGCTGCTAGCTGGCCATAATGGCCGTCACTTCCGTTGGAGAACCGGCCTAGTATATCTACTAAAGTAGCCGAAACGCTCGCTCCTCTGAAAAGTGCTACTTTGTGCTTTCTTTTGGAAGCGCAAATTTGTACTTTGCGTTCGGTTGTAGGAAATAGCTATTCGTTTATTAAGAGCGCAAAGTGACATTGCCGCTCTGAACGAAAAATTTGACAGCGAAGCGCGGCTATCTCGTGAGAGCGGCAATTCACTTTGCACTCGAATTACACATGACTTCTACAACTGAGCGCAACGTAACATTCCCGCTCGCCGAGCGACAAAGTAACCAAAACACACTCTCTGAAAAGTGCTACTTTGTGCTTTCTTTGGGAAGCCCAAATTTTTATTTTGCGCTTGGTTGTAGGAAATAGCTATTCGTGTATTAAGAGCGCAAAGTGACATTGCCGATCTGAACGAAAAATTTGACAGCGAAGCGCGGCTATCTCGTGAGAGCGGCAATTCACTTTGTGCTCGAATTACACATGACTTCTACAACTGAGCGCAACGTAACATTTCCGCTCGCCGAGCGACAAAATAACCAAAACACACTCTCTGAAAAGTGCTACTTTATGCTTTCTTTTGGAAGCCCAAATTTTTATTTTGCGCTCGGTTGTAGGAAATAGCTATTCGTGTATTAAGAGCGCAAAGTGACATTGCCCATCTGAGCGAAAAATTTGATAGCGGAGCGCGGCTATCTCACGAGAGCGGCAATGTCACTTTGCGCTCGAATTACACACATGAAATTTTCTACAACCGAGCGCAACGTAACTTTTCCACTTGCCGAGCGACAAAGTAACCAAAACTGTCTCTCCTCTGAAAAGTGCTACTTTGGGCTTTTTTTTGGAAGCGCAAATTGGTACTTTGCGCTCGGCTGTAGGAAAAAATATTTACAATCCACACAAATAATTATTTGTGTTTTGTGTAACTAGTATGCGAAATGGTAATTTAGTGTTTGAGAATGAAAGTTTCAAACAGGTTTGGAAAATCATTCGAGATTACCATGGACCTTTCGCACGCAGGTTGCACACAATATTTTACTATTACTGCCGTAAGGTATTCTCATTTATTTTTGTACCGAAAATTTTACATAAACTTTTCAATTAGAAAACTGTCAAAACTGGTTTGCATTTTGCACGTGCTTGGCACGTTAAGTGCCAAGGATTGTTAACTCCACTCTTTATACGTGCGTCTATGGCATCACCGCGCTTTAATTTATTTACCTCAAAATTTTTAATTTTATTTAATAATTTATCACAAAAATATATTCCCAACAGAAGTTTAGCTATTAGTATATGATAGTTGGAATATTTATCTAAAGATTTTTTGGTTAAGTTTGGTTGGATAGGTTGCTTAAGAAGTTTGAAGAAGTTTCAGGTTGTTATTAGCAACTGAACTCTAATTTAAGGCAAACTTTGAACTATAGCAACTCTTTTAAACCCTGTGCTAAAAATTAGACCTGGTTCTACAAAGTAAAAAAAGTAATGGTAAACATGTCAATAAAAAAAAATTAAATGCAACACTATATTTTTATACGATTAGATGTAGAGAAGCAAATTGTCTACGACTTCCATGAAATTTTCTCTATTCTTAAAGTCCATAGTTTTTTGTAGATTTCACTTTTATCAAAAACGCGCTGTTTGCCATAGTTTTTTGTTAAATAAACATAGTCGGCATCTATCAAACGACAATGTGACATATTAAATCTCATTTGAAGTTAAGCAGTGAAATTTAGGGTAAACTGAATTAGGTATTCCAGAACACGTGATAAAAAATGGCTTCCAAGGGTCAAACACAGTAATTTTTTGTGGTTTTTTACTAAGAATACCTCTTACTCACTTTTTATCTTCAAATAACGTTGAGGAAACTAATGCCCATTTGCACCACCTCTGCTTAGCGAGTTAAAGTATAGCTTAATTTAAATGAAAGATTAGACTGATTATATATAGGATATAACACCGAAGACCTCACAGTCTAATGTGACACTTAAATTAAGCCAAGCTTAAACTTCCTAAGGAGAGGTGGTGCAAACGGGCATTAATCTTTTGCTAGAATTTTAAAATATTGATGGGGATGAGTTTTTCGGTAAATGTTCGTCTGTCATAACATAAAAAGAAAAATCTAACAAAATATACAGGTAAAAAGCACTTTCATGTATTTTTAAGATGTATCCTACCTTTAGCAATTAAAATATGTTTGCAAATAAACATGGGGGCATTACTATTCTTCCTCACACACATTTTTTATCTAGGCACATTTGTGCGTTCTGTTTGGCCCATGACGGCCGTTTTGACAGGTCATTGGAATTATACAGGGTGTCCCAGTGTGAGCGGTCAAAAATTTACCAGTAAGTAGGCCAGACCAAAATAAGAATAAAATTCTTATAAAAAAATTTCTCTGATGCACGCCTAACGAGCTACAGGGTGCTATTTTGTAAAAAAAAAACAACAATTTTCGGTAAAAACCTTTTCGTAGATTTAGATCATTTTTGGGTGACATGTATATATATTAAAGGTCATTAAAACTATATGGTGTTTGTTTAACTCTGACACCTGTGGTGGCCTAGGCCTACTCTTCCTTATGATTTTGTCTTCATAACTCTTGCATATCCTACTTTTTCGTGAATTAACTAAGTTTTCCTTAATCGGCTACTAATTCTGAACAAAAAAGGGGTCTTGTTACATAGCTCTAAAATCAACCATTTTCGAGTAAATTGAGTGTAAAGTACTGACTGCATTGCATTATGCAGAAAAATACATCCAAAGATTTTAAAGTTTAGAGTTAAACAAACACCATGTAGTTTTGACTTTAATAGAAGTACACGTCACCCAAAAAATACCTAAATCTACGAAACGGTTTTTGCGGAAGTTATAGTTAGTAGTTATTAGAAGTATAGTTAGTTATTGCGGAAAATTCTTTTTTTTTGCAAAATAACACCCTGTAACTCGTTAGGCGTGCATCGGAGAATTTTTGGTCTGGCCTACCCACTGGTAAATTTTTGTACGTTCTCACTGGGACACCCTGTATAGGTATATAATACTATGTATAATATATATGATTTGGAATGCAAGATCCCCTAAGGGATCTTGATTGGAATGCCTAATTATTCTAAGGAAGAATTGGTAAATATGGTGTATGCCCTAGCCCTAGTAGGGGAAGCTCATGGCAATTCTGGCAATTCTTTATTAGCAGCTCACATTTATTGTGAATTGGAACCCGGGATGCAAACGAGCATACTCGGCGTGCGCTGTAATCACATTATTATTATTCTTGTAAAATAAACGGATAACTTCAAATTTTTCGTTCTCACTAAACATTATTTCTTTGTTAAAATAGTTTATTGGAAATAAATTAATGATGATAAATAAAGTTCTGTCAAAGTCATTGTTTGTTTCGCGTGCCTCGTCCATAACCACTGCGATCCGTCAGACATAAATTTCCCTCCTATTTTTTCAAAAATAGTTTTAAACGACAATATGTCGAAAACTCCTGAATCAAACAGTAACATATTATATTAGTATATAATACTAATATAGTCTTTGATATTATATATTTTTGAAAAGAGAAAAAGTTAATGAATCTAAGTATGCACTAATGTATAGGGTATTCCATTTAAAAAAAAAATTGTTTTCTTTAACTTAGTGATTTCCGTTATTCAGTTGTTTTTTCTAATACAGTATTATAAAAATTCATAAAAAAAGCTAAAACTTGTATTAAAAAAAAAATACAAAATCACAATAAGTTGTGGCAAAAAATCTGATTTTCTAAATGTCAATGAGGTTGAGGAAGGCACATTTTAAAATTAGTGACACATGTACAGGGTGTCTAAAAAAAGTGCGGTGCGGAAAAGTATATATTTTTGAAATGTAACTACCTGTATTTTTCTATGGCAATTGAAGCCTCATTTATTAGGTTCTCTCGTCAACCTTAATTTTTTTTTGTGTTTGATAGTCTGCACTTAAAACGAAGTAATTTAGTAGTTGAGTAAGTTAGTAAATGAAAGAAAAGATTAGAAGTAGGTAGATGAAAAGTAATTTTTTAGTAATATTAGCCGTAATTCTTTGTGTATTTGCACATAAATGAACTGAATTCATTCTATTCATGGTACCTTGGAGATTTATTAAATAACAGTTTGATCGCCCTGGAAGCGTGGCATATGAAGAGAAAGTCAGAACTAAAACGATTTTAAATGAAAAAAAAAATGAATTAACAATAACCCTAGCAATTGTGGAAAATCCAAAAGCTAGCTTTTGAGATATAAGTAGAGATTTTGAGATAAAAAAATCATAATTGCCAAAATGCATTAAGCAAAATAAATTTCATCCCTACCATTTTCAATTACACCAAGAAGAATGTAGAAAACTTACAAGACTATTAAATAAAGCCTAAAGTAGATATAAAAAATGTAAGGAACTATTACAAAAGTTAGTAAAAGACGATAACTGATTGCTACGCACTTAACGTAATAATTGTCCAAAATGTCGACCATTTTGTTCAACACATGACACAATTCTCCTTCTAAAGGAACGTCTCACGTCGAGCATAGCAGGACTTATATGTTGAAAAGATTATTGTATTCTCTCCACCATGTCTTCCCGTGTTGTAGCCGCATTTGAAATTGTAGACTTTCAGAAGGCAATTGTGAACACCCTGTATAAGAAATCTCAATCCTAACACTAGCTTGGTTGGTATAAAGTGGACCTAGCTAGGCACCACCTAAATTTGTACTAAAAACAGAATGAAACGAAGGAGTAAATATGCAACTTTAAATAAACTGTTGATTTTATTAAAAAAAATCTTAAAAATATAACTTGACAACGCTGCAATCGAACGCAAAAAAAATTTAAGTTGACGAGGGAACCTAAGGAGCCTTCAATTGACACAGAAAAATACAGGTAGTTGCATTTAAAACATATATACTTTTCCCCACATTTTAAAATGTGCATTTTTGCCCGGATTATGATAAAGCCATAGCAGAAAAAGGGAATACTAAATGGACACACTGTATATAGGTACATATATATATACACGGGTCCCACCGGGAAGAGCTGTAATAGATATATCGAAAAGCACATACAAGGTGATTTTGAAAATTTGGTTTTTTACAAAGGTCAGTGGGGCCGTCCTTTTTAAAATATTTTCACGTTTCTGGCACTTCCAGTATAACCGGAAGTCAACACCAACTGCTTATTTTAAATAGAACACCCTATATATTATATCATTTCTGGATACTACGTAAAATTCTAAAGACATTTCATGTAGGATGTCCTATACTTATCTTAACTGTTTTTGAAATATTAACGGGTGAATATTGACATTTTGCAACTTTGACACCCTGTAAAATCTAAACGGTTTGAGATCAAGCAAAACGGTTTGCACATTCCTATCTTAACTTTTCATGAGCTATCGTTTAACACTATATGTTGCAGTTGAATATTTGAAAATATTTGAGCGAATATTTGAAAAAGGCCCCACTGACTAAATTTTCAAAATCACCCTGTACGTACTTTTCCATATTTCGATCGCGGTCCTTCCCGGTGGGACACCGTGTAGGTATATATATATTATATAATACTTACATATATTAAAAATGCATCTTATGATTACGTCATTAGTACCTCTCTTACAGCAGTTAAATGATAAAAGAGGGCCTCTATGGTCATGTTACTTTTCAAAATAACTGATTAAGGATCCAATAAGCTCCTTAATCTCCTTACTAAAAGACTTCGGCATTTTGATAACTAAAACATAAAAATTTAAGTATATTTTTTCACAGACAAATATTTGCATACTTACTTACAAGTCATATCCTCGAGTACTGCCAAAGCAACGCTCTTGACCTGGGCTGAGGGGCAAATCCTTCAGTACTGGCAGGAACTACCACGATTAGTTCATTCGAAGGTGTTTATAATAAACCCTTCAAAAACAAGAACTAAAAAACTTCTAGAGTTAAGCAGGTTTCACCTACGAACTCTAATTGGCCTATACACGGGTCACTACCGTTTAAAATATCATCTGTGCAAATTCGGCCTAGCAGAAGATGCTAAGTGCCGCCTGTGCTTAGAAGATGATGAAACGGCAGAACACATATTGTGCACCTGCCTCGTTGGAGAAAGGATTAGATACTCACTATTTGGCAAAGGACAACTTCTGCCAGAGGATCTGAATATATTCTCACCCAATAAGGTAATCAGCTACATTAAGAAGCTGGACCTGTTGGGTGAAATATAAGTAGGTGTGAGCCACAATAGACTGTCTAGGCAATAGACCACATGGTCGCGGTGGAGGGTCTGGTTTTCGGCCCAATCACTTTTGAACCTAACCTAACCTACAAGAAGTCTGTTTGAACTACTATAACTATAATACTTAGTTCCCAAAAGAACTGATTGTAATATTGAAAACTAGAAAGAATAGAGGCGAAAATGAGAGAAGCAAAAAACAGAATACTGTCAACAGTCAACACAAACAACTATCAAAATTTGAGATTCACATAATCCTTTTGAATGCAGAAAGACATGTACAGGGTCATTGGTTATATTTTAGCCACCCACCTAGAGGGTTTCCCTTTAATCTGAGGAAAAAAGTTAAATACAAAAGTTGTAGGAAATCAAGTGTATTTTATTCCAGAATGTAAAATCTTTATACAGGATGTTTCGAAAACGCATGACATGCCAAACTTGAATTTTCTTAAATGGAATACCCTGTATATTATTAAGTTTTCCGATTCCACGCAAAATTCTACGACTTTTTCATATAGAACACCCTATATCTAAAGTTAACCGTTTTTTCATAAACGATGGTTAAAGATATAAAATATAAAGATAAAGGAATGATGAATACTAATTCGGAGTCGGAAAACCAAAATGTTTGACAATGCATATGACAGGTATCGGTTTTTTGTTTTCATGGCTAACTAGGAATAGTAAGTAGGCGTCTCTCAGATCAATTAAATTATTACAATTATTACAAAATTATGGTAGGTATATTCTTAACCATAATTTATTAAAAAATAGTTAATTTTACATATAGGGTATGGTATATGAAAAAGTCGTAGAATTTTTCGTGGAATCGGAAAATTTAATAATATACAGGGTATTCCATTTAAGAAAATGGAAGTTTGGCATGTCACTCGTTTTCAAAACACCCTGTATAACGATTTTATATTCTGGAATAAAGTACACTTGATTTCCTACAACTTTTGTATTTAACTTTTTTTCCTCAGATTAAAGGGAGAACCTCTAGGTGGGTGGCTAAAATATAACCAATGACCCTGTACAGGGTATGCCCTGTATATTATTAAGTTTTCCGATTCCACGCAAAATTCTACGACTTTTTCATATACCATACCTTATGTCTAAAGTTAACCGTTTTTTTAATAAATGATGGTTAAGGGTATAAAATATACCTAAAGATAAAGCAAATGATAAATAAAATACCTAATTCGGAATCGGAAAATCAAAATGTTTGACAATACATATGACAGGTATCGGTTTTTTGTTTTCATGGCTAACTAGGAATAGTAAGCACACGTCGCTCAGATCAATTAAATTATTACAAAATTATGGTAGGTATATCTTTAACCATCATTTATGAAAAAACGCTTAACTTTAGATGTAAGGTATGGTATATGACAAAGTCGTAGAATTTTGCGTGGAATCGGAAAACTAAATAATATACAGGGTATTCCATTTAAGAAAATGCAAGTTTGGCATGTCACTCATTTTTGAAATACCCTATATAAGGATTTTACATTCTAGAATAAACTACACTTGATTTTCTACAACTTTTGTATTTAACTTTTTTTCCTCAGATTATAGAGAGAACCTATAATTCCTAGGTGGGTAGCTAAAATATAACCAATGACCCTGTATTTAGTAATCTTTCTGCTCTCAGTATTCAGTAATTTGACTATAATGTGGATGCCTTTCCCGGTACTCTAATGCTTGCATTAATTGCACATCAATTACATTGTCGTCCGGGAATGTATTGCTTTTAGCGCTAGATACACAATGTACCTATTATTATTAGGAATCAATGCTAATATATTTACTTTTTACTTTAGATATGGTAGAAAAATAACATTTTTTGTATCTCTGGTAATTCAAGTTGTTTTTGGAGTAATAGCTGGATTTGCTCCAGAGTATTGGACTTTTACGATAGCCAGAGCCATTGTCGGAGCCACAACATCTGGTGTTTTCCTTGTTGCTTATGTTATAGGTAAGATAATACAAAATGAAACTAATAGAGTTAGTAGTGGTTTTGCCAATACAAAAACTTGTTTGTCAAACCTTCCAATCATACCATCTTGGACAGCAAGGTACTGTTAACAAATCTGATCATAAGTAACCAAACCAATGAATTAGGTATTTGACATATATTATTATAAAATAAATTAGTTATACTTACTTATTTATTTGTTAATAAATTTGTGTAAATAACTCACCTCAAGCACCTATGTCTACCTGCTTTGTGTATACAAAATAGAAAGTGCAAATTAGGGGTAAAATTAATCAAAATATCTCGATTTGTCTTTCAATATATTTGTCTTGATTAATACCTTTATTCTTATTTATTTAAATTTAAAAAATCAATTTATATTCACTTTTTATTGCGGGATTCATTCTTAAAATTTCTAAGTAAAAAGTTATAAAATTCTCTTTAACTTTTATATTACATGTATTTATAATACCCCAGACTATCCAATCTTTTTTTGTAAAGTCTTATAGTCAATTTTACCATAGAAAATTGCGATAATTCTAAATTTGGCCACTGTCATTGTATTTAAAATTTTCAAATGAAAATAATTTTCTTTTATAATGTAACTGATAAATTTTACTTATACTGTTAATAATATTGTGTACCAACACTTACCAGTATCAATCTACAAAAGAGACTCAGTTGCATATAATAATTAAATACCTGCTTAAAAAAACCATCTTGTTTTGACTATACTGCTATCCTGTGGAACTAACATTGGAACCAAAATTTAATGATTATCTAATCTACTAATTTCTAGAATATGTTTCCGATCACATAATTCTTGGGGTACAGAAGTAGCAATTAAGTAACTATACATATAATAGATTTAAATAAATATGTAGTTAATCGATTTACCCATTTCCATGGTGTTTTTCAAATTGTCTATTATTTGTTAACAACTTTTGTTTTATGAATCTAAAATATCATAGTTGACAATATTTTCAGGTTTGGAAATGGTAGGTCCTTCCAAAAGGACCATAGCAGGAACGGTTAGTCAAATGTTCTTCTCACTTGGATATATGTTAACTGCCATTTTTGCACTTTACATTTCTGACTGGCGGATGTTACAATTTGCTTTAACTATTCCAGGAGTTATATTCTTATGTTATTGGTGGTGAGTAATTTTTATGAAATTGATATTTTATATGATTATTAATAAGTAGTTACCCATAAATAATACATACCAAGTTAATAACAGATATCTACATATCCTGTTACAAATGAGCAACCATTTGTGTAACGTGTACATCTGGACACCTCAGAGGACATCTGATACCTCCAGATGTCCTCTGTACGTACTCCTAGTTGGTATATCACCAGTAATCACCACCACCAGTAATCCTTTTTTAAATGTGACAATTTCTAGAGTAGTGTAATCAAATATTAAAAAAATTTCTGCATAGTTTAACTTTTCTCTGGGCTGATTAATTGAAGATAATTTATTGTATTATTACAATACTTTTTTTTAATATCAACAGTAAGTTTATATCATATCTAATTATTTTTATTTTACAAGCATATAGACATGAATGAATGAATGAATGAATGAATTTTTTTAGAAAAATATTATAACTTTTGGTAAAGCCATAACTAGGCATATACTGAATATACAGGGTTATTCAGAACTTATCCATAATAAAACTTGGGGATGTTGAACATACATGTACAAATGTGGTAGTGCAAAAAAAATTTTTTTTGGCTGGTTCTAAAAACTATTTAAAAATTTTTAATTGCACGCCGCTGGATACTGGTCCACTGTAATGGAGTGACCTTGGGACTGACAATGCAAACAAAAAAACTTCGGAAGTTCTGAGAGTATACCGACACCCGGCGCAAAAAAGATTTGCAGCGTTTTTATTTTAAAGTAAACTGAAAGATAGATAGATAGATGTGACCAAAGTGACGTGTCTTTAAAATAAATAAAATTTTGTTACACTAATTTTGAAGAATTGCGCTACTTGATTACTAGGTATTAGAAACATGAAATTTATAAAAAATTTGCACATACCTTGTTACAAAAGCTGTTCGAAATTTTGTCCATCAGCAGTAAATTGGGGATTTTCAGCATTTTGCTGCAACAACCACTCACAAAACCTAACTCGTAATTGATAATCCGCTGGTAACAGTGCTTCAACACGCTGGATATGATACGGGTAAAACTGAGCTTCGTGTAGTAAGCGCCACACCGTTGATTGGGATACCCCAGGCACCTGCCTACCGATCTGACTTGTACTTATTCGCGGATTTTCACGGACCAGATTCAACACTTGTTCTTCAGCTGCTAAAATACGTTGTGGTCGTCCCGGGCCACCATCTCGTCCATGAATTGCACTTAAATTACCAGTATCATGGCCACGTTGTACCACTCCCGTAAAAGTTGCATAATTTGGCGTGTGTTGATTGGGAAATAGATCCGCATACAAACGCGAAGCTGCCACTGCATTTTGTCCAACTTCACCATAAATAAGAATCATGTCCATTAACTCAGCATTACTATACCTACACATGAGCCATTTTGAAAATTTTAAAGTTTAACACTCCTACGATAAATAAAACAACATACAACAGTACTGACTTCTTATTTCTAATGTACCCGGCACCCGCACTGAGAGAGCGACACAGACAGACAATAGAGATATCCCCACTCCAACTCTATTCGCTCGATCATGACCAGGCGTTCCAGCTACAAAAACTTGTTTACTTTTTTTTGTAGGAATGTGGTATATCAGATGTCGTTGAAGTACAGTTGCCCATCTACGTAGTCCTTTATAATGGTATAACTTTTAACATTGTTTACGGGAAATCCAAAGACTTTCATTATACATTTTTTTGGTGATATCGATTTCTTATTTAAGGATGCACATATCCTCAAAGTTTTAGAGATAAGTTCTGAATAACCCTGTGTAATGACGCACATACTGAATATTTGTTTTGAACGTTATATTAATAATATAACGTTCACAACAAATATTCAGTATGTGCCTCATTATCTTGTATGCAGATATTTTACTCTTCTTTATCATGAAGAAAATATTGTAGCATGTATGACTGATATATTTCAACATTTATATTTTATTTATATTCAATAAAATATCATTGGTCTTTTCAAGATAGCACAAATATACAAATTTTCGAGATATTATCTGAATATTAGGAAGGATATCTTACGGATAACAGGGAGACATACTTTAATTCTTGGTTTCTAGAACAAAATTGGATTTTTATGCAATTTTGATAATTTAATTTATTTCAAATGTTTGAACTAATAACAATTATTGGGAACAACTTGCATGGCTTAAAATAAAGCAAGAAATAAATTTAGAAGTGTAGATTTATACACTTCAGCTAGGAGCTTACACGATCCACATCTCAGTATCTACTGACATGATTTTTCTAAAATTTTGTAGGTTTAGTAAATACAGGGTATTCTCGGCCAATAAAATATTTTCATAGTTCTGTAACTCCCGGTTCTACCAGAAGTAGATAACAACTTGCTTAATTTAAATGGAACACCCGGTATATTTCTCCATATTTGGATTCTACATAAAATTTTAGGGTCACTTTGTGTAATTAACCCTATTCCTAAAATGTAGAGTTTTCTAGATTTTGAGAAATTTGACGGATGCAGACTGGCAAAGAAAATTGATCTGTGAATAACCTGTCGACTAAATTAAAAATCTTTGACTTTGCGCATTATAAGGAATGCAGTAGGTAATTAACGGGTGATTAAAACATATTTTGTTGTAACATTTTGTTGTTGTGTATAGGGTGAGTACAGTGGTAATGGAAATATCCAACTAAAAAAATATCAAATATCTTTAATTTTTTAAACGGAAACACATAATTTTGTTTGTTTTAATGAATTTTATGAGCAAAAATATGGGTAGTTTCTAATCACTTCCCGATACCTAATCATAATGGTATCTAATTATTCTAAGTAGGCCACGTTAAAGAAAATCCAGTTTCTGTGAATTTATTTTAATGAAATACCAAGAAGTATTTTTAATGAAAATTTTTTAGAAGTTGTTTGGACTGATGAATCTAAATTTACAAAAAATAGATTATTCAACTGACAACCCACGTTAGACCCTACATTATCAATGTATGATTGGAGTGGAGTGTTGAAGAAAAAATGTATTTCTACAATTGACTCCAATCATACATTGAACAATGATCAAAAATATAATTTTTTAAATGCCACATTAGAAGGTTATACAAGACGAACTGTTACCGGTTATGACAAATCACAAGATTATCAAAGACCTTGGCAAATGCTTCACAACAAATTTGATAAAAAAAATGGTTTATTTCAAACAAATCATGCGGTCCGCAACAACTTGGTGCGGCCTGCACCAAGACACCTCGAGGCGTCTTGGTGTGGCCCACACGTGACGGACCATATCATACACAACGGAGTGAAAGGCAGCGAGAATGTTGAGAAAGAGAAGGACTCCAGCAATAAACAAAAACAAACGGAAAAAACAAATTCATATGCAATATGTACTCAGATGTTAAATCGTTTGAAACGAAACTGACAATATTTATCAAGCATATCCTTGAAAGAAAACTCGGATCATTTTTCAATCTGCAAAAAAGCAGCAGAAGCTAGGGTAAATTTTGTTTGGCAAAATACTAAAATGAAAAGTGCATTAATACAATAGAACTTCAAACTGAGGTTGAAAACTCGTTTGCTGATTTCAAAAAGGTCTCACGTAAAATAGAGATTTTAGAAAACCCTTCTCAGTGGATATTCATAATGTGTCAAGCGATTTGCAAATCAATATGGTAGATTTGCAAAGTGATAACCACACTTAACCATGACTTTTAAGGAAAAATCTAACTTGACGGATTTCTATGGGAGTTTGCCTTCTGAAAACTACAAGAAGTTAAAAAGATTTGCTCAGCAAACAATTACTGTTTGGTAGTACATTATATTTGTGGGCAAACTTTTTCAATTCTGAATTACCGAAAAAAAACAAACTGTTCTCTTTTATCAGGTTCACATTTAGATGCAATACTATGTCTCTTCTTCAAAAATGCAAGCTAATATAGGAAAACTAATAAATCAAATGCAGCCACAAAAATCTCATTCATTTTATTAATTACAATAAATGTAAAATATATAATTATTGTTTTATTTTTAAAACTAAAATATTTATACACACATATTGTAGGTTCACTGTAATGACAAATGGTCCAAGAGTGGCCCGCACTAATCCCCACGTAAGATATTTGCCTCTTACAACAAAAGGTTGCCAACCCATAAGACAGTAGATGTATGTCAGTGAGCATGTGAGTTTTGTTGAATTTAGGAGCTCAGTCTAATTAATTACTGAGATATTTTGCAAACGTTTAGGTTTATCATTAGTTTCCACCGAAATAGGTATAAATCAGGTAGTTCCTAATCTAACAAAGAGGACTACTATTACCACTTATTCCATTACCATTTATTTATTATTATTATTTATTAATACATTTCAATCTGAATAATTCTGCTATGTTGAGCCAAAAATATCTACACCTCCCGGATTAGAGAATTGTGCCATTTCTACAATTATAATTCCAGCAAACATATCTGATCCAGAATTCTATTTAGCTAAGGAAATAGATGTACTTATTGGTGCAACACTATCTTGGGAATTACCATCGGATAGCAAAATTAAGTTAGGAAAAAGTGGTCCCGTATTAAAGAACACAAAATTAAACTGGATTGTGTCTGGTACAATCAAAATTCAGGTTATAATTTCTTATAAATTACTAAACTTGAAGATTTTCAGTTTCAAGAATTTTGGGAAATTAATGAAATCAGTAAGTATATTGCCATGTCTATATGTATATGAGTCTCAATGTGAAGAATTATTTATAAAAGACGACGAGAAATGAAAATGGTTAATTTGTGGTAATCTTACCTCTTAAAACTTCACCAAAACTATTAGGGGATTCAAAAGAAATAACAACTAAACGATTTTAATAAAAACTGCTCATTTTATCCTTAGAAAATTAAAAATAAATAAAATAAATATATGAAATAAATTAATGATCATATCAATTTTGGAAAATATTGAGGCTGGTAATATTCCAAATGAAATTTTAAATTTAGGTGAATCTGAAAGCAGCTTCAAAACACTAGAAGTAAACAAGATTTATTAAAATACAACATTAGGTCATTTCAAAAAGGCAACTTCTATCCACTATATCACAAATATATGGTCCACTTGATCTATTAACCCTAGTTATTATAATTTCAAAAATTATTCAACAGTTACTTAAATTAACCTGGGACAATTCAATTCCTAAAGATTTATTAAATGGATATTTATTAAATTTCATAATCAGTTAAACCAGCTAAACCAACTTGAAATTCCTAGAAATGCCATAGGGACAAATCACATGCTAGTGGACATCCATTGTTTTTGTGCAGTCTTAGTCACGCATATGCTAGTAGTTGTTGTTAGGTTAGGTTCAAAAGTGAGTAGGCCGAAAACTAGACCCTCCACCGCGATCATGTGGTCTATTGTGGCTCACACCTACTTATATTTTATCCAACAGGTCCAGCCTCTTAATGAAGCTGATCACCTTATTGGGTGAGAACTTATTCAGATCCTCTGGCATAAGTTATCCTTTGCCAGATAATGAGTATCTGATCCTTTCCCCAGTGGGGCATGTGCTAGTTCGGGCCAATTTTTCCCCAATTGAGGACATTTTGGTTTTGCCCATCGAGGTTGGTGGTTTACCCTCTGACCTTTTACTTGTTGGGGCAGGTTCTTTCCCCTTTACCCCTTTGATTTTTGGGTGGAATTGTACCTGCCCAACGCCAAAGTAGGGACGATTGTTCAGCCCTTCCAGAGCTGCCTTAGACACCTCGACAATAGAGAATGTCTAGACCTGCCCTGGGCCAGACTCTTTTCGGTGTAGTACTTTCCACTCCCGGGTATTCAAGCCGTAGTTCATTTTTCTCAGTCTGCTGAGAACTAAGTCCGATGTAAGCCGTTTGTCGGGTTCATCCGGTATATAGGCCACATATATATGTGGTTTGGGTAAATCCTCACTGTGCACGGATTGAAGATGAGCTCTTTCCCACGGCTGGAGGTGCATAGTTGTATTTACTTATGTAGCTTAAATTTAGACGGCATTTTAAACCAAACTCCACATATCAAGCTTTAACACTTTATGAGTTAAACCATGCTCATATGACTTTACTCAAACTAGCTCAAAAACAAATGTTTTCAAATGAAATTACTATGTAAAACAAATAAATTGCTGCTACCTCGAAAACATAAATTTAGTAGTTTATTGCCATTTTTTAGATGAAAATAATATGGTACTTGTTGGTGGTAGATTACGATTTACCTCGTTATAATGAAACAAGAATCATCCTATATTACTTTGCTCAAAACATACTATCACTAGCTCATATTTGAGTATAAACATAATATACTATTACAACCAGGCCCTCAGCTTCTACTAGCATCTCTTCGACAATTCTACTGGCGCATTGGTGGTCGTAATTTAGCTTGCAAAATAACAAAAACCTGCTTAGCCTGTTTTAAATGTAATCCATCTTTTTCCTATTATCCAATGTCTGGTCTACCAGATAATATAGTAAAGCCATTGTTACCATTTCAATATACTGGCATTGACTATGCAGGTCCACTTCCATTAAAGGATTAACCTGGACGGGGGTGTAGATTTTAAAATGCTATATTTATGTTTTTGTTTGCTTCTATAAGAAGGCAATTCATTTAGAATTAATTGATATCAAATCTAACGAATTATGCTTTCTATCCTGTCTCAGACGATTTACATGACAACGAGGAATACCATCAGATATATGCTCTGACAATGGCACAACTTTTATCGGAGCAAATTATGAACTAAAGAATTTAGGACATTTTTTACTTAGTAATTAAGATACAATAAGTGACTATTCTTCTCAAGATAATATTCAATGGCACAATGGGCACTTCATGCCCCCATATGCACAAAATTTTGGAGGCCTGTGGGAGGCTGCAGTAAAAAGCACCAAATATCATTTAAAAAGAATGATGTTCAACAAAACTCATTTATGAGAATTTTAACTCGCTAATTATTCATATTGAAGGAATCTTAAATTCAAGATCTCTCTATTCCTTATCTAATGGTCCGGAACCTCTTACCCGCTCACATTTCCTCATTGGGCATCCTATTACCAGGTGGATTACCAGGTATTATATGGTGCCAGGTGGAAACTTAGAAAACCTGCCCAGTAATAGATTATCTAATATACAAGAAATCCAAAGGATGTAACAACAGTTTTGGATTTGTTTAATAAAGGAATATATCTCACAACTACATCTCCAGTACACACGGAAAGAGTCAGCATCCTCAATTAAAATTCGTGCCCTATTACTTATTCATGGAATTAGTGCCCTATTACTATTTTCATGGAAAAGACAATGTATCCCGAGTTGTGAAAATACAAACTGCTACAAGAACCGTAACCCGATCGTATGCCCATATGTGAGAGACATATGCCCACTTCCACTTCAAGAAGTTAATTAATTGACATATCAATAACAAAACAAAAAAAAATAAAAAATTGTGTGCTAAAGACTTTTATTCTATTATTCTATATTTAAGATTATTCTATATTACACTTATATTTGTGTATTTATATATACAATTTTGAAAGTTCCTTTTCAAAGAGGGAAGTTATGTTTAAATTTAAATGTTAATTTTTCAATCAGGTAATCCGGTAGTCAGATAATCAGAAAATCCAATAATGAACAGTCCAAATTATGGTATCAACATGACGGGGTACCATTACATAAAATAGAACTTGTGAATATATTTTTAACAGAAAATTTTGAAGATCAATGGATAACAAATAGGGGTCTATTTCGTTGGCCATCAAGGTCACCAAACCTTGCATGCCTTGATTTTTTTTTATATCGGGTTACCTGTATAAAAAATAAAGTGTTTGCAACACCTCTGACAACAAACAAATAATGCCAAGGACCTATGCGCGTAGCCTTTCAGGTTACCACCAGAGAAAATACAAAAGTGACAACATATGCTATACATTACAGATGCGAAAGTGGTTTACAAGTGAATGGTGGTATGTTTGAATAATTATTCTTGTATTTTTTCAAGTAAAAGTTTTTAAATTCTTAATTTTAATAGGTTTAGACCAGAGTTGTCAGTTGAATAACACAATTTTTGTAAATTTAGTTTCATCAGTCTAAACAACTTCTAAGAAATCTTCATCTTCTTGGTATTCTATTAAAGTAAATTCACAGAAACTGGTTTTTCTCTTAACATGGTTTACTTAGAATTAATTAAATAAGGAAACATACAACATTATTTGGTTGGATTTATAGAATTTCTGTTAATAACTTAAAAATCCATTATGATTAGCTATAGGGAAGTGAATACAAACTGCGCATATTTTTGGTCATTGAATTCATGAACACAAAAAAAATTAGGTGTTTCCATGTAAAAAATTTAAGATATTTGATTTTTTTTAGTTGGATATTTCCATTGCCACTGTACTCACCCTTTAGATAACTACATATTTTTTAATCGTCTGTTAATTACCTGCCGTCTTCCTTATATCGCCCACACTCAAATATTTTTAATTTAATCAATGGGTTATTCATATAAATTTTCTTTACAAGTCTGCATTCGTAAAATTTTTGTTAAAAAAATTAATATCTAGAAAACTCTACATTTTAGGAATAGGGTTAATTATAGAAAGTGCCCCTAAAATTTTATTTAGAATCCAAATATGGAGAAATATACCATATACCACAATATGTTGAAATTGACAATATATGTAGTGTTTAAATGTAAAAAACTGAAATATAGGAAAAACATAAAAAACTTTGAAAAAATTTTTATTTGTTTGTGTCCAACATTTTTATCATATTTTCAATCAATTTTGCATTATGTCTGCCATAATCTTTTTAGTGCTAATTCTTTTTTTTTTTTGTATTAATTTTACTAATTTATACCATGTCATTTGTTACAATCATTTAAATCATACCTTTCATATATTTCTACAAAACATAAAATGGGTTTATTCTAACTTTGTACTTTTTTATGAGACTTTGCACTTACATTCACATTTATACTGGCACAAAAAATCATGGTTTAGTTATTAAGTAAATTTTGAATATTTCAAATACTAAAAATTTTATAAATCGAAAATACTATCACTTTTAAGAATTGTAACTTTTAATCCTATGGCTGTGTGAGACAGTGAAAAACATTTAGTGAGCAGATACTTCGGTTTTCAGTTGAATCAGTTAACCGGAAAAATTGGTCAGGATTTCGCATGCGAATTTGATGACATTTCGGAAAATTGTTTTACTGTGGGAGACATTTTGGTTATAGTATTTACTGTCTATTATTTTTTATTATGTGCTCTATTTTTCTTTTTAGGTGTATTCCAGAATCAGCTAGGTGGTTAATAAGCAAAAACAAAATTACAGAGGCAAAAAGGCTAATTCAGATAGCTGCTAAATATAACAAAGTAACTATATCTGATGACACACTCAATTCACTACTGGTTTCTACAGACAGTCAAAAAAAGACTAAAGACCCTAATGCAAAATCAGCAAGCATATTAGATATATTTAAGCATGCCAGTTTACGAAAGAGAGCGCTTATAATATTTTTTGACTGGTATGCAATAGGAAAATCAAATGGAAATTACTTTAGTGCATGTGTTCCCCACTAAATGCTATAAATACAGGGTGTGTCACGAAGATAGGCCATTGACCATATCTAAAAAAGTAATGTACTTAAATCTGAAAATTTGTATACAATTGAAGATTATGGTATTGATATATTTAATGAAAATAGTGTCAACATCTTAAACCACCAGGTTAAACTGGTATATAATTATAAACTCGGTATATAAACCCCTAACTAATGAGTATACTTCGTACAGCGCGGAGTCTAACAGAGTCGTACTCAGGTCACTGGCCTTGCCAGCTGACTGACAGTCCGTAAATAACTTTCAGTTATTTACGGAACGTTGTAATAATCGGTCGGTGACGCATAAATAAATTTCTCTTTTACGTTCTAGCGTGCTCGTATTCACCGTGTATACTATAAACGTTTACTAATATTATTATCAATAACTATTAATGAGAGAAGTAAATCAAGTAAGATGCCAAAGGAGAGAAGAAATAGACGTGAAGTATTTCAAATGTGGTTTGACAGTGATCCTGAATATTACAAGGACATACGCATTAAAGAAAGTGACTTGTTTTGTACTGTGTGTGATCGCATTATAAATTCTTCTGATAAAACTAAAGTGAATAGACATTTGAAGAGCCATGCCTCGTCCAGCGTTGATAACTCGGAATTTTTCTATGAACTTACAGAAGTCTTCCTTAAAAGTAATATTCCGTTAAGCAAACTAGAAACTAGTAACACGTGTTTTCTAAATATGTTTCTACCTCTACGTTTAATTTAAATTATTTCATATTTTTTTAATTTAGGTTATTTTAGATTAGGGATGGTTTATTGTTATTTGTTTACTTTTAATTTTTGTTTTGCTTTGAATAATTTACAATAATTTGTAATATGTATGCAAAAAAATGATATAACAGAAATCGATATTACTGGTTTTTATTTGGAAATTACTGAACCAAATGTTCTCAAAATTGGGGGATGTTTTGAGCATAAAAATAGCTACAAAATGAGTTATTACTCGACCCCTATTTCCATTTAAAAAAATGTTCCTATTGTGCGCCCAGCTGTCACTTTTACATTAAGAGCTGTCATTGATGTGTCAAAAAATGCAGAATTTAGTCATATATTATCGTTCCAAATTTCATCACAATCTACACAGTGGTTCAAAAATTAGAGGGGGAGGGGACGGACTTTATGTCCTCACTGTATTACACATAATATTACAATATTACAAAACAAGACAGGATAAGGGCGAGGTTCAGATTGGCTAACAAGTTAGCCACCGACAGTGGTTTTACTGACATTGTATGAGAAGGATCGTTTAAAAAATTGAGTATTGTGCATGGACAGTGTGATAGTATCCTTATGACGAATATTGACGTTATGCACCTCAGAACAGTAGCGAATTTTGTTGTATAAATAAGTAGGAGTTCTAGTTACCAAGAGTTTATGAAAAAAACAAGCCAAGTGAATAAATCTTCTATTTTTTATGTTTAACCAAGGAATTCTTTTGAAAGTACATATACTTATATGACCATATTTACGAATACCGAATAGTAGATGTAAGCATGAATTTTGAAGCTTCTGAATTCGACCAGTATCAAATGCTATAAACAGGGATCATATATAATATCACAATAGTTCATATGACTTAAAACTAAATAATCGTAAAGCATTAGTTTTAATTTTTGATCTAAAAATAATCTATTAGCATATAAGATTCATATAACCTTTTTGTAGACATTTGTTGACATGTAATCAAAAATTTTAATTTTGATCGATGACAAGGCCTAGGTTTCAAACAGAATCTTTAAAATTAATATTAATATCTAAACTTATCATGTTATTATAAAGTTGAGAAAAATTCTCTCTTTCTTTTTTCCTGCCAAAAATAATAGCCACCGATTACTCCCATTAATTTGTGAACAACGTCCTCGAGCAACTTTTGCAAAATTGTTTAAATCATAATTAATTGCTGAAATAGCTTACACACCTTCCTCAGGGTAAAATGGTAAAAATATTTGAATATCATCCGCGGAATAATACTGCATACAAGAGACAAAACTTGAAGGGGAATTTGAAGTATAAATAATAAATAGTAGTGGCCCTAGGATGGAACCTTGCGGGATGCCTTGAACAATAGTTAAAAATTGAGATGTATTGTTATTGTGGATTACAGCCTACTCTCTATTTTTAACGTAATTAGAAAGTAATTTTCTTGCAGCAAGTGAGAGTCCAATAAACTTTAAAGCCGCAAATAAAAGTTGATGATTCAGAGTATCAGTGACTATTCCTATATATATATATATATATTCATATGATTCAGTGACTATTCCTATACAAAATGTTTTGTCAACTGGAAAATAAATTATTATTATTATCAAAGGGTTTTGTAAAGTCCAATAACACCAATAAAAGCAATTTCTTTCTATCATGGAGAGAAAATATATCATCAGTTAAGCTAAGAAGAGTAGAGCAGCAACTCTGATTACTTTTAAACCCAGACTGATTAATGGGAATGACACTATTAATAGCTAAATGTTTTCGTAATTGTATTTCCATTGCCTTTTCTAGAATTTTTGAAAATGTAGGAAGGAGGCTAATAGGTCTAATATTATTTAGGTTCATAGGATTTTTTATTTTTGGCAAAGGAATTACCAGTGCTTTTTCCCATAAGGAGGGAAATACAGAGTTCTGTAAACAAAAATTAATAATATAAGTAATATATGGGAACAAAAATGGTACACATAATTGAATTGTTAATATATTAATTCCGTCATATCCCATTGCTCTACTTCCATTGTTAGAAATTATTTTTAAAACTTTGACTTCCGTTATAGTTTGGAACTTAAAAGTCTTAGTTTAGGTGGTTTATATTGTTTTCTTAATAGGAAATAACATGTTTGTCAGGGGATAACTGAGGAATTGAATGAAAAAAATGGTTATTAATATTATCAACATTCCACAAACTGTTCGGCAATTCACAAAATTGCTTATGCAAATAAAAATTTAATAATTTTAAAGAAGACCATAGTTCTTTTCCATTATTAGCTCTAAAGGCAGATTTAAAATAGGCTTTCTTTTCATTACGAATAGCCAATGTTACCACAATTCTTAATTTCTTATAATTATTCCAATTATGTTCAAATTTACTTTGACTGTGTTTAATTTTAGCATTATCTCTCAAGAACATTAATAATCACACATTGGGCACATTCAGGGAACCGCAGCGCTTTATTAGAGCGGTAAAGCATGTATTTTTCCCGCTGGATTGCTGAATAGTTCCATCAAGGGATAAAATTAATATAGTTTAGGTTTACATCTATGGGTTTACACACAAAATATTTATGGATAATATTAATTATTATTAATATTAATTAGAAAATATGAATTACTGAAAATTATGTCACTTTAAGCTTGCGTTTAAAATGTAGATTCAGCGAAACGTGAAGCGGTAAAGCACTGAAGCGCTGGAGTGCTATGTTTCACTGAATGCGCCCATTGTTTGTAAGCCATGGTGCGTTTGGTTTGGTAATTTGAATGGTCATATAAGGTGCATGAATGTCAAGAGTGTTTATTGTTTCAGTAAGATACTGTCAATGTCTTGGAAATCATATATAATCCTCCAGGAAATCGAGCTAAGGTTATAGTCAAAATTTTGTTGACAGTTTTAAATATAGTTTACTTTTTATTGATGAGAATATTGAGTGTACAATTAGTTCATAATCACTTATTTGTGGCACACTCTCAACTCTTATATCAGTAATTAGTTCTTCTGATGTTATCAATATACAGGGTGAGTCAGTTTATACTAGCAGGACTCTGGCATTCGATAGAACACCTGATTTTAAGTTAAGTTTGTCATATAAACATATGTCGGGAATCGCTTCGTTTTTGAGATACAGGGTGTCAAAGTTTTGGTTTTTTTTTTAGTATTTTCCACACAGCTCCTATAGTTTTTAAGATAATTTATTCAAATCTTTACCATAGATTACGTATGATGGTTCACAAGTTTTGACATATGTAAACAATTTGAAAACATACAGGGTGATATTTTTTCGGAAGTCTGGCTCCCTTTTTCCGTCCAGAACTTTTTTGTGGTACGCCACTGACTGCTTATTTGCCAAAATTTGGATTCCACGTTCAATTTATAAAAATTTTTGTGTCTTGCATTTTTATCGTAGCTGTAACAGTTGTCGAGTAAATTGAAGAAATCTCTAAATCTCTAAATTAAAAAAAAATAGTTTTATTAAAAATTTCACTAAAACAATAATTATTGTCAAACGAAAGTTCATTAATCTAAATTGTCAAAGGTTACATACTTACAGTACAAATTTTGCCACTAATTATCTATTTTTTTGTAGCATTTCAGAGACTTAATAACTAAGTAAAATTATTAAGAACTAATAATAAACCAAGGCAAATACAAATAATTTTACAAATAACCCAAAATAATTTTATTTTCAAATTAAAATTTTCAAAATGTGATCCATTTTGTTGGATACATAATCGGCATCGCGTTTCAATAGACCTTCTTGCTGAAACTAAGTGATGAACTCATATGTCTTCGCAAGCATGTCTTATACGCCCTCTAAGATCGTCAACATCTTGAACAGGAGGTGCATATACTTTTTCTTTAAGAAAGCCCCACACAAAAAAATCCATTGGTGTTATATCTGGGGAACCTGGGGGCCGTGCGATTGGACCTTCACGTCCAATCCACCTCTCTGGATAATTGTCGTCTAACCAAGCTCATACATTTCTTCCAAAATGAACTGGGCAGCAATCCAACTGGAACTAAGCTTGCCTGTCTTAAATTTAGAGGGACATCTTCCCACATATTAGGATGCTCGGTTTCTAGAAACTCTAAGAAGTTTTGCGAACTGACCCTTTCTTGCAAAAAATATGGTCCAAATAAACGATTTTCAAAAATTCCTACCCATACGTTAATGCTAAAATTATTTTGGATTTTTTTTGGCCTAATAGCACGTGGATTTTGCTCTGCCCAAATATGTTGATTTTTGAAATTTACTATCACACGTCGGGTAAAGCAAGATTCATCAGTCCATAATACGTTGGATAAGAAAGTTCTATTATTTTCTAATGTGTTAAGGATCCAACGACAAAACTTCACTCTGCGTTGTTCGTCGCCAGGACGTAGACCTTGGTTTATTATTAATTCTTAATTATTTTACTTAGTTATTAAAAGTCTTTGAAATGCTACAAAAAAATAAACAATTAGTGGCAAAAGTTGTACTGTAAGTATGTAACCTTTTACAATTTAGATTAATGAACTTTCGTTTGACAACAATTGATTTTAGTGAAAATTTTGAAGAAAATATATTTTTTTTAATAAAATATTCTTTCATAGACTTTTTCAAATTACTCGACAACTGTTACAGCTACGATAAAAATGCAAGAGACGAAAAAGTTTCTAAATTGAACATGGAATCCAAACTTTGACAAAATAGCAGTCAGTGGAGCACCACAAAAAAGTTCTGGACGATAAAAGGGGGCCTGACCCCCAAAAAACTATCACCCTGTACGTTTTCAAATTGTTTACATATGTCAAAATTTGTGGACCATCATACGTAATCTACCGTAAAAATTTTAATAAATTATCTTAAAAACTATAGGAGCTGTGTGGAAAATACTAAAAAAAAAACAAAACTTTGACACCCTGTATCTCAAAAACGAAGCGATTCCAGACATATGTTTATATGACAAACTTCACTTAAAATAAGGTGCTCTATCAAATGCCAGAGTCCTGCTAGTATAAACTGACTCACCCTGTATAATCAGGAGAGTGGCAGTGGTCTCTGTAATTCTAGTAGGTTGCGATATTAATTGTTTCAGCGATAAACCGTCGAAAGACATTTGTAACAAAAGTAGTACCAGAATTTTTGAGATCTAACGGATTAATATTAAAATCACCTGTGATTAGTACTTCATCAACTGTTGGCATTACATTTGAAACGGTCTCCTCAAAAACATTAACAAAGTCTTTATAATTAAATTTAGTGAATACTATGTGAATTTATACTATATTAAAGAATTTGCAGATTTTATGAATCAGCTGTTAGAATTTAAAACAAAACAGACAAATACGGATGTTTACTCATTTTTAGACTAGTATAAAATATTTGTCACAAAAGGGAATCAGTTTTACAGTTTGTGATGACATGTGATAATGTTTGGCAGTAAGCTAAACGATTTGTTTTTGTGAAGAAAGTTTAAGCTCTACCAATATTTTTGAGTACCTAATACAAAAAATGGCACAGATATTTCTAAATAACGATTTAATAAATAAATTTAAAGACATTTATTGCATTGCCTAGTGATGTTACTCTTGAATAATCGATTTGTATTATCATGATTTTCGTGATTATACAGCATAACGTAACATAAGTACCTATCCAAATATAAAAAATAAAACTATCTAGGTGTCCCTTTTTCGAGTCCCAACATGTATATGTCACTTATCTTAAAACAAGAAGACAGTTAAATTAGGTAGAGTTTGGCAGCTGATCGATAATCTGAAAAGAAATTGAATCCTACGTCTGATAGTTTTGGAGATATCGCAAAAAACAAAGATGGCGGAGAAAAACTGTGAACCATTTTCTTCTTATGGCTGCCATATCGAATTTTTGCATATTTGAGTCCAGTTTGTGTTTCGTAAGTGTACTTTGAAAAGAAAAGGATCATTTTGTTTACCAACAATTTTTGACAGTTTAAATAATTGTGAAATTTTTGTTTGTTTCTGTTTATTTTAACGAAAAAATAACATTTGCAAACGAAGAAAGTGAAATACACTGATCACAAAACATTCAAACAAGGAACAAAATAAAACATAACAATAATAGGATTGGTCAAGTGATTTACCACATAATTGAAATCGTCTTCCCAAATTAGTTATTGCCCTATTGACTTGCCTCTGACAGATGGTGTGATCAATCTTCTATCGCAGATATTATCGCAATTTCGTATAAAATTCTGTTAAATTTCCATGAAATTTTAAGAAATGCCTCCGATCGGGCAGGTGAATTTTTGGATAATGCTACAGATCGTGACTGGACGTATTTTCATATTTCTTTGCATTGCATAATAAATTTTAGGCTTTTCCCTCTTCTCATTTTGTTCCTTGTTTAAAGCATTTTTTAATCGACCTAAGTATTTCATTTTTGTTGGTTTGAAAATGTAATTTTTTTAGTAAAATTTACAGAAAAAGGAGCAATGAAATTGTGTTGTGACTGTATTATTCTGATTATGAGTGTATTATTTCAAAACAATTGTCAAGTCACTGAAATAATTAACCACCTACAGGAGATATAGATATTCAGGAAGTATCAGTTTTAAGTATAGGAAACCTAATATCTATTTGAAAGACAATAAAATTTCTTGTACGATGAGATAATAAAATTGGGTATATTCTGTTTAAAAATACTGACTTATTTAATTCAAAATTTTGTAAATTGATAGCCCTATCACCGTGTATAATATTTTAAAGTAGTTCGATAATATTCAACAACCATAATACCTGCAAGACAAATGTACTTAATTGAAAGTACCTAATAATGCTCAGTTCACAAGATACAGTTTTTGAAAATAGTTGAATAACTCAAGATGTATACATTTTAGACCCATACTAGCCTATATGTTTGAATTCAGAATTTAATGAAGAATTCAAAAATGTTATAATATAGGTGCCGTATTTAAAAAAAGAGGGTTAAGTTCTGTCAGCAAAATATAGAGTACCCTGTACACATCAAGGTAATTTTAAAATGTGTGTTTTATCTCCACAAATATGCTACTATAACATATTTTGGTTCGAAGTAAGCATGAGCAATATACTGAAATTTAACGGAGGTATCAATCACACCGTATTTGGTTACTTTATGGTGTGTCATTTAACTGTATATTAACGTTTCTCGTGTAAACAGAAACAATACACTATTATTTTCCTTTTCACCATCTTATATTACATTACACCTACAATTGCAAACCTCTTTCTAGCAAACTAAATGGCACAACCGAAAAAAACCGAGATTTCAGGGTGGTCACTCTAGTGAAGATATTTCAGGGACCGCATTTGATTAAGTTTTTCAGTAAACAATCACTGAACGACATTTCCTGAACGCTTTACTGTAACCAAAGCTGAAAACGGAATGCATGCAAAGATAACTTAGAACAAATTAAGTCTTGTGTCCTGTCAATACCAATAAGCTCTACTGTATTATTATATTATGTTATATTAGAAATTGATGAATTCAGTTTGTGGGCGTCTAAAATTATGTTGTTTCATCCCTAATTATTTTTTATTAGTTTTTGTTTCTTTGATTTAATAAAAAAATATTTTTCAATGTTCAGATTCCTATTAAATTTTTTAACTGATGTGTTTTTGAAATTACGGAAATACCGGTGGCTGTTTAAAAGATATAAAATATAAGTCATAGCAGTAAGAAAAGTTAAAAAAACTACAGTTTTGAACAAAACAATATAGAAAATGTGTTTTTTTCTTGAAATAGTTAATTACATAAATAAATAATTAAATGACAAAGAAGTCACTGCCATATTTGTATAAATTTGAATATCTTGAAAACTATTAGTTAGATATAGCAAACCATATATCATTTGAGAACCTATTTAATACTCGTTTGTCTGGTGTTATAATATACAGGAGGTTCCATAAAAGAAAAACGAGTTTTTACACAATATGTTCAGACCAATTCAGTTGCTTAGAAAAAACACCCTGTACAAGCAAATAATTTTACGATGAAATCAGCTTATAGTATAATGGTTTGACTATCTAAATACCGAATTTCAACCTTTAATTATCGGAAACAAGGCTACTATGATTTTTTTTACAAGGGTATGTTTTTCTCCAAATTTTTAGAAAAACCGTAATAACTTGGCAACCCTGCATACAAGACTAGCAAGTGGATCACCAATGTATAGGGAATTTTAACCTTAATCAAAATCTCGTATAAAATACAGGGTGTTCCATATAAAAAACAAATGTTGAATGCTGTAACCGCTCAACGGTGCACCCTGTATATCTAAAAATAATTTTGGATTGTAGAAAAAAAGTGATAGAACAAGTCCTCTTTTCAATATTTTGCTCTATCTCCTTTATTTAAGGAGCTACTAAAGAATTCGTTCTTATTGACTCACTGTATATATTTGATCGTTGCTTCTACAGCATAGAACAATTTATCCTCAAGATATTCAATATAATATACACTTTAAGTGAAATATTCACAAAATTAATTCAATGCTTCATTTCTTGAGAAATATAATTAAAGAAAATAATTAATAAAAATGACAGAAAAATATTTTTAAGCAACAAGATAAGAAGTATGAAAAGTTTTTATTTTGTAAATTTTAAAATCGAACTTGACAATAAGTGAAAATTATAATCGTGAAATTTTAATAATAGAACTTTGTTAAATTATAAAGTTACAATCAAATAGAATTATTAAATTTTTTATTTGGATATTTAAAAATAATTTTTGAAAAACCAATGAAAAATGACAAGTACCTACAAAAAGTAACTTAACTAGTTCAATACAATACAATAAAAAAGATAATTTAATTTGGATAACTAGAAGTGAAAAAATATAAGGAGTTTCACTTTAACTAAAGCAGTTTTTGCTGTTTCAAATTTTCAAAATGTAATGTAAAAATGAGACTCTTAGAAATTATCTTTACATTTATGTTCATTGTCGAACGTAGAACACCTTATGTTCTTTTTGCTTGGAAAAACATATGAAAAGCATAGAAGAATATTTTTACAATCCTCTTTCTTGCATCAGTTAATATTTTTATAATGTTTTCAACTTAAAATGTTATGCTCTTTCCAAAAAAATATACAAGGTGTTATACATTTTAAGTAACTAAGTTTACAGCTACTTTATTCAATATAACCAAAAGTACCAAGCAGTTGATACTATTTGCACTAATCAGCTCATTTTTGTAGTATCCTTATACAAATTTTCAGATTTCAATTCCCATTACTTTCTCAGATGCAGCTAACGATATATTATCGTGACACTTCCTGTATTCTCCATTCCTATAATATAATTTTTTTAGGTTTGCCAATAATATTACATACTATGGTTTGTCATGGAATACTAATAATTTAGCAGGAAATCCATATCTAAATTTTGTTATATCAGGCGCAGTTGAAATTCCAGCATATATATTTGTAATATTAACTCTAAATCGATGGGGTAGAAAAAAAATTATGTGTGGATGCATGATACTTGCAGGATCCGCATTACTGTTAACAATGGCTGTTCCAAAGGGTAAGTTTTTGAACTTATTAGGTATTTTTTTATTTAAGATTAGCAAATAAATATTTTATTGCTGCGATATGGTACTAATGATCTATGTATTGATGTGAATAATACCAAAATTATCAATTTCAGTCAGTGTTGATGTCATCACCGCTACTATAGGTCAATGATAGTCCATATGTGGCACTTTAACTTTGCATTTTCCATCAGTGACCAGTTACTAAAAACATGCCAGATGTTGAGCTATTTCAGTTATCAACCGGATGCCAATGAACAAATATTTATTAATAAAGTGGATACTCGAAGCCGATGGTTCTTTATGAAACATCGTGAAAATAATTGTTTTGAAAAAAACATTGATCTCATTTAGATGTTCCCAGAAATATATATAAAACACTATATACTAGTATTTCGGCTTGTTAGGCCTTTTTCAATAGAGTAAATGTCTATTACTAAACATTTTCAAGCGCGTTCTCGTTATTTATTAATTTACGAGCACCTACCTCCGATTGATCCTACCATCTGGTAAAGCCCAAGTTTTTATTACCTTTTCTAAGAAGGGCCAGAGTGTAAAATCTATCTGATCATTCGTAGTACACGGATTTATAATTAAAAATTTTTTAATTTCTAATTGCTCTAACAGATCTAAGCGCTTTCCTTTCTTTTCACGATGCAGTACCTTTACATTTTTCTGATCTATAAAATGATTGTTTTCTATACAATGCGTTGAAAATCCTGAATTTTTTGCGTTATTTAATATGGATTTTTTATGTTTTTTTACTCTAGTTTCGATACTTCTACCGGTTTGACCCACATACACGGCATTACAATCCGCGCAGTTAATTTGGTATAGCCCCGATTGTTTTAATTAAGGGTTAATATACAGAGTGGTCCACCGGGAACCAACTCGATCTATATATGGAAAACTATTCATAGGAAAATTTTGAAAATTTGACAGTATACTAATGTCGGTGGGGGCAACTCGCCTAAAATATTCTCAAGATGGTGGCACTTCCGGTTATACCGGAAGTAGGCGCCAACTTGCTTATTTTAAATGGAACACCCTATATATTACCTCATTTTTAGATTCTACATAAAATTCTAGGTAGATTTCATGTATCATGTCCTATACCTAAGTCTAAGCGTTTTTACATTATTTAAGTTTTTATGAGAGAAATGACGTTTGCAGGCTCGAAAGCAGTTATCCATTTTTCTTAAAAGGAAGCCTTTATTATTTAATTTGGGGTGGGTTCCTTGTTGGAAAGAGCCTATTTTAATAGAATTTTTATAATATTTCAATAACTATGAATACAGGGTGTTCAAAAAAATAGGTTAAAAAGAAAATTGGGAAAACTGCAAAAAATCAATTTTTTCAAATGGGAACCCCCAAATTTTATGGTTTTATCTTATTTAGCATTAAAAATAAGGGTAAATTTGTGTATAGTTGTCTATCCCGAAAATTCTTAGTTTTCGAAATATTGCCCGTTTAATATTTTTATTTGGTAATTTTGCTTCGTATTTTAAGTTCAGTTACTCTTAGTTGGCTGTGACAGCGTTAAAACACAATCAAAATAAATGCTAAACAATGTATTAAGCTGTCATTCGCCATTTGCAAATTATTAATAATCATGCCGGGGCGCTTAAATTATACAAATGAAGATTATTTAAACTTATTTATTATTTATGGAGAATGTGATAAAGTTATATCAAGAACATGTGACACATTTGCCCTTCGATATCCGCAAAAACAGAAACCATAATGATTTGCTGTTAAACAAATTATAGAAAATTTCAAGAACTTTGGATCCGTCAAGAAAATAGTGGAAAGAAATAAACCTCTCTTTTCCATAGTCCAACATCTAAAAGAAACTGATTTTCCAAGACGAGTGGCATCCTGTGAATTTATGATAACTTGGGCGCAAGGAAACAATTTTTTTCTGGACAATGTCATTTGGACAGACAAAGCTAAATTTACGAAAAATGGTGCCTTTAATCATCATAATTCCCATTATTGGAGTGATTCAAATTTAAATGTATTTAGGGAGCAAAATTTTCAAGAATCTTGGCAGTTCAATGTTTATTGTGCGATAAGAAATGATAGCGTCGTGGCACTACATTTTTATCAGGAAAATTTGAATGGTAAGTTAGATGATTTTCAATCATTCTAAATATAAAATGTGCTTATTAAATTATAGGTGAAGGCTATTTGAATATTCTCCAAAATTTTGAAACAGACTATTTAGAAAATGTGCCGCTTGCTGTTCAAAGAAATTTGTTTTACCAGCATGATGGTGCACCTCCACATAGTCCTCCTCTCATTATTAAGGAGAGGTTTATTTCTTTCCACTATTTTCTTGACGGATCCAAAGTTCTTGAAATTTTCTATAATTTGTTTAACAGCAAATCGTGATGGTTTCTGTTTTTGCAGATATCGAAGGGCAAATGTGTCACATGTTCTTGATATAACTTTATCACATTCTCCATAAATAATAAATAAGTTTAAATAATCTTCATTTGTATAATTTAAGCGCCCCGGCATGATTATTAATAATTTGCAAATGGCGAATGACAGCTTAATACATTGTTTAGCATTTATTTTGATTGTGTTTTAACGCTGTCACAGCCAACTAAGAGTAACTGAACTTAAAATACGAAGCAAAATTACCAAATAAAAATATTAAACGGGCAATATTTCGAAAACTAGAATTTTCGGGATAGACAACTATACACAAACTTACCCTTATTTTTAATGCTAAATAAGATAAAACCATAAAATTTGGGGGTTCCCATTTGAAAAAATTGATTTTTTGCAGTTTTCCCAATTTTCTTTTTAACCTATTTTTTTGAACACCCTGTATTCATAGTTATTGAAATATTATAAAAATTCTATTAAAATAGGCTCTTTCCAACAAGGAACCCACCCCAAATTAAATAATAAAGGCTTCCTTTTAAGAAAAATGGATAACTGCTTTCGGGCCTGCAAACGTCATTTCTCTCATAAAAACTTAAATAATGTAAAAACGCTTAGACTTAGGTATAGGACATGATACATGAAATCTACCTAGAATTTTACGTAGAATCTAAAAATGAGGTAATATATAGGGTGTTCCATTTAAAATAAGCAAGTTGGCGCCTACTTCCGGTATAACCGGAAGTGCCACCATCTTGAGAATATTTTAGGCGAGTTGCCCCCACCGACATTAGTATACTGTCCAATTTTCAAAATTTTCATATGAATAGTTTTCCATATATAGATCGAGTTGGTTCCCGGTGGACCACCCTGTATATATAACAAAATAGACATATACAGGGTGGAAAAAAATTTAATGTTCAGCATTGGTATCTCGGAAACGGTAGCAGATACAACGTGGCTCAAATTAGGAAAAATTGCTCAATTTCATGCTGATTGAAAATATGCGAACAAGTTTAATATATTCCGGGCCGTTCGGGAGTTATGCCGGAAAACACAAAATTTTCCAATTTCTTTTATGTCAAATAACTTTTCTTGAAATAAATGAAGAGTTTTGAAATTTGGTATATTTACATAGTTTGATGAGAGCTTTCGATTGCCATACTAAAACATGTTCTAGGCCTAGGTACTAGTTTTTCGGCAACGATATTCAACTTTTATATTTCTTATGGGCGCCATATTGGATTTTTACTTCATTAAATGCAGAAAAATATTACAAGCACGGTGACATATCATACTGATACTTTCTTCAATAAATATGGATACAACACGCTAATAAGTTGTAGTGCTAGTGTTGTTAGTGCTCCGTCCGTATCTTGTTTTAAAAACAAACTCGACCAATGGCTGAGAAACAGTTAATTCCGCTACAACCTCCAAATTATCTCATTTATTGTTTATTTTTCTCTATGTTTCATAATCGTTTTTCTTGTGGTATATGTGGTTTTTATGTTGATTATGTATGTATTTGTATTTACTGCTATTGTTATACTTCTGTAATTATAAGACACAGTTATTTTGTAATATGGGCTTTACAGGTTCGTCCTCTGCCCATTTCACTATGTAATAAATAATAAATAAATAATAACGATAAATAGTATTTATTCACAAATAATAGACAATCATTCATTTATAGTTAATTGTTACAATGCGTATTTTTAACTTTTTGATGAACTAATTATTATAATAGGAAAAACAATTATTTGCACTGCTAGAAGTGGCTGCCGTTACTCTGAATAGACATGTCATCCACTACATGTCTTACGGTTGCAGGATCTATTGAATTTATGTATTTATTAAAATTCTTTCCAACATTTAATTCTCTGTCGTTGGCATTGGATTACTGTAGATACATATAATTTTTAGTAGGTCCCCACAAATAATAATCCAGGGGGTTCAAACACGGTGATCGCGATGGCCATAGAATTAGACCATATGTACCTATCCACGAATTCAGAAAATGTTGATAGAGGTACTGGGTTACAATTCTAGCGTTGTATGAAGATCATCTATCTTATTGAAACAACTGTAAATTTTGAATATTTTGCAAAGGTAGATCATCAAGCCTTTCCACCAAATCGTTTTGTAAAAAGTGTAAATAATTACGAGAAGTTAATTTGTCAATAATACGATCAAGGTCCTAATACCGCAGGTGCCATTACAGCAGCGACCTCTATTGTCTTTGAGGAAGACAATCTTACGTATTTATTTGAAGGTGAAGCTGAACACAAATACTCCACGGCCAAGGTGACCCGTGTAACTGGCGTTGCATTACTCCGGCATCTCTATGGAAGTCGCCACATCTTTCATCGAGACCAGTTTCGCGCTTATTATGCGCTTGTCAGAATGAGATAGGTAGTGGAATCGATACACGATGTTGCGATATGATTGCCTAAGGGGCATCGCGAATATTAATGTTGGTGAGAAGGACACCGTAGTGCCCTTTTTTGGGTCTTTGCTACTATCATGCATATAATGCAACGCCAGTCGGGGCACATTGCCCATGGATTATTTGTTTTCGGCATCTTCTTCAAATAAATAAATAGGATTGTCTTCCTCAAAGACAATAAAGGTCACTGCCGTAATAGCACCGGCGGTATTGGGACCTTATCGTATTATTCATAAATTACCTTCTCGTAACTATTTACACTTTTTACGAAACGATTTGGAGTAAAGGCATGATGATCTACCTTTGCAAAATATTCAAAATTTACAGTTGTTTCAATAAGATCCTCTTCACACAACGCTAGAATTGTAACCCAGTACCTCTATCAACGTTTTTGCGAATTCAAGAATAAGTATAAATGATCCCATTCTATGGGCACCGCGATCAATGTGCTTTAACCCCCTGGATTATTATTTATGGGGAGTGGGGAGATTATTATAATAATCAATTCCTGAAAAAGCTAAAAATACGCATTGTAAAAATTAACTATAAATGAATGATTGTCTATTATTTGAGAATAAATACTATTTATCTTTATTCAAGTGTATTATCCATATTTATTGAAGAAGTATCAAGCATGATATATCACCGTGCTTGTAATTTTTTTCTGTATTTAATGAAGTACAAATCCAATGTGGCGCCCATAAGAAATACAAAAGTTGAATATCGTTGCCGAAAAATTAGTAGGCCTAGAACATGTTTTAGTATGGCAATCGAAAGCTCTCATCAAACTATGTAAACATACCAAATTTCAAAACTACATTTATTTCAGGAAAAGTTATTTGACATAAAAGATATTGGCAAATTTTTTTGTTTTCCAGCATAACTCCCGAACGGCCCGGAATATGTATATTAAACTTGTTCACATATTTTGAATCAGCATAAAATTGAGCAACTTTTTCCTAATTTGAACCACGTATCTTTTACCGTTTCCGAGATAAGTACATATAGTACAAAATGTATGTTACTAAATTTGATATTTTTTGTTTTAGGTATTTAGTTTATTTTTTATTTACTAGTCGTTATAGATAACCTATTTATCTTTTGAAACAAAATTTTAAAAAAAAGATACAAGACTATTCTCAAAAAACAATATTATGTCACACATTAAATCCATGCAATACTGAAACTTTTTATTCATAATTCCCTGTCCAATAAATGTGAAATAAAATATGTATACAAATGAATTAGAATTTAAATTAAGGTGTAAATACTTACCAAGATATCAGTAAATCAAATTATTGTACAGGTTTAAGGTGATCAACTGGGCGCTTTGCGCTCTATATTTTGTGTTATGCTATAAACGCTATAAACTACAAATTGCAGTACTGGAAGCTTGGTAACACTGTTAATATTTTAAACATGTGGGTAGGCGAAGTAGAGCATGTTGTGTCAAAATTTGGGGTAATTTTACAGTTGTTCATTGGCAACACTTCTTGTGTGATGCATTTGTTTCGCCAGTAAGCGGGCTATGAAAGAATACATTCCATATTCAGAATTAATATATATGGAATATGGAGCTGACTTTCGTCCCAGTGTTGCTAGGTTGCACCATAGTTATCGAATTGTACCATAATTTGAAAGGTTTCGGAATAATTTTTATAAAAGTAACGATTGACAATGGTACCATAATTTTGAACAATACCGAAAAATCCTGGTTGTACTTTCTTAACTGTTAGAAACCAACTTGGTTAAATATGGTCGGATTCTTTTCAAATAGAAAAATTTTTTCAGTTTTTGTGCAAGCAGGGCTAAATCCTCGATGAATTTTCAACTTAAATTTTTTACCTTGCATTTGCTTAGACAGTGTGAGGATTTAGTGTTGCCCCCTATTCTTTTTTATTTCAAAAACAAAAGAGAAATGTTCGGAGAGGTCGATTTGTGATTTCTTCAAAGTATTCTTTTATGTAAAACTGTCATCCTCCACTTTCAAACCTCCTCCGCGCGACAGTTACCCCTTCTTTTTTTTTAACTGGCAAAGGGTCTCAAGCTGCACCTTTTTTAAAGAGATATGAAATTACCTATTCAGCGGTGTGAAAAAAATCGAAATTTGGTCAAACTTTTACTGAGATATCTCGGTAACCATTTTTTAAAATTTTTTAATATTACAAGTTATTTTCAAAATATTTTGAAAATAACGATAATATAAAAGGATAAGTAGGGGGGCAGCACTTAATCCTCACACTGCATATACTTACAATGTCCATGGTGTCTATACGTTGAGTATTGTTATTAGTTATTTTCAAACATTCAAACTTCCTTAATTTCAAATAAATGTAGTATAAATTTTGGTATAACTAAGTTTTAGTGTAATACAGCATTTTTCATGTTTTGGCATGCCGAATGTAGGTACCATAATTTTGAAAAATCCATAATTATAGTAGCATTGAAATATAGTTACTGTTTTGTAACTTGGAATTAATTATTGGCAACATTTACAACTGAAGACATCCCTAAAATATCTTCTGAAAAGGTTATATAAAGTAATAGAATAAGTAGTAGAAGTATTTATACACTCACAGTATCGAGGAGACAATGAAAAGTAGTTTCAATTAAAAAATTGCTTATTATATGCTTAGTATCTTTTTAGGTCATGAGTGGCTGATTGTTACTCTAGCGATGATAGGAAAATTAGCTATTACATCAAGTTATGGAACTGTGTACATTTTTTCTACCGAACAATTTCCGACTGTTATAAGAAATGCTGGGTTAGGTGCCAGTTCAACTTGTGCTCGTTTGGGATCCATAATTGCTCCTTATATAAACTTGATGGTGTGTATACCATTCTATTAAAAGAGGAAGAATTAAATTAGTTGTGGCCTTATCGTATATATTAGAATGATTCTTTGAGAAAGTAGCTCTCTATTTTCTATTAAGGTTTTTATTTTATAAATGGGTAATTAAATAATTTGTTATATAGTTTTTAACTCCTATGCTAAATTTAGTATTAGATGTAAGATATAGTATTACCAAAAGTAGTGTATTGCATTAATGTGATTATTTTAATAATATAGGTATCTGTTCTATTAAAAATATACCCTTTTAACCCTATGAGAGTGTTTGTAAAGAAGTATGTTTTTATTTATCTAAAAAGTAAAAAAATAAAATAATTTTGTAGTAGGTACCCTGTATATATATTTTATTTCAGATGCTAAGTTTAACAAGAGATCCAAAAACTCACATGTGAAACTAATTTTATTTATTAACAAAAATATACCTACTACACTTTAATGAAATAAACATAGTTCTTCAATGGGTTGCATAGGTACTCCAAAAAAAAAAAAACGAAATACCTAATCACATTGATGAAATACACCTTTTGGTAATATTATTTATATCTTACATCTAATACTAAATATCTACTTGTAAATGAGTACCAGAAATAATCATAAGAAAAATTCTAAATTGTGCAGATATATTTTTTTTAAATCTGTCGACAATGGGTGCCTTTATTATTTTATGTTTTAGACTCATATCTGGATACATTTACCTCTTTTAATATTTGGTACCCTAGCATTTATTGGTGGTATTTTATCCTTGGCTTTACCAGAAACTCTTAACAAAAAGTTACCAGAAACTATAGAAGAAGGTGAAGCTTTTGGAAGGTAATGACAGTAATGACATTATCAAATAAATAAAGATATATGTCTACATTGGAGTTGTTTTTTATTTTAGGAAAAGCGGAGATATAGAATCTAGTAAAAATGAAGTTCCCAATTCTATGATAATTGAAGATGTAGAAAAACCACCAGCTCACACAGAAAATAGTGAGGCAGAAATAAAATTATTACCAAATGGGACTACTTAAATTCCATATGTATTGCATTATTTGAGGTGTCCACCATATGTTGCATTTTTCAATTTTTATACTTATGTGACTAATTAGGAATGTATTATTCTAAATCGATGTATCGAGGACCGGTTTTTTTTAAATAAATTTTTTTATAAACTTATTAGTTCAATAACTTTTGGTTGACAGATATCATGAAATTAAAACATGCTATGAAGTTGTATGAAAACAACCAATAAGAATATAGCTTACAAATAGGTACTTAATCTCTATGGTGTTTTTCAGGTCATGATTTTTCTAGTCAAAAAAGAATAAAATATGTCATGTACTATTTACAATGTATGTACTAATATTATTAACATATTGTTACGCCGTAGGCGCACAAGGGGGTAACTTAGAAGTAAAACACTCGCTTTATTATAAAAACTATTTAATTATAAAAGATGGTTATTGTCTTGCAACACAATTATTAAGTTCAACAAATTAGTTAAATTCAAGTTTAATTTACTGGTTCATAGACAAGGTAGTGAAGGTAAAAGGAAGTAATGATACAGTCACTATATAAGTCCTACTTACATTATTCCAGACTTTGGAGGAACTTTGGGGAGATGGTCACTGTTAGGAAGCCAGCACAGAACTGCCCTGCCCGGTCTTTGACCCTGTTTGGTTAGGAACCAATTGTTCCACAATTTTTCCTGACAATACAGTTTTGCCAGTTCATTGGCATGGGACTTTTAACTTTGGCCGGCAATTATTGCAAACACAGCATTAACTTTGGTCGGCAATTATTGCAAACACAGCAAATCAACAATTTAGGAATTAATTGATTTTATTTTTATATTTAATATGCAGGCTAACATATTATTGTGAATAAAATTACCAATTTTGAAGTATTGAATTATTGATATGCTACTAATTTTTTATTTCCTTTTTACTATCGTGACAATATTAGGTGATTAACTGATTTTTTAGTTCTAGAAAAATTTATTGATTTTGAGATCGCACATCACTATTTCTAATTTTGTTTAAGGTTATTTATGATGTTACACCTTCAGATATTTTTGTGAAGCCTTGTTTTCTACCTCTTTAAAGCAATCCATTTACTGACTTCATACAAGTACAAATATTTATCCAACATCACATACAAATATATCTTCACTTCATTCTGTTGGAAATTTGCTCCAATGGTTTTAATGGTGGCGCTGGTGATAATTATACATCTATTTGGATTTACATGGATTGAGGAGAAATTTAAACTATGTCTGCCACTATGATGATCTAACAAAAAGAGTCTAGCAACTTGAGAAGAAAATCCGAAGACTGATAGATATACCAAAGAGTTATCTCGTTCATATAATAATGAACAAAGCTAAATGGTGAACTGTACAGGGTGTGTCACCAAAGTGGTCTATTAGACGTTATGGACAAACTAGAAATAACTCGAATTTGAAAATTTGTACTCTAGGTCTTTCGAATGTGTTCTTTTTAATGAAAATATTTTTAATTGCGCAGCACTTCCAGTTATACCGGAAGTCGCCACCAACTCCTTTATTTTCAATGGAACACCCAGTATATTATTAGATTTTTGAATTCTACTCAAAATTTTAAATATATTTCATGTAGGATGTCCTACACCTATCTTCAACCGTTTTTGAAATATTGACAGGTGAATATTGACATTTTTCAACTTTGACACCCTGTAACATCTAAACGGTTAGAGATCAAGCAAAACGGTTTGCACATTCCTATCTTAACTTTTCATTAGCTATCATTTGATACTAATTTCAGATTTTCTAGAAATTAAAAATTTTCGATTAGGTAAATTTAATCTCTTGGTTCAATCAAAAATGTAATAATATACTGGGTGTTCCATTGAAAATAACGGAGTTGGTGGCGACTTCCGGTATAACCGGAAGTGCTGCGCAATTAAAAATATTTTCATTAAAAAGAACACATTCGAAAACCCTAGAGTACAAATTTTCAAATTCGAGTTATTTCTAGTTTGTCCATAACGTCTAATAGGCCACTTTGGTGACACACCCTGTATATATATATATATATATACAGGAGTGCTATAATAAATATTTTAGGTTGAAATTGCTGAAAAGCAGTTGCGACCATATCCTATTCTGGCTCACAAATCCTATGGCAAATGTTATACTTAACCAATTAAAGAATATCTGGTTGTTCCCGAATGGTAGAAGTACATAAAATGTATTCTACTTTTTCATCATTCTCTAAGCATGAATGGAGATTGGAGTAGTCTGAGTTAATTCACCAACTCTTTTTATAATTGAATTAAACTAGTTACATGGAACTGACAATTTTGCACTAAATACGGCGGTTGTGCTTCTCCTGACATATGTTTCACTACTAACAATGTTAATATCATATGGCAGTAGCGGCTGGTGACATTTGGATATGGAGGGGCGCAAAAATAAAAAATTGCGCTGCAGGCGAAAATTTTGCATATTTCAAGGTCAAACCCCTTAAAATTATAAATTAGAAATTCGCAGAGCAAAAATATTTGCATGAAAAAATAACTTTCGTTAGACAAATATCCTCCTTTTTAATACATTTGACGGAAATCTCGATAAAAATTATTTAAAACAATATTTAAATACGTAATTAATATTTAGAATCAAAAATTTTCATATACGTTACCTTAAAAAAGCTGTAAACTAGAATTCAGGAAGCAGGAACATAACTATTTTTAGTTTTTAGATATCCGTTAATTAAAAAAGATATGGTACAATCACAAACTCAAAAGTATTTTAGTTATTCAATTCATAGTTATCAAACGACACATTAAATTATTACGTAGGTAAACAAACTTCATACAGTTATTTATATACGAGTACACTTACTTTCTAAAATTGAAATCAGCTCTACGGTCTTTCATAGAAATAAATTTTTTTATAACTTTTTCATTGAAATTAGGTATTTATTGGGCAGGCAACACCCAACTCTTTTATTTGTATTTTATCTTCGAGTGGAAGATTTGCAAAATTAGCTCTAATCAAAGATTAAAAATATATTCATAATAATTATACTACTAACAGTATTCATGTTAAGTAAAATATAAATCTGTCTTTTCACCAAAATTAAATGAGTATGTACTTTAATAATGTTAAAAATATGTAATGTGTTAAAAATACGTTATAATGTTTAATAATGTTCGCATAGGGCCACGAAATAATTGCGGCCAAATCTGCATAATATAAGCATACGGAAAGTATCTAACGAGTCTAGTCGAAAAGGAGATCGGGTCGGTTGCCATAGTTACCTGGGCCGCGACTCAAAGTGCGGCCACGAAGCTTGGATGCTTGGCTCACTGTGCAGTGACAGCGTGGTGTGATCCAGTGATGCGGACTGTGGCGTTATGAGTACAATAGCTCAAGCGCTCGAGCACTTCCTTATAATAGTTTTGTACCACAATAAACATGTTTTAACTTTTAATATTTGCATTTAATTTATAATAATGATAATAATAAGGATTCCTGTGGTATTTTTGGAGGAGGGGCGCGCGGCCATGCGGCCTTAAGGAGAAGCCGCCACTGTCATATGGGAATGATAATAATAATAATAATAAACTTTATTTGTCTTTAAAAATCCGTACATTTATAGACAACTCAATAAAACAACAGTCAACATGATTAAAACTGTTTCAGTTCAGATTTAATAATTTCCAAATGATGCTAATACTGTTAGCGAAATCCATGTCAAAAAATATAAGGCGGTTTGATGTTTAGTGGAAAACTAAATCAGTTTTTGTATTTCATGACAAAGATTTCAATTGAAATCGCAGGTTTCATGAAATACTGAAATTGATAATAGTAAAAGATGAGCAGAAAGTGGGTGAAGTGAAATTCTTTTTGTTCAAAATAGCTGAATATGATTTATTCTGGGGATAGCATGTTGTTAGGGGTAAAGGAGACTTGCAAATTATGGTTTCAAAATTACAGGTTTGTATTTAAAAAAATTAAGTTGATGAGATGGTTCTGGAAAAACGAAACGTCAGATTGAAAATCTAAATATCCTGCCCATAGAGGGCAGAGGGTTGCTTTGGGAAAGTGCTTTTCGTTTTTCAATATCTGCTCCAATAATAATGCAAAAAAATAAAAACAAATTTCCAAATTTTCAGTTTTTTCAAACATTTCATTTCAAAACCTAATCAAGTTAGCCTAGATTTTTTTGGAGCATTATGTTGGTCCCCCGATTATGCAACTTTGCCCCATTTAAGTTTCATCGTATCCCTTACAGTTTCCCAGATCTCAATCGTGAGAAGCAAATTTGTAACAGCCTCTATGTGATTGGCTTGCCAAAAACTCACTCTCAAATTCAAAGACAAAATAAAGGACACTGCTGTCATCTAAGAAGTGTTATGATTTTAGCTCTTCATATGACCTAATGTTTTAAGTTGAACAAGCAATAGTTCGTATTGCATTATGATACTGTGAATAGGGCTACTTTGAATTGTTATCTATTGATATTTTAACCACCTTATTGACACCACACTATTTAGGGTTTGGAATCAGAAGTGCCTATTGTTTTCGCAAATGTATGGTTTTTCAAATTCCCATACTCAAAATTTGGGAAGTATATTGTAATATATTTCTTTTTCTTTTAACTTATAAAAGAAACATGTAAAATAGGGTGGGTACAGGGGAATATTAAAATAAAAAAATACTACTTGCAAAACATATGTATTTCCAGAACTCAAGAAACTCTTACTATTACGGTTTGTTCATATGACTAACTAAACAAGACGCGTTGATAGCATAGGGCGGCAAGGATCACGTGCATGAGCGCCACCTAACGTGGGGCTGGCGCAAATCCTGCTTTCGGTAGAAAATGGCTACAGAAAACTGTAACACATCGGACACATCATTTAAAAGAAGATCAAAAGTTGATAGTACAACCTGTAGAGTTGGCTAGTTGGCTGTTGGCTGTTGACTGTATAAAAGTTATAAAACTATAAAATGGCTTGACTTTTTACGAGACAAACGTAGTTAGTGACGCTTTGTGTGAATTCTGTGTTTTTTTCCTGTAATTTTATTTCAGAGATTATTAAAATTGTTATTTGAAAACATTTATTGATTACTTATTACTTGCGAGGTAGGAATTTTCTTGTATTCTATAGAATTTCAAATCATGTGTCATATGTCATATCACATCACATTTTAATACCTATTTAATTTTTTTTAGATCAAAATGTCCAGCATGGTCACAGATCATAGCATGGTGGGTTGTTCGGTAAAAGGTTATTCAAATAGAAGTGAACATGGTTTCGTAATGAAATACTTCCCAAAAAATGAAAAACAACGTAAAGAGTGGACAATGAATATGAAACAATAAAGGTTGTTGGATCCCAACAGATCGTACTGGTATTTGTGAGGTACTTAGGTGGTGTTAAATTATTTTAAGTTGTCACATATTCTCATATTACTTTTAAGGTTCATTTTGCTCCCGAGATGTGGGAAAAAACCCGAGAAGATGGTAAAAGGAAACTGAAACTAAATGCTGTACCTACTTTGTTTCCTAACCTAACCCAAACTGCTGAAAGCATTAAGGAACCTGTGGCGTCAACATCAGGAACGTTGGATGGTAGTCCACAGAAATCCAGCGCATCCTCAGGTCGGTTAACCCCCTCGTTTACTACTACGAGCAGCTCTGAAACTGTTCTATCGGTCCAGTCACCAGATCAACTTTATCTATGAGATCAACTACATATTGGAATAAGTGCAAATGATGACATCAGCGAAATAAAATTTAAATTTGAGAAACAGCAATATAAAAATTAAAAATTAGGGAAATGAGAAATCAGGTTAGATTTTAGATTTTAGTTGTACTTGTATCACAACGCGGAACAGGTATGTAGTGCTTTCTGATAATTGTTTTCTGTTTTAGTCTAAAATGTAATGAAACGCGAGTAGTTAATTATAATTAGTGAATCGATCATCTTATTATTTGAATTGTCTTACTGTTTTTGCTTGTTTTTAAGTAATAGCAGAATCTGCATTACTTGGTATATGTATTTATTCCATTTTTATGCCAAATGTATGTTTATTTACTGGAGCAGTTGTTTTAATTTTGTAATGAATATTAAGAGTGTTTTTAACAATTCTACATACATATGTCTACGATTCTACTGATTTTTGTTACTTATACTGTGAAAATTTCAATTAGCATCTAGAGGATAGATGCATAGCAGTTAGAGGATAGCATCTTTGTCTAATACGGTGGTGATTTTATACAAATAAATATAAGTTGTGATAGGTAAATTTATATGTACATTGATATAAAAGAGCATAAAATTCTTTTTGTTTTGTGGTGTGGAGCATAATCATTTAGCAAAGACAACACCTTTAGTTACAATGTCCTTTAAAATGCAGGATATACATTGGGAAATTTTTATTAATTTCGTAGAAGAGTATAAAAGTTTAGCAGCAGGAAAATTTGTAAACTCTCCTGCTAACTCTTCAAATGTTTATTTAAACGAAACAATTCGATAAACCTTCGTTCAGGCAAATCAAATGGGTTGTTAGTTGTCAATTAGTCTCCTATTTTGCCATCGTCTTTCATTGTGATCAACGTGCCATCGAGCTCGTTCATTAAATATAGATAACATGATAACAAGATTAATAAGTTCTATAATTAAAGACGAATTTATTAGCACTTACACTTTTCATAAATAAAATATATTATCATGAACCAGTTTAGAGTTACCACGATTCACGGTTGTCGTTTTATATCTCTGATCAAATATGTATTTGGTCGGATTTTTATATAATTTAATTATAAACTTTTAAGTGAACAAAACAAAGTAAGGTTAATCATAGATTTAGATAGGAATCTTCTATTACCGACAAGGCGACGCGGAAAGCGACATCTGCAGAGATGTAGTTGAACTATCTCTTCTTCCCAGTGTTGATGTAACAACTTTAATATATTTTCATTCTCAAAAGGGAGGGGAGGGAAAATATATTCCGGATAAGATTTAATTTTAAATAAATTAGTCTATAAATCTAAAATTTGAAGTATGAGAACTACAAATTGGGTATTGGGTTAGTAGTTTCAATCAGGGTTGTGCAAGTGTAATAGGTGCTTTAGCAGCATGGATATTTTGTCCCTGCAACCGAAGTATGAGGTAAGGGGAAGGAAAAATTCTAGTTCTTTTTTATCTTAAAAGTTGGTTAAAATTTGTACACTAAGCCGTCCTGTCTACCCTGGTTTTTGTGTTTGTCCAAATAAAATGGAGGATATTATTATAAATAAAATAAAATTAAAATAAAACATTATTATTACAATGTAAGTAAAGAAGCATATGATTTAATTTGTAGATTTTCAATATATCTTAGAACTTGTCTAAAATTATTTTTAATGCTTCCGCTGGATTTATGCAGCTTGCCATAAGAATAACAGTAAAATTAAGAAAATTAAAGTTAATACCTGTAATAGGCTTCTCCATTCTTGTTACTTTTATTCCATTGATATCATTAGGCGCATCAAAATGTTTCGGTATTTATTTTTTTGCTATTTATTTTATATTATTCTTATAGCAAGTTTCACAATCCAATCTAATGTATCTAATTTCAATTCAATAAATAACTGAAAATATAATTGCATCATTTTGTTTTAACATTTTTTAATATAATTATAGGTAAATCAAAGGATTACTAGCTGTTTGAGGTACTCGTATAATAGGAAAGGAATAGTAGTTCCAAAAATAATTTACAATTATGAGTCGGTGCAACATATCGAACGAAATGTTGGAAAAGTAAAAAGAAGTCTATGAATACCATTGCATCAGTGTAACAGTAGCAAAAATATATTCTTGAATGATGTTGAAAACTGTACTAACCTATCGGAGTAAGATATGATTTGATGTGATTTATTTTAACCTACACTGCAATTTACACCTGAAAGAGTCGTGTAACTAATCTAAAGCCGCAAGGACAAAATAAAATATTTTCAGTGTATTGTGTAAAAAGTGTCTCGTTTACTTTCATTATTTGGAGTTTGTTAGTAGTGTCGTTACATTTATCGTATTGAACATCAAAATGACAGTTCATTACATATTCGTAATGACGAAAGTGAAATTAGTGGCGTGAAAGTAAAAATACTTAAAACTTGTCTTTATTGCAGGCACACGTATAAGAAAATATAGACAAGTAAGTTCTTATCACTGTTAATAAGTAGGAACCTTATTTGTATATAGAATAGTAGTTTTTTAAATGGTTTTATAATGCTAATGTGTTAAAAAATGTTTTGTTTGTAATACCAATTTATATTCTGCAATGATACGTAGCTATTTGAAACAATCACTTTTACCTGCTTTCAACTTTTTAATAGGTTTAATATGTGTTGTGTATGTTGCATATTGCATATTGATATAAGGCAAACCGTAAACACAAACATTAGTACATTTTTATAGTCGCAGTAATTCTACAATATCTTTATTATTTCATTGAGAAATCACTACTTAACTATCTAAATCTCTTAGAGAGTTATCGAGCAACGAAAACAATGTAATGTTGAAGAAATACAGTAATATTAGTTCTATACTATGCAAGCAGATAATGTACTTTCATTGAAAATCCATATCCATAAATGTCTATTTAAGACAAACTGGATGTTGAAAGCAGAAGTTTCAAAACTTGCTATTAATGTAATACTGGTAGTTAAAGCAAAAGATGTAAAACATATGTTTATACTATTTCAGTTAGCTTTTAAGTTTTTGTGACCCATCATAATCGCCTATATTTTTCACTACCCCTCTCCGTCATAAAATATCATGTACCTAAGTGGCAGATTAGAAAACATTACAAGTATTATATGTTTAAGTCTAATCTGCAAAATAGTTACTTGACACTTAATACACTTAGTACATGAAAGAAATAGAGGCAGAGTTAGAAAAACTTGTGTATATATTTTTTGTAATTAAATAAAAACTTTAAATACGTTTGTGATTTTTTTTACTTTTACGTTGATTTACATTAATATTTAAAGGAACAGACACAGTTTTACTTATTAGTAAATTTGTGTTTGTACTTTACTTTTAAATATTTTTGTAAATAAACAATTTAAAGGTCATCTGAGGTCATCTTGAAATTAACTCATTGTATTATCTACCGCGTTAGGTACCATTGAACAAAATATTGATTTTAGTTCCAATTCTTCCATGGTCCCTGCAACTAGATGGCGCTTTTTAAACGTCATTGCTGTTTCGATGTTGGTACAAGGAGAATGACCTTATAAATATTCTGTGGTTTCAATGTTCAATGCGATCAATGTAGCAAATATATAATCTGAACTGTGTTCTGTGATTTCTGCCACTATGTGATTACGGCCTATTTATACATTAGCGCCATCTTCTGAGATGTAGTCAAAATACATCAGAGTAATAAATAAAGGGGAGACCGCATTCCCTATTTCAAAGCATAATGTAAACATGTAACCTCAACCTACTGGATGTTGATAAACAAACAATACATAATGAACACACGATGGTCCCTGATCGTATCAGCGTAGTGGCGTATCAAGCTATATCACGGAAATGCTTACAATATACATAATTATATACAAAAGTTAAGTTCAAAAACACAGTTTAAAAACACATAAAACACTCGGCTTCACCAATTTTTGATTTCAAAATAATGGCGTTACTTGCTATATTAGGTTAATACCAGGCAATGTTGCCACTTCCGGCGCTTAATATCGCTAGAAATTTCAATAATGTATTGATGGATATGGAGAGCCTATAATTATAACACAAGTCACAAAAAAATAGTGGGTAGCCTTAAACATATTACAATGTAACTAATTTGTAAATTGATTGAGGTCAAGAATGTGGTAGATCTTTACATGTTAATCAATGAAAATGATGACGGCTGTACCTAGCTATAAAAATAAAAAAGTAACTTCGGCATCAATGTCAAGGACGTTGCAGGGACCGATGTTTGTAAATACATTTACCTCAAGGCTTCACTTTAGAATGTAAATAACGGTCTCCCCTTTATTTATTACTCTGATCAAAATACTAATATTCTATCTCTGTCTTACAACTTGACTCCAGCTATTCCCATATAAGATCCCAGCCCGTGAGGTTAATACATGTCAAAAATCAATCCTAAACCGCAGTGTTGCCAACAGAATCTCTATTTTTTCGCGTTTAAATTGGGTATCGAAACGATAGTGAACCGGAATCATTTTAAACACAATCGTACTGACTATATCGAAAACTGGGGTCGTATCGTTATTGAAATCGTATCGTAGAATCAGAATCCGGGCCCTTAACTCATAATCATAAATAATTGACTTTACCTATCCACAAAATACAAATTTGAAATTTATTAGAATCGGATTAGGGTTAGGCATAGATTAAATAATTATGAATGAGTAGCAACAAATTACAGTTAAAATATAAAATTTTAATAACAAAATACCACACAGATAAAAAATATGTAACTAATACATAACAACAATATATTACTTCAATCTACAACATCTACATCTATTACTACATCTATCAAATAGGAGGGAGGGAGGTTACAAATTACCCGAAAATTATCCGCCCAAACGGCGTGTTAGAAAATTACCCCCACAATATCAAAATTACCCGCAAATCGGGTAATTACCCGCTTATTGGTAACACTGATGTAGAAGGATAATCCATATATATAATACAGTATAATACTACTATATCGCGGGTAGAGGCCCAAAAGTTCCGAAAACATCACGGCGCCGACATACAATCTCTATCCTTATCGAGAGTACCTTAGTCAAATATGCGCATGCGCACGAATTTCGCGACATCCAATAAGCATGCAGCATAAATACTGCATCTCTGTCTACTGACTTCTTTTAAAAAAAAGTTGAAAATTGGAAAGTCTGTCAACCTATGTGTCAGCTTCCGTCACTTCCGTAACCATAGATATCTTCAAAATCTGCGCATGCGCAAATCGAACAAAGGGTCTCTGGAACAGTATAGCACTATATCTTTTGTCCTTTAATGTTTTCGGAGAAACCGCTTATGGACTAACATAGGAAATACGCGATATAGTAGTATTATATATATGGGATAATCTAACCCAGAGACTCAGAGACAATAAAAAGACCAGTCAAAACCCTGTTATACGGTTGGCAATAAGAAGCTCTGTGGCGCCCTCCAAGTCAGAACCCCGAAATATTAAAAATCGCGGGAGTTTTGAGATTTATTTACTTTTCATTTAATGATTCGTATTGCGTCGCATTAGAATAACAAAGTTCTATCTATCTGAACATTCAACCATATTGAGAAATTAAAGGCTAAAGTTTGAATAACTTATAATCTATTATAAAATTAATGATATTCAATTGAGATAAATATTACCCCAATATTGCATAATATTTATCCCAATTGAATATCATTAATTTTATAATAGATTATAAGTTATTCAAACTTTAGCCTTTGATTTCTCATTATGGTTGAATGTTCAGATAGAACTTTGTTATTCTAATGCGACGTCAGGTTGGTTGGTTGGTTTATTCGATAACCATTGGATCGATTTCAGAAAATATGTATTCAATGAGACCTATTATTCTGCATATAGATCACAGATTATTAAAGAGATCTATATCGGCAACTCCACTACAGCGCCCCCTTGTGACGCGTTCCTCCACTAAATGGGAAAAAACTGCACAGACGAAGTTTATTATAATCCAAGAAACGAATTGCACTACTGATGTATTTTATAATTCACTGCTTTTCAATACTTTTTCAAAATAATTACAGTTTAAGATATTGCTCTTATTTAATTAGGTATTATGTCAAAGGTTTTTTTTTTTTTTTTGAAAAATATGTTTGCCTAATCAAGAGATCTCACACTAAAAAGTAGATTAACAATATATAACATTAAACACATCACTTAACAACGTTTACGTTTGGAAAACATCCATTTACGTTTCAGAAATGTATCCGTTTTCGTTATCAAAACTTTAAGTTTGACTGACATGCAGAATAGTATGACAGTTTGTAATTTATTTTATTTATCTACTTTCATGGACATATTAGATGTTTGTCGATTTTCATTCTATTTTGACTTATCGTCTTTAAGAACTTTATGAATTGATAACCAATAGCTATCAAAATTTATAGAAATATCTAATACACATTTATCTTCATTTAATAAATTCCAAACTGTCATACTATTCTGTATGTCAGTCAAACTTAAAATTCCGATAACGAAAACGGATAAATTTTCGATACGTAAGTAATGTGTTTAATGTTATATATTGTTAATTTGCTTTTTAGTGTGAGCTTTCTTAATTAGGCAAACATATTTTTCAAAAAAAGAAAAAATAAAACCAACCTTTGACTGATCTGTTGACGCAGAGGTTGATTACATTTTTTGTATTTTTCAGTGATGGATGTCACAATACCCAAATAAATAAGAGTAATCAAACAATTCCACAAATAAATAATTTCATACATTTTCTTAGTTTAAGATATTGGTTAAGTTAAATAATAGGTAATAACAGTTTAAAATGAAACAAAGGTACATGAAATAAATTTAATTTAATATTGTAGAAGTTTAAATAATTATAAACTGGAGAATTACTACGCTAATTTTTTTACATACTTTAACACTTCTATTTTTTCCTTTCACCTTATAATATCTATTTTGAGCTAATATTTTCAGTTCATCATTATCATCTTTATGAATTGATAGCTGGCCCGTTATTCCGCCTCTTTGGTACTTCAATTTCAATCAAATCTGGCCTATTAATTTGAGGACACGATAATTTTTTCCTCTAAAACAATAACAAACGGAAATTGTGAGAATACCTACTCATATTTTTATGTAGAACAATTTTGTATAAAAATTAATATCTCCAAATTTAAACAATATATAGATATGAATATAAAAAACAATATTTAATTATTAATACGGCCAAGTAGGTAGATACAATAAAAATATAAAACAGAGAAATCTTACCTGGAAAGTTTTGGGCACAATATGCATTTTAATGTGTTCTTTGGCTGTTACATTACACCCAGGTAAACAACAGCGAACAACCATTATAATAACGGTGCAAGATAAAGATAATACTAAACAATTTATTAAAATTTAAGTAATATGTGCACACACAACACAGGCAAAATTAACACGAAGTCGAAACTTAAGATCTCTCTTACAAGTCAAAACAACAACTACTGTGAACTAACCTATTCGAGTATCCGTTAGTCTTGCTTTTCGTTTCCGCTTGCTCTTCCGCTCTGCCGGCTTGGCCGAATTTCATTTTGTCTTTTGACCGCTTTCTCCCTCTAACGACGCGTTCCCAAACTAAAATGTAGATCTGTCAAATGTAGGGGAGTGAACTAGCCTGAAATAGATTACATGAAACATTCCTTAAATAAAAAAATAATAAGAGTCTTTTTATTGTCTCTGGACTCTTCAATGATATAGGCAGAATGGAAATTTCTCATCTTCCAACTTGGAGGGCGCTGGAAGCATGGATACCGTGCAGTCCTATATAAGGTTTGTTCCTGCAGGAGTCCAAAACTGTCAGTAACTGTCAGAAGCATGCGCATTACAAATCTAAGCGTTCCAACAAGAGTCGAACGACAGTCCAGGATTTCTTGTCCTCTGTTCCAGCTTGAGTCAGGGCAGTTTGCTGATAGTTTGAAAAGTTCACTGATTCTTCGGAAACTCATAGTCCGGTGCATGCGCAATGCGCATTAACCAAAACCATTTACAAACTTTAACCTCAATTATTGTACGCTGTCTATTATTAATATTATAACTCAACAAACAATAATTATTTGTCAGAAACGGATGATATTCCTCCATAATTTATAGGTTAAAAATTATTTGGTTATTGTTTCTTGTACTCTTCTTCTGCTATTAAGTTCTCAAAAAATTCGGTGTTCCAGCAAAAATTAGAAACTAATCTAAGATCAGACATGCGCATTAAATCACAATCCCTGACGGTCAGGGATTTATCAGAGATTCTATGCAGGAACAAACTTTATATATTAATAACGAAACTGTCATGGCGACGTTAGTTAGCTTCCAAAATAAAAGATGGCGCGGAGACTGCCGCCGCTGTTATTTTGGGTTGGTAATGCAGTTTTCACTTTGCACGTCTTTGAAGTTTGTGAATTTTGAACTTGCTTTATATTTTATATTCTGTGCTTGCTTCATAGGAAATTAAATATTAACAGCTTGCTTTAACGTTTACTTTCTGTGAAAATCGTAAATTGTAAAGCCTTGTAATAATTGTGTTCATAATTATTTATCGTTTAAAACTTCTCTATTTTTTATGGCTTGTGTGCGTATTAGAATGGGTCTCACCAGTTGTGTAGTTCCTAACTTTTTTTGCGTTCCTAACTGTGTGCCAGATAAACGGAATGCTAGACATTGGTTTCCTGACCTGAACAGTTTGAGAGAGCTTTGTGAGAAATGACTGCGAATATTAATAACGTTCAACTTTTACACTTGGATCTCGAGGTCGCAGTGCGTTTTTAGCCGCTTATTATATATTTAGCCAATGCTAATTATATAACTAGCATTTATAGCCGGCTAAAAATATTATAATTAGCCGTTAGCAGAATATACAGTTTTTTAATTTTTCACACATCAGAATAACTTTTTCGCAATTACCAATAAAATATCTATTTATTCTTACCTACCAGGTAGGTAAGCATAATAGGTATTATTAGGTCATCATACTATAAGTCATAGATAAGAAGAAATTAAATCTGGAGATAGAGATTCTTTTGTATTTTATTTTATAATACCGCAATCCTCATCATTTAATCAAGTCACCGAATTAAGTACATCAAAAGTAAAAATAATCGTACAAATTAAAAAATAAAAAATAAAACAAACTAAATTAAATTAAAAATTTAATAAAAGTTTCAATATACCTCCCTATGAGACAATTTTTACCACTGGCACTATAATAATTAGCCTGCTAATTTTGAAAGGATTTTTAGCCGACGGATAATTATCCGGTTAATTATAAATGGATAATTATCCGGCACATCACTGCCAGTTATGGGTATTTAGCCGCTAATTATACAGGGTGATTTTTTTAACTTGCCCATTAGAATATTTTCAACTGCCGATAATGCTAGAGGTCTGAAAGTTGGTACACGGATATTAGTGACTATACCAAATTCGGGGAAAATATTTTCAAGATGGCGGCCCTTCTGTCAACCCAAATATCGACGCCATATTGGATTTTTTAAATTGCAACCCCCATTTTTTATTCGATTTTTTAAATCTGCGCTCTTTTGCGGTTAAAATGAACCCAATGTGTCTAATACTTACTTGTTATAGTTTTTGAGATATGTTACTTTTTCTGTTAAAATTTGCGTTTGCAGAGGTTGTTTAAAAAATTCATAACTTTTTCACTATTGACGCAAAATTAAAACTGCTTGGTTCAGTCGATAGCTGAAGGTTTGTAGAATATTCAGGTATGTTTCAAAATAGTTAAATGTTGTTTGGTATACCTGCAATAATTTTTTAAAAATGAAGTTGAAAAAGTGTCAAAATTTCAATTTTTTTAAATAGCACGACCACATTCTACCATCGTCACTGGATAGGAAACTTAATTCAAAAGGCACTTTTAATAACAATCCCTATACCTATTTGCATTATTTTCGAAGATATTTGGATTTATTTGGAATTTCCTACCAAATATCGTTCACGCGATGGACGAGTAGGCCATGAACTTTAAAACAATGCCACTATTGTGTCAACGCTAACTCTTGTTGTCAACCTGACAGCTTTCTTACAAGTGTTTTGCAAATATTTGTTCATATTACGATGAATGCCTACCCTAATGATGTTATTTTTGATTTAATCGCTATTTACGGCAGATGCGATAACATAATTGAGAGAACCTGCCGTGCCTTCAATTTGAAATATCCAGAATTACCTCCAATGAATAGGAAGAAGCTTTCCAGTCTGCGTAATAAATTTATTCTTACTAGAAGCATAAATCCACCCAGAAACCGGCTTAAAGTGGTCACCGGAAATGAAGGAAACCAAATAAATATTTTGGGATATTTTGCCGCTTTTCCAACGGCGTCAATACGAGCAGCTTCCAGTGATTTGGGACTTAGTTATTCCTCCATTCAGAAGGTGTTATCTTTGCACAATTTTCATCCTTATGCATTCATAAGGTTGCAAAAACTCCGGCCAACGGATTACCTTAAGCGGGTAACTTTTTGCGAACAACTGTTGGTAAAAATACAAGAAGATGGTAATTTTCTGAAAAGAATTTGTTGGACGGACGAGGCTAAATTTGCTCAACGAGGTGTATTTAATAAAAGAAATCGCCATTTTTGGGCCAATCAAAATCCTCATTTGATAATAGAAGTGGAAAACCAAATTCAATTTTCAATAAATGTTTTTTGCTTATTAATGGATAATCAAGTACAATGGTACATGTATGAAGAAAATTTAAATGGTGAGCGTTATTTACAAATTCTGAATAATTGTGTAGACAATTTTCTTGACAATTTGCCTCTGCCAGAAATGATAAACGCATGGTACCAGATGGACGGTGCGCCAGCCCATTCAACAAGAGCTGTGCACCGTAAATTGGAAGACTTGTTTCAAGATAGGTGGTGGGGAAATAGGGGTCCGTGGCTTTGGCCGCCTCGTTCACCGGACCTTACCCCACTTGACTTTTACTTGTGGGGGCGAGTTAAAGAGGAAGTTTACCAAACAGAACCAAGAACATTGCAACATTTAATCGGAAGAATTACACGAGCTATGAACTCTCTGGACCAAAACGAAATAAGAAGAGCCACAATCGCCGCAGTACAAGAACGTGTTACTGAATGTTTGCATAAAAATGGGAGGCACATTGAACACGTGTAGACTATTATAGTTTAACCATAGTATCCCATAGTTTTATTATTGTTTTTATATTTTTTTGTGTTATTATGTTTGTTATGTTGTTCTTGGTTATGTTCTTCAGACATGCACCCACCATTGTACTCGATGATTATCCATTAACAAACGAAATACATTTGTTGAAAACTGAATTTGATTTTCCACATGTATGACCAAATGGGAACCTTTATTTTCTCAAAATGGCGATTCCTTTTATTAAATACACCCCGTTGAGCAAATTTTGCCTTGTCCGTAATATCCGTCGTAATATGATCAAATATTTGCAAAACACTTGTAAGAAAGCTGTCAGGTTGACAACAAGAGTTAGCGTTGACACAATAGTGGCATTGTTTTAAAGTTCATGGCCTACTCGTCCATCGCGTGAACGATATTTGGTAGAAAATTCCAAATAAATCCAAATATCTTCGAAAATAATGCAAATAGGTATAGGGATTGTTATTAAAAGTGCCTTTTGAATTAAGTTTCCTATCCAGTGACGATGGTAGAATGTGGTCGTGCCATTTAAAAAAATTGAAATTTTGACACTTTTTCAACTTCATTTTTAAAAAATTATTGCAGGTATACCAAACAACATTTAACTATTTTGAAACATACCTGAATATTCTACAAACCTTCAGCTATCGACTGAACCAAGCAGTTTTAATTTTGCGTCAATAGTGAAAAAGTTATGAATTTTTTAAACAACCTCTGCAAACGCAAATTTTAACAGAAAAAGTAACATATCTCAAAAACTATAACAAGTAAGTATTAGACACATTGGGTTCATTTTAACCGCAAAAGAGCGCAGATTTAAAAAATCGAATAAAAAATGGGGGTTGCAATTTAAAAAATCCAATATGGCGTCGATATTTGGGTTGACAGAAGGGCCGCCATCTTGAACATATTTTCCCCGAATTGGGCATAGTCACTAATATGCGTGTACCAACTTTCAGACCTCTAGCATTATCGGCAGTTGAAAATATTCTAATGGGCAAGTTAAAAAAATCACCCTGTATATTTAGCCAATGGTAATTATATAACTAGCATTTAGCCGGCTAAAAATATTATAATTAGCCGTTTACAGAATATACATTGTTTTTAAATATTTGACACATCAGAATATCTTTTTCGCAATTACCAATAAAATATTTATTCATATACCCACCTACTAGGTAAGTAAGCGTAATAGATATTATTAAATCATCATATTTATAAGTCATAGATAAGGAGAAATTATTAAATCTAGAGGTGGCAATTATTTTGTGTTTTATTTTATGATACCTCATTGATATCTCTCATACGATACCTCTCATAATTTAATTAAGTACATCAAAAATAAAAAATAAAAGAAACTAAATTAAATTAAAAAAATAAATAAAGGTTCCAATATATCTCCCTATGAGGTCATTATTACCACTTTCACTATAATATTTAGCCTGCTAATTTTGAAAGGATTTTTAGCCGATGGATAATTTTCGATAATTATCCGGTTAATTATAAACGGATAATTATCCGGCACATCATTGCTTATATATAATCTTCCTTTTTTTAGTTTTCGATGATTTACGTCTAACTAAGTCTATGGTCTGACTACTAAGACTATGGATCATTGACTAAGGCTTTTCTTAGTTTATATCTCTGTGGTTGTGTTTTATATATTTTGTGGTTATGTACATACATAACCTCCTTTACTGATCGTTAGTTTACTAGTTTTTTACGTCTTTAGTTTAGACGAGACTTGCTTTTATATAAATATTTTATAGTGACAAAAGTATTTGTCTTCGTTGCGCTGAGTATTAAAAATTTTTAGTTCCGTTCTTTCATTTTTAAATGCTAAAATAGTGGTATAGCGGTATTAATTGCCGGTTATTAAGGTTATATCGTAGTTTTGAAAATAAACATGGAATCAGAAAATGCAGTACATTTTTCGATATTAAAACAAAAAATAATAAAAACCGAGTAAGTATTTGTTTATTCCCTTCTTATTTTGATTTCGAGAATAATATAGGTACGTATTGGTAAAAAAATCATAAGTAGGTAATGGATCATAGAGACGGGCAGGCAATTCAGGACACCACAAGAATAATATATATTTTGGTCAGGCGAAGACTGTAGACTGGTGAATATTAGTGGATACAAGTCCAAATCTTAATTTAAATTTTCAATAATACTGATGGTGGATTTACGCACACACATTTAACATTTATTAAAGATTTAACACTTAAGAAAACATTTAAGACAAGATAAATGTTGGCCAACTTTTAAATTGACAGATCCAGATCTTCAATCTTTAATGTGGTACATAATGGATGTATTTAAAAGAGTTAAAAGTTGATTTATATCTGAGATGAGAAATCAAAACTTGATAAATCTTAAAATCTCAAGTGATTAATGTTCAATGGGTGTGCATAAGTTCGTCATTAACTGGGAAGATAATGACAGGAAATCCAATCGCTGACCAATATATATTTCTTGATGTATAACACGTAAATATTAGGTAACTAAGGAACTTCTATATTCAGGTTCAAAAAGTGGGCTGAAAACGAGACCCTCCACCGCGACCATGTGGTCTATTGTGGCTAACTTCTATATTTAGTTACTACCCAATATTTTCTAATTACTACTACCCAGTAACCACGTGAGCATTTTAACCCCACTCCTGGTATTTTACTCTAGTAATTGTATGGTAGTGGTACCTAGTAATTATCACCACTAAAGACATTACTACTACCGCCCATATTAACACTGTTCTCCCATCCCTTCAAGTAATTTACACTAGTAATTTTATTGAAAAACTTAATTCTTCACCCCTTGAACAACATTTTTAAGTTCATATTTTGTATATAGTGATTGCCACTAAAGATATTAGGTACTACTACTACTACTACTAACACCCATATCGAGGAACTTTTCCCTAACTTCTTCAAGCATTTGACACAAGGTGTAAACCGTGGTTCTAATTTTGTACATAGGTTACCCCCATCAAGAAAATTCCTCTGATTTCCCCATGGTATCCTCTGAGTTCATTTTGACTTCCTTGAGTCCCTCACAATGCGTCTTGGCTTCCTTAGAATTCCTTTGAAATCTTTTGAAATTTCCTGACTTTCTTTGAGTCCCCCTTGAATGCCCGTGACATCTTTTGAGTTCCCTTGAATTCCCCCCGACTTTTTTTAAATTCCTTTGACTGCCTTCTGAATTCTTTAAACTTACTGCATATAAAATCAGTTATGTCCACAAAATACTTAAATAATTACAAAAAATAATATATTGCTCCGATGATTCAAATATGAATTTCTGATTTGAATTCATTTATTATTTCTACTCAAAACATGTTTATGCCTAATATCATTGTTAAAATATAGTATTAAAATTTAAAAGCGGTCCTTAAATTTTAATAGATATTAATATTTTTTGTGTGATTATAAATCATTTTTCTTTCTTTAACTAGGCACATTTTATGATAATTAACATGGATTATTAATTTAAGCCACTGGGCTCATCACCTCGTGGCTTACATTGACATACATTTCATTGTAATGTTCATATCATACTAATATCATTAATAACTATAAGAAACTTGGAAATAGTTAATATTCTAATACCTCGTATCACCGTAAGAAAATAATTAGTATGACTATGCTCTAAGCTATATTACATTTTCTTATACACATTAACTAGAAAATCTTTAGCCCAAATCTAAAGAAAGACGAAGCGATGTAAACAAGCACAGCGGCGGTGGTGGGCAGAGTACGGTCGGCCCAGGCCACGCCTTTGTCTTCTGTCCCCTCCGGCGGGCGCGATGGCCAGCCGGCAGCTAGTACAACTACAATAAACAAACAGCTCGGGCACTCTGCGGTGGCACCTTTGATGTGGCCGTTTTCGACATTTCGACCGACATTCGCTATCGCTCTCGCACTGAGAAGAGAAGTCAGAGTTGAACGTATAATATTTCTAGTTATCGTATAATAAATGAGCGATAACAGTGCTGTATTAAAAACTCTTGAAACATTTTATAAATAACTTTTGAAATAGACATGAATAAAATGGTGATGCCTAATTTAAAAATAAGTATTAATGGGACTCATTAATTATGTATTAATTATGTATTATATCATTATTAATGTATTAATTATTTGGCAAAGTTTTAAAAAAGAAATTTGAGATACCTAGTAATTATGTACATACATTCATTATTTACAAAAATAAAGATAGACAATACTTTACAATGAGGTACATATAATAAATAATAATAAAAAAATCTTTATTGTGTTCTTAACGAAAAAAGAAAGAAAGATACTGGAACAGTAAGAATTCGGCATTGCCGTTCTTCCATTCCACCTATATCAATTTTCAAAATTGAAGCTTGGCTTGGCTTTTATGAAGTGTGTCCAATTTGTCCAAAAGGTCTTCCCTATTGGCTTTCATTAGCCATATCCTTGCCCTTAAAAAAAATTAATATTTTTAAAAACTAGTAAAAATTATTTTAACTAGTTTTAACTAGTAAACACACCGCAAAACATTAGCAAAAAAAATTTACACTCGACTACTTGCGCAGACTGTTCTATAATTTTGTTTTTCCTAAAACTAAAATATAACAGCTGGCCAACTTTTAAACAAAATTCATTAAATCTTAAATTGAGTGATTGTATAAACCATATTATTGGCTGTCTATGAATGAATTTCCTAAATTAAGTTAACTTAGATACTAAATTACATTTATGTATAACACATTTTTATCTACTTACCGATCGGGTTGCTTAGGAAAGCTAAAAAAGCTCTTATTACAATTATAGCTTTTATTATTGCAGTTTTTAGTTGCACATACGTTTCATGTTTTTCTATTACTCATTATCACTAATGAAAAAAGGAACACTATAGAAAACAAACAATAAAAAAGCACAATAAATAAACACAAAACACTACACTCAAAATAAATTCACAAGAATAACTACGTCGCTGGCTTAATCGATAATCAACACGAAGTGATTTCCCTATTTCGGTTCGAAACTCTCGCCACTGTGCTGTTCTATTCTCAAAAGGCGGGGCTAAGAAGGGGCGCGCGTGGATCGGCGCAAACCGTTCCTGTCAAGAGAGTGCTCGAGCTGTTTGTCGTACCCTTCCACCTAGCTGGGCGGTAACTGTACGTCTACCACAACATGCATGCCTTTCACCCATTCGCTGAGGACTCTCTGTTTATCATATTGTTACCTACATCACTTCGCCCCTCTTTAGATTTCGGCTAAATATTTTTTAGTTAACCTGTATATCCTTTCTACTCCGTCAGTCTTTTTAGAATAATATAAACGGTGAGTCAAAAAATGTTCAGATGGTTCATTCCTTAATAACTTTATTAAATTTTTCACAATTTGGAGAAAGTGAAATTTTATTGTGTATGTATGTATGTATGTATGTATGTATGTATGTATGTATGCTTTTTTTTTAAACCGTCAGGGGTTTTGACACCGAGATCATCCGGGACTGCCTGGAGTGGTACTACTTCGGATGATCTCGTTACTGTCCCTCACAGATTCCTCGTCGGCCGCGCTTCGTACCTACGTCTCCCTTCCCACTTTGAGGATTAGGAGTTTGGAACTCTCTTTTGTTGTTTCTTTCTATTGTTTGCCTTAAACTTGTTCATCTTCCTCTTCTTCTTCCTGGAGCTCTACCGCTCTTTCTCTCTCTTACCGTTAATGACGGCTCTGCAGTAAATGGCAATCTTAGTCCACCTCCTCTCGTCCGTCATTTCCCTCACGATCTTTCTCGGGGTAAGAGCAATCCCCATCTCGGCTTCCAGCTGATTTCGAATCGGCTGATAGGTTGGGCTTTCAAACAGTGAATGTTTGACATCATCCCGTGCAAAGCCGCAGTTTTGGCATTTTCCGTTTCTTTGATGCTTGAACTTTAGCAAGTAGCTTCCAAAGCTGCCGTGTCCGCTTAGTGCCTGCGACAGATAATAGTCTGGTGCACCATGCTTCCGTTCCACCCATTCTTTTACACTGGGGATCAGTTCATGCATCCATCTGCCTTTGTCGGACTGGTCCCAGTCATGCTGCCACTCGGTTAGCAGGCGGTTCCTTAGTTCTTCCTTCTTTGCCATTGTAACACCTCCTCGCTGCTGTAGTATTTCTTCCTGTCTACCGCAAATCTCAGCCCTCTCCTTTGCTAGTAGGTGCATGGGTGGCATCCCAGCCAGTACGCACGCTGCTTGTTGCTGGGAGATGGTTCTGAAGCCACTGATAACTCGCAGGACCATCCTTCTTTGTACTGTACCCATTACTCTATTTATGACGTCCTTCATCGGCCAGCCCCAGGCCAGTGCTCCGTATAACAGAATGGAATGGACCACGCTGCCGAGGAGGGTTCTGCGGTCCGGTCTTGGAGCCCCTATGTTAGGCATCAGACGCTGGAGTGCTGCTTCAACTCGGTCTGCTTTCTTAGCTGTCTCGGTGGTGTGTTTCTTGAAAGACCATCTCTTGTCGATCCATACTTCCAAGTACTTGATACTGTCTCTGAGCGGAATCTCGAAGTTGTTAAGCTCCAAGGATGGCAGCTCAAATTTTCTGCGTCTCGTGATGAGAACGGCTTCACTCTTCTGCTCGGCCAGCGTGAGTCCTCTGCTCCTCATCCACCGGCTCACCATCTTCAGGGCCTCATTGCCATTTGTCTCTAGCTTGACTGGGTTTTCAGCTACAAATGTATGTATGTATTTATGTATTTATATATGTATGTATGTATGTATGTATGTATGTATGTATGTATGTATGTATATATGTATGTATGTATGTATGTATGTATGTATGTATGTATGTATGAAAGTTTAGTGGCCATTAAAGCCACTGATAATTAATTACTCAATTTATGGTACTAAAATTACATGCTGTTGGCATTTTTTTAATCAAACTCATAATCAACCTCAATCTAATCAATAGTTCAGTTAATCAAGGGAAAAGAAGATGCTTGCACCTTTTATTGCACCAAAGTCTATTTATGTAAATGGATGAAACAGTTTTTTAATTAATCATATATCTTATTTGCAATGAGATACAACCATGTAGGATGCCGGTTTGTGAATAACAAGTTTTTATGTCGTGCTAATAGTTTTTTTGTCTACTTTTAGATAATTTCTTGCTACGCAAAAAAAAATGCAAGCTTGCTTTTGAATCTTCCTGTAATTTTTTTCAAATACTTAAATTATATGCAAAAGTATTTAATAGCAAACAAATTTGTTTGACCCACTGTATATATAAAATAATAAATTTAATTTTAGTGAAATATTAAGGATGTACTTGGAAACAAGCAATAAGTTGAAGAAGACTCAGCAAGTATGTAAAGAAATCAGGCTCCAATATGATCAAACTGTCATTAATTTTAATAGAATCCAGTTGGAGCATGAAAGATGTACATTTAGTCTGGAAAATTTAAAGCAACGAAATGATCTGTTAGACAAGGAAAATAGAGAACTTCGTGAACAGAAGTCACTTTTAGAAGAGCAGTATAATCAGCAAACTGTCCAATCACAGTTGAGTATAAAAGGCCTTGAGGATGAATTAAAAATGTTGCATGAAATTAAATATTCAACCGAAAATTGGTCCCGAAAAAAAAGACGAGCTGCTATTAATCCGGATAAATCTCAGGTAAGATTATTTATACCAGCTATTCAGCTATTTTTGAACTATGGAACTATGCTTCATGTCTAATGGACATGAAACATGTACTAGTTTTTTTGGAAAAAAGCCAATCGGCTTGCTAAACTAAATGTATATAACTAGATCAAGAACACATTCTTACCTGGTTTTGTACCTGTGTATCCAGTACAGACCCTGCATAATCTAATGCTTTTGACACAAAAACATATTTTTTTTTTTGTGAAATAAGTCTTTATTGAAATAAAAGTTTATATAGAAAATGATTTTAGTGATGGGATTTGAGTTTTATGGGATGATTTAAAACTTTCTAGAAATAATGTCAGATTCCCTTAGCATTGTACACAATATGGCATAACTTTCTTCATTTTATTATCAAAAATATTTTTCCTTGTAACAAGCCTTTGCACAAACCACTGTATTCACATGCTCTACAGTTTCATTGACAAGTAAGTGGACAGTTTACACCAGGTGGGCAAATGACCCAGAATCATGATCCTATTTGTATTTCAACAAATTGTTTAAGGGGGCCATTGAAAACATAATGTACATGTAGATCTTTGCTTCAGAATGTTAAATTTAAAAATTATAAGACTTTCTAATAAATTAATGATAAGTGCTACATGCACTTATCATTAATAAGGATTGGATTAGGAGTTCTCCTAATTTCATGGCAAAATATGTAATGCGAATATAAAAATTATTAATAATTATTCAAATAGCAACAATTTACAATTTTTGGGCATAGATTTGTATAAAAATGAGAGAACTGCTAGACTAGATCACCATTAGTTGATGTAGAATTTGACCACAGAAAATGCCCTAGTAAATAAACACGCAAGAGTAAATTGAAAACCAATTGAATTATTTTTATCTACGCAACTAATATGATGAAAATATAATACAAATAAAATATAATTGAAAAATCTAGCTAGAACCAACAACCTTCTTTTCTTTCTCTTTCATCTCGGCCGATCAGTCAGCCACAGATTTTTATGTGTTGTTTGGTATCTACTCCTACTGTAAAACTAACTGTATGTACTGTTGCCAGAATTTCTTATCTAGTTATGAAAAACTTAGCGTTACTAATTACCTCCCTACATTATATGCCTATATATTATTATACAAAACATTTTAACATTGAAATATAACAGAACAGGAGACAAGAAACCACACCACTTCTTTAACTGATATGGGTTTTTGTGTCAGGTCATGAAAGTGTTCACATGTGATCAAAATTCGTATATCAAAAGGATTTATTTGAATTTGAGAACCCTGCACTTATCTCCAATTTGGATGGCCTGGCCACCGCCATCCCATCCCGTCAGTAACAGAAAATATACGTACTTATAATATATTTTCTATGCCGTCAGTTTTTATTTTACTTCTTTTTCCAGCATAATACTAAAAATGGTTGTTCATTCCAGCACTTAGATAGATATATACGTATCTATGAAATCTTTTAATGAACAAATTAATATCAACTATTGTTTTTTCAATATTATTTCTTGCAATTATGTATTGTCTTTGTTTAAACTATTTTATAAAACTGCAAAATAAATTTTTGTAACTCGTCCCCTCTGAACAACAAGATATAAAAAAAGATTTTACTCTGCAATTAGAGAATATTTAAAAATTAAAAGCACAACATGTTACAAGAATGGTGTAAACTTTTTTTAAAAATATAATGTTATGCAGCGTAAATCAAAACATTAAATTGCAGTACATAAAAATATGCAAGTGTCCAGTATGAGCAACGGGAATATGGTCCACTTTATTAGCATGTATCTTTACATTCCCATGTCACCATCTATTTTTGAATAGGTAAAATCATTAACAAGAATTTGGTGGACTTTAAATAAATAATAAATTCACCCTAAAAATAGCACACTTGCGCCATCTTTTGGGCTTTATGACATAAGCTCTTCTGGTGGTCATCTTAACTGAATAATGAAAATCATTTGTAGAAATACCTCACTGCTCTACTTTCTTCCAAAAGTGAGAGTTAATAATTGAATTACCTAATAATGTTGCAGTAGTCCCCATTTTGCATCAATAAATAGATAATCGTGAGATTTTACCTGGGTTGTAATATATGTATAATACCTGGGTTTGGCACAGTATTTCCACGATGTTTCACTTGTACCGTTTCATCATGATAAGTGAATAAAAATAAAATGTCTTTCGTCAACCCATTTGAAATTGCATATTCCTTTCTTTATTTTCTTGGGCAATAATGTTGCTCTTAGTTTTTTTATCACTTTCATGTCACTATTTGCCTTTTTGACAATTATACTGTTTGAACAGTTATCAGCTCTGAATATGTGCCATGGTTTTGTTAATACAGAATGCTTAATAAATATTGTGGTAGTTTTTCTAATTGCTAATTCTGGACGGCGGGTGTCTAGAAGAAGAGCAATTGTTATAAGTTACCAGGTAAAATGAAATATTTTCAGTAAGAGTTTAAACTTGTTCTGGCATATAAAATTACCTAGGTACAATATAATTTTAGAACAACCCCTTTGTAGACCAATAACCTCTTATGGAATTTATTTACACAATTTTCATTTAAGATGGTGAGATTTTTCTATAGGCTGTTTACTACAAGACCAGAGTGATGTCAAATCGTAAAATGGCGCGAAGTTGACTAATTTAGCTCCCTGTAAGTGAATCCAGGGATAAAATTCATTACTCTGTGACATTAATATGGAAAAATATGATTTGACATTCGTAAAAATGGTTTCATTCGTCAATAATGTTTAATTTATATAATAATATACACAATAACACAAAATATTGAAACGTAAATGAAATGCAAACATCAAACAAGAAAATAGACTGACAAGTGACAGAAGACAGAACAGAAATGACAGAATAATTTGTAAACGTTGGAAACTGTGACCAATGTACAAACTTTAAACTCATACCCAATGTGTAATCTATATGGCCAATATATTTAGAAAAATTAGTTTTAAACATTTGGAAAGACTTAAATTACTAAAATAACATCCCTCGGCTGATGTAATATATGTTTATTTCCAAGTTATCAGCTTAAATGATTAAAAACACATAACATCACATAAATTGGACAGCTCAAATCCAAAGATTGTTTGGAATGGCTTCATACATTGAAAACACAGACAAACACCCTATACCTACCTACTTTGTCAGTGCCAGAACTGAGAATCAAACCCTGGGCGTAGTGGGCTAGAGCGTGTTGTAGCAGCATTTCTCGATCGCACCACCCATAATAGGTGGTGCGATCGAGAAATGCTGCTACAACACGCTGTAGCCCACTACGCTACCGAGGCACCTACTCATATGATTGCACATACTCATTATTGGAAATATTTTTGTTCTTCATAATAAACTGATGAATAGTGATTGGTTTTGTCCAGTATTAAGTGAAGTATGTGAATATTCTACAAAAGCCAGATAATGACCGACTGATTTACGTCTTTCTAATGTGGCATGTCATTAAAGTTTTATTTCATTCTAAAAATTTTTGTCAAACCATAAGTGTTTTCCGATAGGAGGACTACAAACTGACTCCACTAAATCTCATAGTTAAATCTGATTGTGGTGTCCAATATCACCTGATTCTGCTTCTAGGTTCTGGCAATTATTAGCATCATTTTTAATTTCTTTTCCAGCATGCTTTGATGTAACCTCATGACATATCATACTTACCATAAAGCACAATGCACTAAATAAGTGATGTATTATTCTAAAGAGGCTTAATTTTATTGTTGGTCACTTTGTCAAATATGGTGTCTGTTTGTTATAAGAATTTCTGCAGGCTACTCCGGGCAGCAATCTCAGATGTTAGGTTCGGATGCCCACAGCAGACACCGGTGTCAGCTGTCAATATTTTCATAGGAATCATATTTTTACAATTCATTTGAAAAAATGTAGAATGCACAAATGGAAAACAAAATATATTTTAGCCCATAGAGAATATTTTTGTCAAAAACCCATGGCGCTTAATCTGTCAAGGTTAAATGCCAAGTTTTTTACTTTTAACTGGAATAAAAATAAGATGAATCTGTCAAAAAACTATTAAGAGAAAGTATTGTAAAACATGTATCCCTCAACTTTAATGATCTCATCTCTAAAATGTTAAATAGCAATATCTATCTATCTATCTATCTATATGTTATTTGTGGGAACTCAAGCAAATTTTATTTTTTTCCAAAGGTAATAGAAGACATATAATACTATCTATAAAAATAGCTTTGTCTAATCCTCCATCTCACCAGACAATTAATACTGGTCACATCCTTTGGTAAAGAAATATGACGAAAAGACTAGACGTATCAATCGATTGAAGAAATGAAGGATTAGACAAAGCTCCTTTTGAATGTCCTCCACCTCCAGAAACCTAGTTTAACTTAAACCATAGTTTGCGATTCTGTTGCTGGATGGAGACACCTGTCTAGTGTTATTACAGATTATTAGTTATTAATCGTCTAGTGAGATGGAGAATTAGACAAGCTCCTTTTGTCGAATATTTCCCACCTTAAAAAATATGCCGATTCAAATAATACACATCAATTTGTTTTAGATACATTTTAATAAAGAACATCAGCCAGTATCAAATGAATCTGAAGTAATAAATGAAGAACATTTAAATACTTCAATTATTAGTAATACTCAAGATCACCAAATAATTTGTAAAAACCAGCCAGTGAAAGAGAGCACACAAAACATATGTACCCAGACATATAAATCTGACATTGAAAGGAGAACTGTTCTTATACAAACAGTAGAAACATTGAAAACTTTGCAGCTACGGGACGTAATTTTTGTAGAGAATACAAATTTGAAACGGAGAATTCTTGAATGTGAAGCAGAAATTCTTAAATTAAAAGCTACGTGTAAACCAATGAAAAAAAGTGCTCATACCCAAACAGAGGAAATAGAAATTGATGATGATTTTGTAAAATTTATTTTAAAGGAAATGTCATTGCCTATTTTATTATCTCCAATGAGTCATGCCACTAATGAAAATTTAAATTTAAAAAATATGTTTTCCACAACAGATATGATTAAATCCTTTTCTGACTCATCTATAATTCCAGAAGTCGTCACTCCTTCAGATCCTGCAATGGAGAAAGATATCGAACAGGTTAGAGATTTCATTACAGATGAGAAATTGAATCAAAATACAAAAGTTGAAGATACAAGTAGAAATGGTTCTTGTGGAACAATTGAGGAGTTTTGCAGAGAAGATAATATCGGGAGACGAAATAAATATAGATTACCAGTAACAAGAAATGAGTTCGTAAAATTAAGAAAAAGCCAGATTAAAAAATTAATAAACAAAAAGCACATGTTGAGCAAAGAAATAAGAAAAATTAAAAAGTTAAGAAAACAAGATTATCTCCTAAAAGCTTTGTGTGCATTAAAACATTCTAAAATAAAATTTACAATATCAAATGATACAATTTTACCAAAGTTTTGTAGTAGTAAAGACTTTGTAGACATTGGTTATGCAGGAAAAGATCATTTTGTAGAAACAACATTTGGCTCTGAAAAAAAATTTGAATCGTCATATTTAACAGAAGAGTTAAATTGTGAATGTAAAAGATGTAATCATTCTAATATGTTGTTAAACAATATACATGGTGAAAAACATTTATTAGGATTTTATAACATTAAAAATGAAGTCACCACACCTGCTAGTAGTAGAATGGATAGCATTCGGGATCCTAAGTTATTTGATACTACAAAATTAATCAACACATCTTCCAATAGCAGTAAAATAACTCATGAAAATGTTTTAGAAATGCTTGCAGACATAGTCATTAGAAAATTAGATGGCAGAGAAAAGAATATTTTGAGGAGAAAAAAAATACTATCTGATCAATCAGATACATTTACATCTGGGACAGAAACTGAAATTGAAAGATTGTTTAATAAATCTAATAGTGATATTCTCAAAAGAAACAAAATGCTTTTAGAAACAGCTAAACAGCAAAATAAACTAATATCTAATCTAACAACAGAAAAAATTGAATTGGAAAATAAGCATACTAATAAAGAAATGAGAGAATTTGATTCTAATATTGTGCCCCTAATCAAAGAAATAGAAGATTTTTCTGAGAATATGGACCCGTTATATAAAACTAATGAATCTGAATACTATGTGTGTCAAAAAGATTCTTCACAAACTTATATTAGTGGCAATACAAATAATGAAAATGTGGAAAATTTTAATTTTTCATTTCCAGAATACCCACAATTACTAAGTCCTATAAATTCTATTAAGAATTTTGATATCTCTACAAAAAAAGATGTAAAGAACTTATTAAAATGTGAAGAAAAAGGATTGTATGAAGATGAAGAAACTTCAGCTCTTAATGTTACACATGATAGCAGTTATCAATTATTATCATCTTCATCTAAAAATAATACAAACAATTATTTATGTTTTGCCTCTAGTCTGTTTATGAATAAAGACTCATGTCAGGAAGAGGTTCCGTCTGGTGCAGTAAATACAAAGTTACTTACCACCGTACAATACAAACGTAATTCATGTTCTCCCAATCATCTGTGCAGCAGTGAACAGGACAGTAAAAAATTATACAATGAAGAAGCTAAAGATGTCAACAGTTATTTCACAAAAGAGAAGCCACAAGATATTTGCAGGACTAGAATAAGTAAAACTTCCATTGATCATAATATTTACACTGTGATAAAACATATGAGAGAGTTCCCTCAAGCTGTAGAAGAAAACCCTGTTCTGATAAAATCAAATAATCCATTGCTAAATGACAATATACAACAATTAGTACATCCAGTCTGCTCAACTGGGCCCATAAAAAAGCTAGTAAATAGGAGATCAAGTGATAGTAATTCAATTAGTTTGTTATCAGATAATTCAGAAGTACATATTATGGAAGATAAAATTGATTTTAAAGATGTACCAAGTTGTCCAGAATCTCCTATTCCAGATGGTGTTAATGTGCAAGACAAATGTCCAATAATTATTCCATTGGAAAAAATAGATAGACACGAAAAAATCCAAGAGGTTGATACATTCTTAACATCCCTAGAACCCAATAATCAATATTTGACATCTACTTCCTCTAAAATGGTGAGGCGCTCTAAACGAATTTCAGAAAAAAATATTTCAAAATCATCTAAATATAAAAATAGTGGAGCTGGTGTTGATAATTTAATTAAAACACCGAGACAATCATTACCTGAAGAACTTTTGAATAGAATTTCTAATGTGGACAATACCAATCCCATTAAAGTGCAACTGGAAGATATTAATACTGCCCAAGTCTCCAAAGATTCTATTGAAGCAAAAGAAATATCAATCATCACATTAAATACAAAGAGAAAAAAGTGTACAAACAAACTGAAGTCAAGGATTTTGAGGCAAGTAAGAGAAAAAAGGCAAATATTTAGAACAAATCCAAAATTCCGTATGTTTCAAGCAAATGACAAATCATTGTTTAAAGATGGTAAGCTCAATGATAAGCTTACAATGGATAATAACAAGAATGATAATAAAATTCATATTGTACAAAACATTCTTATATCAGCAAATTCAGGTAGTGTTGTAGATTTAATGAAAGAAAATGAAAGTACAGAAGTTGCAGAAAGTTGTGATATTAGGTTAGATAGGGTACAAAATTCTAGTCAGACTAATACTGCTGTTTCCAATGTTTATTGTAATAAAAAGAAGAATTACGATAGTATTTGTAATAATGTACCTAATAAAAAGAAACGTACAGTTTGTGTGAAAACGGAATGTGATGTTTTATCAAAAATAATTAATGAAATGGATAAAGATAGACCTAAAATTATTTTGCCGCAGAAAATAACGTCTAGTAGCTCTAAACCAATAATTCCTGATAGTGCTGATGAAAAACAATGGCGTAAAGGTGTGTTAGTAATTGCAGATAATATCCACGATATTACGCCTAAACCAAACGATCTTATAAATAACACCTTTAATGGACATAAAATATACAACCCGAAGTTTAAACCTACCTGTAAGTATATAGTTTTTTATATAAATTATTATAATTTTGTTGATTAAATGATATGGAGATATATAATAAAATAAATGCTTACCATATTGCAGCACCATTATACTTATAATATTGAGATATACAGTGTGTCTCATCGAAAACGTACCGTAGGCCATAACTGCCAAGAAAATATTTTGTCAGAAAAATGTCGAAACTTACATTGATTTTGTTTGTGAGGGGAACAACTTTGACACAAAAATCATAGCCCAAATTTCACCCTCGTCAGTGGAGGTGAAATTCGGTAAATTCGTTTAGAAGTTACGAGTTAATTTCATTTAAAAACTTGCCGTATCAACGAAGTAAGTGTTGACAATTTTGTCCACCAACCTCTATACAGTGATACAAATTATCTTCAAATCATCTTCGTACATTTGCGGTTGGAATTTGGGCTATTTTTGCGTCAAAATTTGTCCCCCTCACACACAAAATCGACGTGTTTCAGCATTTTTCTGACAAAATCTTTTCTTTTCAGTTATATACTCTCATGTTTCTATATTAAGACCACAATAATATATTTTCAAAGATTTACGTACATTTTTAAATACTACAGTAATTAGTAAATTAGATTTTGGTTTTAAGGTTATGTTTGTTGTGTCAAATAAAAGTAATTATAATAGTACAATGGCGGGAATTGAATAAAAAGGCCCAAAATTTTCCAACTAATATCTACAATTTTTTTTTAGCGAATAATTGAAAAACCACCAACTTATTTTTATTATTAATTTATTAGTTTACTTCTCAGACAAATAAACAGGTAAGAGGATTCAGCATTTCACATTCTATGTAGTATCCAAAAACTAGCCAGTCTAAGTGTCAAGTGTTTACGTTGGCCAAATTTATTGCAAATATTAGGTAGGTACAGTGCAGGCAATTTGCAAAATTTTTGTTTTCCATTTTATTGCCTGGAAGTTTCGTAATTTTTTTTAAAATATGGATGTAAGTACTAAAATTAGATTTTATTATGAAATCACTGTCCCTATTTATGAAGTTTTTTATTTTATTTGTGCCTGCTAAACAGTACGCTGCTGTCACATCAAGTAATGTTTGTTTACACAAAAAAAGATAGAGCATTGGCAGTAACCTACTGTACAGTATAAGATAGGGAATGCTCAGGCCCCTTGTTTTATTTGTCTGAGGTTTAGTTTATATTAAGGCAGTGTGTAATGGTACTTTTTTTTAGTGAAAACAAAAATTCTTTTAACAAGATTACTAAAACTTTCAAGCGAGGAGAAAATACCAGATGAAATTGTTTTAGAATTCAAACGGCAAGATGTAAATAATATTGCGGAGTAAGTATTTCTTAAATATTTTTAGTTAAGCAGTGAATATATTTTTATTTGATAAAAATCAAACTGTGATGATATTTAGGACATAACGCCAAAGACAGCTAATATGACATTTAAATTAAGCTAAGCTTAAACTTTCTAAGGAGAGGTGATGCAAGTGGGCCTTTGTGAGTTATTGGTTAATCTTATTGAAAATAGCATATTAACTGATTATTCGATTAAACTCAAATCTAGATTAATCAAATACGTATATGGCAATATTTTGGATATGTATTTAAATTCACCACACTAGATAAAAATTCAACATACTAGATAAAACTATTTTTTTATCTGTAGTAACACTAATAGTAATAATAACAATAAAAATAACTTTCGGAACTGAAGATCATACCGGCATGCCGGTATGATCTTCAGCCGTAAGAATGCAGAAGGTGGTCATTCTGGGCTCATTACATCTACTCAGGACACACGATTCCCAGACTCAGTAGCTATTCACCCCACGGACGTGGGGAGTAGCTACTGATAACCACCAACGGCCGACCCCCGAGAATCGGAGCCAGGGAACCGATCGACTAGATTTCAACAAAAAAATAAATAAATAATAATAATAATAAGATTTCAATCACAGTTTCCTGATAAGATATTGTAGGTGTGTGAATGACTTAATAGTTAAATTTGATTAACCCTATTACATTTCAAAACTACTAATTTTGAGTAGGTACATACTATTAAATATTCTAACCTAATGTCTAGCAGATGATTATCAATTCACCAAATAAATCTATATCTGTTTCAAATAAAATGATGAAGTTAGGTAAATTGAAATATTTTGATAAGTTTGGTACTGCTGCAATCTCAGATTAACCATATACAAGATAAATAACAGCGAGAGAAAAATGTCCACGAAATGAAATATAATTAAATAAACAAATCCCACTGCATGCCATTGGTTCGTTACAGTTTTTGACGGACCGAGATATGCCGAAAATACACGACACAACGACTCGTGACTTCATATTTGTTTTGAAGTTTTGTGAACGTAAATTTATTTAAGTATTTTATGTGATATAAGTGGTCATCAGTCAATAATCTAGGCTGTGTTATAGATTTTTAGTTTGTGGAAAATCTTTGTGGACAGTGAAATGATTATTAAATGCATAGTTTTCCATAAATCGGGCAAAAAGGTGATGGGAGATTGTTCCACCGGTAAGTAAACAATGCTGACCATAGACGTATCACTCGTTAGGAATTCAACTTACGTATAATGTTCATAGGTAATATGTACAAGTAATATAGATAATTTGTAGCGGCGAGATACAGTGAAATACACTGCAGTGCCCTCTTTGGGTCTTTGCTACTACCTGTCTGACAATTATTGTCTAATTGACAGACAGATAACGATCTGCAGAAAGCAGATGCCATTACAGCGACCTCTATTGTCTTTGAGGAAGACAATCCTACTTAATTTACCAGACAATGACCGGTTTCGATCTTGTTATGATCTCATCAGATTGCCATAGGTATCGGAATCGATGAATGATCTGGCGACATTGATTGCCTAAGGGGCATATGTGAATGTTTGTAGCGGCGAGATACAGTGAAATACACTGCAGTGCCCTCTTTGGGTCTTTGCTACTACCTGTCTGACAATACAGTGAAATACACTGCAGTGCCCTCTTTGGGTCTTTGCTACTACCTGTCTGACAATAATTGTCAGACAGGTAGTAGCAAAGACCCAAAGAGGGCACTGCAGTGTATTTCACTGTATCTCGCCGCTACAAACATTCACATATGCCCCTTAGGCAATCAATGTCGCCAGATCATTCATCGATTCCGATACCTATGGCAATCTGATGAGATCATAACAAGATCGAAACCGGTCATTGTCTGGTATTTGGTCTTGATGAAGGATGTGGTGACATCCATGGAGATGTTGATGTAATGCAACGCCAGTCGGGGCATATTGCCCGTGGAGTAGTTGTTTTCGGCATCTCCTTCCAATAATATAGATAATATTGTAGTTTTATATAGTATATTTTCTATGGATAATAGTTTCTGATCCTCATAAAATTATTTGGAGACAATGAAATTTTTATCGTTTTTCTTTCCGATAATTTTATGTCTGGTGAAGGTTAATAATGAAATAAGGAAAATTTCAAATGTTTACCCCTCTGTGAAAAAAAAAACTCGAATAATTTAAAATATAGATAAGAGTATAGATGTAGTTTTGATTTAGAATGGGAAGTGAATTCCGAACCGAAAAAAATGTATTTTCTTATTTCACTTTCAGGTTTTTAGTAGGTATAAAGTATTATGAATATCTTTATATATTATATCGCTACTTTATTTGGGTATTTGGCCACATTTCTGAACAAATTAATAAAATTTTGAGTAAACAATACGTACTCCGCGCTAAAAGACCCATTAAAGTTTTTTTTTAATTTGACTAATCAGTTCTCAAACTGAAAAATGTATAAATATCATAAAACATAGTACACACTTTAAGTGAAAATAGCATTAACATTTCGGAAACTTCACTGTCAGAAGAATGTATTGCGTTCTATGATATTTATGTATCTATATTTAAGAGAAAACTCTAACAGACTCTTCGGTGCAGAGGTTTATTTTCTTACTTTTTTATTAGTTTTTTCTGAATTTTAGGAAAATAGCTAAATAAAGTAAAGTATGTATTGCGTATTATGTTATATAGCTACCTACACATTAGTTTTTGTAGATGTTAGGTGTTTTTTTTTTAAATCGTGAGGCAATAGGTACTTTACGTTGTTAGAAACACCTTTAAAAACATTAATAAACCCTCTTATTTTGAGAAATACTGGCCGCCACTGGTAGCTATTTACAAACAGTTAAATAAACACCCCCCTTTCGTAAATTGTTGTTTATTACATGGACAGGCATATTAATGCTTTGGGTATTGCTGTTACTTATCTTTTACATGGTTAATCTGAGGCTGTAATATTAATTGTTAAATTTTTATTTTAGAATGATTCTCCAAAAGGTTTCTAGAGATGTTCTTGATAAACCAGATAATAAATATTATCCAGCACCTTTAATGACTAGAACTCAAAGGATATTTTTGGGGCTTATGGTAAGACTGGAACAAGAAAATGTAGAAAACGTTATGGATGCATTTCTCTCTAAAACTGAAGCTTTCTTATTTAAAATAGGTTGTGGCATAAGAGCATTAATACCGATTACCAGATTATATATGGCTGTTTGCAAACTACGAAGGGATATTGATAAAATAAGAATTTTTTGTTGTAATGCCTTCTTATTTATGGGTGATCTTGCAGTTCCTCTATTCTTTACTGTTTTAACATCATGGACTGAAGTTTTACCAATGGAATCATCTGTAAAAAGTGAGTTTTTTTCTTTTATACAAAAATGTAAAACACTTGATGCTGACATAATGTGTTTAATAAATAATATATTTGGCCACGGCTATTAAATAATGTATCCATTCTTCATGTATTCCCTCAAGAATATCATTATTATGATTTAATTATTCACTGTAGTGAATAATTAACCATAGATAGTAGCAATTTAAGACTAATTAAGAATGTAATAAATTCCAGACAGCTGGATGCATTTGAGAGCTTGGAAATTGCAAAGTGTAAAAATAGTATGAATAGTGACAGAGGGCCAATCCTATACAGCCCACTTTATTGGTTAGAAAATCATGGTAAAAATAGGACTTGGAGTTAGCATAGGCTTAGTTTTAATCATCATCAGATTGGCCAGATCGCCTTGGTTATGGTGTTATGTGGAAAACTATGTCAGTGTTATGTATGTTAATCAGTATCAGCTTTCACCTGTTTACAAACAAACTGTATAAAAACAATTATTAATAAGATTTTTTTTATTCCATTTTAAATTCTTCATAAAATGCAATGTTATTTAAGTGTTAGTAGTGGTGAGAAACACACCGTAGTGCCCTCTTTGAGTCTGTGCTAACTAACTACTAACATTTACGATGCCCACTAGGCAATCACGTCGCAGCATCGTTCATCGAGACCACTACCTATGCACTCTGATGAGCGCAAAATAAGCGCGAAACCGGCCAGTGTCTGGTATTTGGTCTCGATGAACGATGTGACGACTCCTATGGAGATGACGATGTAATTCAACACCAGTCGGGGCACATTACCCATGGAGTAGTTGTTTTCGGCATCTCCTTCAAATAAATAAGTTATTTAATTGTATTGATTCTACTACAGGCTGGTGACTTGGAAACTGCAGTTTTCCAGGCAATTGGAAAGGTACTTGAGTATTGTATAATTGTAACATTTTCCTTGACATTAAAGAAGTGTTTAACAACACAATGCTGTCCTCTACAAGGCACCTGTAGCTGCCCACCATAAGTAACTGAATTACTTATGTAATGCTGTTACTTTGTGATACATTATGATTAGTTTCCTTCCTCCAACCCTCCATAGTTTTAACCTATCAACATTAGATTATACAACTTTACTACTTTATTGTATCTATACTAGTAAATATGTGCAATATCTTCTAATTCTTGATATTACAGGTTATCGAATGGCTAAAATATTGATTCAAGTGGTTCATTTGAAGAATTGTAATTTACCAGGTTACAATCTATTGCCTCTAAAATTTCTCTTCAGTCAGTTTTATGGGTATCCTAAGGAAAGATGGAATTGTGATGAAATGTTTGAGGAACTTTTCCAAGAGTATTTAAGTAAGTTAAATTTATATTTTTTTCTTAATAGATATATAGAAGGTATAATGACATCTTAGAATTTTCTTAAGAAATGCTCGATTACAGGGATATCAATAAAATCCCTTTAATCAAATGATCCCAACACATTTTATGTGTTTCTGGTGCACAGCACATTTTGATAAAACTGTGGTAACTTCTCATATTCCTCGCTAAAACGAGAGTTTTAAAGGAGAAATTAAAACAGATATAATGCATATTTGATTATTATTTAAAAAATATAGGTATCAAAGTACTTATGATAACTGCTTTTTTTCTTGTAAATTGTTCATAAAAAGAAGAATTGTCCCAAGTAGCAAAGACACTTTATTAATTAAGTTTCAAAAAAGATCTGTTGTCAATTAGTATATTAATATATGTATACCAGAAATAGGGGCACCATTTAAAATGAACACCAATGAAGCAAATAAATATAAATACTGGATTACTATAAATAGTGGATTACTAATGTATAGTGATGTAAAATACTCAAGAATTTATTTTTGAAGAATTTTAGTTAAACACGAACGAGAATAAATTAAAGCAACCCAAAAATTAATCTCATTCGACATGAAATAATTTAAAATAAATATAAACCTGAAAAATTCTCATCATATTTTCTGAAAATGCTTAAATATTCTCCGATGTTCTTGAAAATTCTCTTTGTGATCTATATAATTTTTCAAGTTCAAGGACATATGGAAGCAGTACATGAAAAAGTAGTTGATAACGGTGTAAAGCTTACTTAAACAAATTGAAAGCGTTATGTATACAAAATGAGACTATTAAATTACTATTATTGTTCTTTAAATTATACAGTATGTCTCATCTGCTCGACTACACACCCTCATTACTTTGTCATTTATTTTCAAATTAGTTAACATTTTTGTCAGTTATTGAGGCGCAAATGTAGCCCGCGATAAAATGGTTGGATTCATTTCGATCCAAATTGATTTCTGGCTTCTTCAACACTCTTCACAGAATCAAAACTTATATATAAAACTATATTATATATATAAGATATAAAACTTTTATAATATCTTTTATAATAACTGCGGAAATATTACTGGAACAGTTAGAAAATGTTGCAATAAGTTTCAATATTTATAGGTTTTTGTTTCTATAAATAAACCATGCATAAGTGTATGAAAATGATTTCTACAATTTGTAATTACATTGTTAAGCTACAATGTTAACAAAACAAGTTGATTATTGTTTTAGAAAATTTCATTGTGTGTTATATGTTATGGTAAATGTAATAAAAGGGTTAGTATGTATAATTTCCAGTTATTTGTATATTTACCAACATTAGTAGTAAATGAGGTAAATAAGTACGACTTAAAGCAATAATTTTGTATATTATCAAAGTATATTGGGTAATTTAATAAATATCTTTAAATTAATTGTTCTTATCGGCATCTTCATAGAATTACCAAAGTTGTCTCATTAAATTGATGACTTAGACAGAAGTATCCCTCTAAAAGCAAATGAGTTTTATTTACGTAATTTGAAACTATAATTATTATTGTTGACTGTTAGGTGGAAATTAGACAAAGATTTAATTTTTGCCTCATGTTACATGTATTATGTATTTTTATTAAGTCAAAAAATTAATACTTAAAAATAACTTTCATTAGTGCAATTGTTAAACAGATAGGTAGATACATTTTTATAAAAAAACCACCCCGCATTTTTTTATATTTTTATGTCTAATCGTTAAATTTAAAACGCCATCTTAAGAAATACAATATACAATAATACAATATTTTAAGGGTTCTTATTACATTTAACATTAAATTGAGGGCATTATATATAAAAACCAGTAAATGTGATAAATATCAGTAAAAATTTAAAATTTATTATATTTGTCAAATTTAGTGGTGATTATGTATAATTACCAGTATTACCGCCGCATTTATCACATTTACTATAATTTAACTTTTTTTAATATTTCACTTCACTTTTTCAACTTTTTATTGACTAGCAAAAAATAGTTTCTTTGAACTTCTGTATTTTTTATTTATCATTTAGTTATTATTTATTATTTTAGTTACTTATATAGAGTACTTTTTAAAACTTCAATATCTTAAAAATCACTCATAGGACTGAGTAGAACTTGTAGAGACTTTCATTGGAAAGAGAGAAGATAATCATCAAAGTTTTATCAAAATTGGCCTTGCACAAAAACTCCATACTGTTATGTGTAGGATCTTTCCGACAGCTATCCCATCATCACGGCAAACAGTGGTAATACTTTTTGGCTTAATATATGAACAGGGTGTATCAAGCCAATAGTCAAATCTAAAGGGTATTTTAATGTATGTTATTTTTCTTAAATTAAACTATATATTGTTTCATTTTTTGATAAACCAATCCTTACAAATACATTGATATGTGAACTGATTATGTCTTTAATAATAATCACTTTGTAGCACCTGTAGCCTAGTCACAAATGATATAATCAGTTTTAATATAGTTCTGTTATGAGATACTACCATGGATATTTATCTCTGTAATTATTAATAATAGATCCATCAACCCTAAATCAGTGCAATGAGACAGAACACCCAACCCAAAAATAAAATAATATCGTGTGTGTCATTTATGAAAATATAACTTTGGTGTCTTAAGGCGCAATTAGCACGCCGGTTTATCCGTAATAAGAACTAAAATGCCGCCTATCTTGAAATAACTATTCTAACTTTTAACAAGTGGTGCAACGATGTTGATTTGTAGCAAATAATTTTAATATTTCAATAGCTAATCAAATGGCTTATAAATTCAATAATTCCATTCGCATTATTTTAAATATATAATGTAAAGTCCATGAACCCTAAATAACTCATTACTTAATTTATAAACACATAATTTATCAAAGTTACGAATGTTTAAACTGTCAGTGTAACCGAAATTGGTAACACTGCGTTGGCATTCGACATCATAACTCGTCAGATGGTAGAATAGAGCGAGAATGATTGCTTGTTTACTGGAAGAAGTGAGAATGTAATATTCGAGTTTGGTTAGTAAGAAGAATAAGAATTAGGGCTGGATTCTCACGTGAACGCATTTGCGTTCGCTTCTCGTAAGACATCACAGTGACAGTTATCACTTTCTCAAGTGATAGCCGATTCGTGTATGTACAGAATATGACAATAGAAGACAATCATTGGATATGGTAATGTTTCATACAATTTATGTAGATTAGGTTATGTAAAATGTTTCTGTCTAACTTTGATTCATATTTGAGGCAACTTTCGTTAAGAAATAAATAATAAATTTTGATATTGCGTATTTGAATGGTGCTTATTTGTATGTATATTTTAAATGTTGAAATTCTTTTTTATATTTTTATGCCATTGTCAATTTATTTTGTTTTGTAATAGCGTTGGGCGTTAGTCAACTAAATTATCATTCATGATTAAAAGTGATGACTGAATTAGTCATAAATTAACTTAGCTACATGATCAATTCAGTTATTCAAAGACTTTCTCAAGCGATTTCATGAAAAGATTTTGTAAGGTTTTTTGTAAGTGGCTCAGTTTTTCGTAAGTTTTAATTTTATTTGGAAAATCTGAATTAAAGTGACAACCCGTATGCACGCACATGATAGTGCTGAAAAAAAAATGGTAATAGCAAGCACTTGCATTCTACCAGCTTGTGCAATCAATGACTGGATTTAGAGAAAAAAATGTAACCTAGACGTTCTGAGATTTACCGAGAAAATAAAAAATTTAAAACTTTCAATATCCATATCTCATAAACTAAGCCACATACACAAAAAACTTTAGACCTCTTCTTCATGAAATAACTTGGGAAAGTGTTTCTTTCAGTGTTTCAGATTACTTAGGAAATACCCTGTATCTAGTTTAAAATCCAAAACTATGGGAACTACAAGAAGAATTTACCCCCCCCATACAAACATACATGAAAAATAATAGAACAAATTTCAGTAGCTCGTACTGTTGCACTCGGTAAAAGTAAAATATTTTGTCATTATCGAGGATTATACAGGGTGATTCAGCTAACCCGTTCATTAAAAATTTAAGGACTTCCCATTGGAATATTTTTTTGAAAATTTGGATAAGGGGATTTTTGAGAAAGTTCTATTCATATGAAGTATTTCCGTTTTTCTGTCACTTCCCGTTATACCGGAAATGGCTATCAACTTTCTTATTTTAAATGAAATACTCTATATTTTTTTACATTTTCTACGCTAAAATCGGCATTATTTCTACGCTAAAATCTACATTGTATAATGTAGCACAACCTATATGAGAAATTAATAGTTTTCTGATATTTTAATTTTTTTTGAAAAAAATTGAATTGGTAGGACCTTATTGAAATGCTTGTTATCGATTGACAATGAAAGTTATGGTAACAAGTTTTGGGCTATGATTAGGCGAGCCATCAAGCTTTCAGATTACGTGTAATTTAATATTTTATTATTTACAGGGTGTTCAAAAAAATAATTTGATCCTGACTAATTTTAACAACCCAAAAGTTTTTCTTTTAATGGCACACCCTGTATTTTATTGCACGATGTGATGGAGAATAAAATGATTCTCTTGGTATAGACGTATTTACTTTCCATGCAATAATTTTCTATTTCCTTGAATCGCTTGTGATTAGCAGGCCAGGCAATGCTGAGTGCGGCTTGTGCTTAGAAGATGATAAAACGGCAGAACACATATTATCCACCTGCCCCGCTGGGGAAAGGATCAGATAGTCATTATTTAGCAAAGGACAACATCTGCCAGAGGATTTGAATAAGTTCTCACCCAATAAGGTGATCAGCTTCATTAAGAGGCTGGACTTGTTGGGTGAAATATAAGTAGGTGTGCGCCACAATAGACCACATGGTCGCGGTGGAGGGTCTGGTTTTCGGCCCACTCACTTTGAACCTAACCTAACCTAACCTAATAACTAAATTGAAATTAATTTTATTAGACTTCTAAGTTTAAAATTGCAGGCTAAATATTAAGAAAGATATTGAAAAAAAATATATTATTAATGTAACGAGACACTTGCTCAAGTGATTTCATGAAGAAAAGCTCATAAAGTTATTTCCTAATTTGCTTAGTTTATGAGATTTCCAGAAAGGGTTAAGTTATTTATTTATTTTTTTTATATATGAACTACTTATATCTTTAACATTTTCTTTTTAAATTGCAGTTATTTACACACATTAGTAAGAGACTATTACCAATTTTTTAGTAATAGAGGCACTTTAATATTTTTAGGAAAAATATAATGATTGTGATGATAATATTGAAATGAAATGAAAATAATGATACTTCTCTGATTTTTAATATAATTTTTTGAATTGCGTTTTAATATCTTACAAAAAATGTCTTTTCACAGTTTTTTGCTATAGGATGTAGTTTAGATAGAAAAAGTAATTTTAAAGTTAACTGCACAGCACAAGGCAGAAATAAAAATTATATGGAAGTTTAAAAAAATGTTAGTAAAAAATTATTTAATCCCCTATATCGCTGAAACTGATATTCTTACAAAATAACTTTTAGTAGCGGCTCCTTTAGTATTTCAGATTACGGAAAATACCCTGTATATTTTACTTCTTTATCGCTTGTTAAAAGAGAAAGTTATTAATAAATAATTGTAATTAATATATTGTCACTTAATTATTATTGATTAGGTGCAAACATATATCTTCATCCTAAGTGGCGAGTTTCGGTCCTAATTCTGCACATGCACGAAATATACAAATTGTTATCCAATGATATGCTAAATAAACCAGCATAAAACAATAACTTTGTCTTTCTTTAAACATCAGAGTTGGGCAGCGGTTTTGTTTTTTGTTATTTGAGATTTGTGGCATTGTTCTATTTTTGTTATTTATTAATTATGCTGGTATTTTCGGTTTGTGTTCTCGATTTTATATGAAAGATTAAGTTGAAAAATTTACTTAAATATCAGCAGTTTGTTTATACTTAATCACTCTGGCATTATGTTATTTGTAAATTTAAATGGTAAGTTATTTTTGAAATTTGATAGTGAGCGACTTTAGAAGATACTTGATGGGGTTTAATAGATAAGACTCTATATACACCGTGTACCACGTAGACCTTCAATTAGCCGTTTATAGAATACTACCCGTACTGGAATTCTGACAATTTGTATACTTGGGTTTCTTGCAATTTTCTATCAATTAAAAATATTGACATTGATGTGCGACTTCCTGTTCCACCGGAAGCTGATGTCAACTCGCTTATTTCAAATGCTATTTTTTTTTATTTCATTTTTGGATTCCACGTCAAATATTAAGGTAAGTTTCATAAGCATACCCTATACTTATTCTTAATCCTTTTCGAAATATTTTGATTTTTTCAATAATTTCTCAAAAAACAGTTCCATGTATACCAATCTATCTCTTTCAGTTTGTAACTTCGATCCTTAAAATTTTAACGGAGTAACACTGAAATGTATCGAAACATGTAGAAAATACGAAAGCTAGTGCAAATTACACGGGGTGTCCAAAATGGACCGACCAATTGTGACAAATTCAAAACCCAATAACTGACTTATTGTAAATGGAACACCCTGTGTTTTATAATGCTAACCTATGTACTTTTTAATTTTCTTTCAATTGGTATTAACATTCCTTATACGTAAATTCCACCGGTTTGAAGATATTTGGACATTATTGCCGGAACGAGAATAATCGGTCAGTTAGTTGTCAGGTTGACTATGAAATGAAACATTTGAATGTCTTCAGATGGTGCAATTGTTGCGGACAATAATTGTCTTCGAGGACTTCAATACGAGTTCGAGTCTTCAATACATTAAATTCAAGAAACATTCACATGTCTTTCGTCTTTCTATATTAAAAAAAAATTATGCATTTTATACTTACAATAGTTTAATTAGCCTACAAAAGTTTATCATGAGCGAAAGGAAGTTAATAGAAATACGCTTAAACATTGGAATGCATTTCCTATTTTAAAATTATGGCTCAAATTCCCAATATTTAATTGATGTAAATTTTAATAGCTTTTTAGAATATAATTTCAATTATGTAAGTATTTGGGCTGAATTACATTATTTAATTATTACTCATTAAAACAGTGAAAATGAACCCGATAGAAGTGCAGGAATAAATGTACTGTTTGAAGTAATTGACACAGCGTAATTGAATTGTGAGCAGAACATGTCTTGTGTTTGCAAAGAAATATCCGAAAAAACACAGACCAACTCAACTTGGTCAGAAGTCTATTAAATAATTGCTCTGAGAATGGAATGTTTAGCCCGAAAATTGATAGAAGTAAGCCATTATTGGACAACGAAGAAAATGAAATAAATGTTTTGGCATTACAAATGACAATTCGATTATACTCCTTGTAAATGATAATTAAATTTAAAAAGTCATCGTCATTACAAACACTCGCTTTTACAGACACTAAATCGGCAAACTCACTTTACAGTAATGACAGTCACTTTGTTAAATAAGTGAACATTAGATAATGTTCAAATGTTTCGGTTCATAGCTAATCTGATATCTAGCTGACTGATTATTCTCGTTCCGGCAATAATGTCCAAATATCTTCAAATCGGTGGAATTTAGGTACAGGGAGGGTAGCATTATAAAACACGTGGCGTTCCATTTACAATAAATGAGTTATTGGGTTTTTAATTTGTCACAATTGATCGGTCCTTTTTGGATACCTCATGTAATTTGCACTAACTTTCGTATTTTCTAAATGTTTAGATACATTTCAATGTTATTCCGTTAAAATTTCAAGTGTTTAAGTTACAAATTCAAAGAGATAGAACGGTATAAATGTAACTATGTTTTTTGAGAAATTTTCGAAATTCAAAATATCTCGAAAACGATTAAGAATAAGTATAGGGTATGCTTATGGAACTTACCTTAAAATTTGACGTGGAATCCAAAAATGAAATAAAAAATAGCATATTCCATTTGAAATAAGCGAGTTGACATAAACATCCAGTGGAACTGGAAGTCGCACCTCAACGCCAATATTATTAATCGATAGAAAATTGCTAGAAAACCTGAGAAATTCTAGATATATATATATATATATATATATATATATATATATATATATATATATATATATATGAGGTGTCTTTTTTGACATTGACATTGACATAAAAGGGATCGCACTCGTGCTAAGGGCAGTCATATCTTTTTTGTTTTTACAGAGAAACTATTTATGGAATTTAACAGGGAAAGCGCATTATAGAAGTAATAGATTTGTAGGATAGATAGAATGATTTTTTTCCATATTTATCAGTTTGAAAATGCACAATTTTGCCATTGTTTATTCCAATGTTTGCGTGCTCTTCATGCATTGTACTAAATTTATATTTGTGTAACGTTTATTATAATTTCAGAAAATCCTGATAAATCTTCAGACATTGCAATAAGATTGCTTTGCAGAAACAAGGACACAAAATGGGTATATACAAAAATAAATCAATTTTTCAAACCATTAATCTATAAAATTCCTTCAGAAAATGTTAATTTTAAAGCAACAGTTATTATTTTGATTGGAAATGTATGTAGACATTTTAAACCAAATAACGAATTAGATGAATCTAGTTTAAATGATGTGCGAAGATGGCTAATTGGTTTAACAGAAGGTAAGTACATTTTTACCACTCCAGTTGAAGATTTACACAATTATATTTTTTCATGGCATTCATGAATATTAGTATACACAACAAAGGCCTAAATTATAATTACATCATCGTCTTTTACATCAATTTTTAAAGAGGCATTGGAAATACTTTGAACATTAATATAGATGTCATAGCTAACATATTAACTTTATAGATGTCAAGAATTTCCTTGAATTGAAATAGTTTTGAATTTTTTTTAATTGAGTTTTTTATTTTTTAGTTAATGTCTAATGTTTATGTATTCAGCTAAAAAATTATAAATAAATAAAAAAGTTTAAATAAATTATTTAAATATATTTTCATATCTATATTTTAATTTTATAAACAAATAGATAAATAACAAAACTATAACCCTATAACAACTTAATTTGGTATATGTTGTGTACGCTACTTGGAAAAATATGCAGGGGATTTCTCAAATTTTTTAGTCTTGTGGTTAGGAATACATAACATTTCAGTGTCTTGTTTGATAGCCAAGATTGAAATTATTTTTCTTTAAATTCTGGAGATTCTTATGTGTAGGTAATTAAAATTTTGTATATACAGGGTGTTAGTTAAATATGCGGCAAAAATTCAAGAGGTTATTTCTCGGACTATTCTAAGGATATTTTATCCTTTGATGATTTTTGAAAAAGCGCTTTGTTGCTTTTGAAGATATAGGGCGAAAAAAATTTTCAACAAATAACTATTTATTTGCAATCCAAAACATTGTATTTTAAATTCTAACATTGTTAGACAAAATACACCAAATTTTGCTTTGTTATTCAGCGCTCGGCGTGGCATTAGCCAGGAGAATAGCTGTTTTGGCCTAATTTGGTTCAGTCCTTATTTTATAAGGCGTGTTTACAGGTGGAGGATATGGGGGTATCCTTACTACACTCGTAGTAGTTTGTTTTTGTTAACTATTTATTACTAAAAATTTCATGTAACATTTCTGAACCTACAAGAATTATTCAAAATGGCTACCTCCAGCTCGGATGCAACCATCCAATCTTCTCCTCATAGATTCCCGAACTCTTTCAAAAACACCAGGGTCGTTTCTTATCGAGTTACACCCAGCAATTATCCGATCTCTTAAATCGTCCACATCTTCCACTGGCCTAGTATAAACTAATGACTTTAGATGGCCCCATAGAAAATAATCCAGGGGGTTTAAGTCCGGGGATCGAGCAGGCCATACGTGAGGTCCACCTCGACAAATTCAGCGATCTCCGTATGTTGCTGTTAAAAACTCTCGAGCAACTACACTAAAATGAGGTGGTGTACCATCATGCATAAACCACATTGCCTGTCTTGTAGCCAATGGTACGTCCTCCAAAAACTGAGGTAGTGTTTGTTCCAAAAAGTTGTGGTATACTTCGCCGGTAAGTCTTCCTGGTAGAAATACCGGTCCAATTAGTCAGTCACCCACAATTCCAACCCAAATGTTCAATGAGAACTGATGTTGAAACCAATTTTCACAAATCTTATGTGAATTTTCGTCAGCCCACACATGGTTATTGTGGAAATTCCTTATTGCATTTCGCGAGAAACTGGCTTCATCGGTAAAAAGAAGCAGCATAAGCAGTGAAGGGATTTCAACCAATGTGTGCAAAAGCCATTGACAAAATGCAATACGTGGAGCAAAATCCGCAGAAGGAAGTGCCTGAACGCGTTGAATGTGGTATGGGTACAACAAATTATCTCTCAGAATTTTCCAAACAGTCCAATTATTTACATTCAAAGTATTTGCAATTCTTCGCGTAGAAGTACCTGGATCTTCTTCTATCATGGCCAGCACATTCTCTTTTACGTCTACCGTTCTTACAGTCCTTGGCCTTCCTGGTCCTCCAGTTCGCTTCAATGTTCCCGTTTCTCGAAGATGTTGATGAATACTTTGAAAGATTTTTCTATCGGGAGCAATGTGGTTAGGAAATCGTTCAATGTATAGTCGCCTGCTTCTAATGCATTGCCATCAGCAAGTCCATAAATAAAATGCATGTCAGCCATCTCGGCATTCGTATAGCGAGCCATGATAGAGGACTTCACTAACAACCGTTTACACGTCAACTAGCCAAACGTCAATCAATCTTAACAAATGCTGCGACACATTCAAACTACGAAAACATAACATACAAAATAATCACTCCGAAGTATCACGGGATGTTGGTAAGAAAAAACAACTCCTTTTTCTTACATGTCTTTTACTTGATACGTCCAGTGTAGTACGCCATACTTTTATTTCACCTACATTAATAATGTGAAAAATATCAAAATTGAATTTGTTGAAAATTTTTTTCGCCCTATATCTTCACAACAAAGCGCTTTTATCAAAAATGATCAAAGGATAAAATATCCTTAGAATAGTCCAAGGAATAACCTCTTGAATTTTTGCTGCATGTTTAACTAACACCCTGTATATAAATTCCTTGCAAACAACACTAAATATGAATAACAATTAAATATTAATTTCATTTGAATCAGTCAGTTTTTGAGATACTAGTACTTTGAGATACATGGCTACCATTTTTATGGGTATGTATCAGAATGACACTAAACCATTAGTGTAAAAAGCTGTTATTAGTTATATAAATTTAATACAGTATATGGTATAAATATACAATATAAATAATTTGTTTTAGAGGAAAATGTACCTGATTTAATAAAAAAGAGTGTGGATTTGAGCTTATCAAAGTTACCAAAGAAGAAAATGAAAGTAAAGAAAATCAAGAACAAATGTGGTCAAAGAACAACCCGACAGAAAAAAACAATAATAAAATGTAGAAAAAGAAAAAAAACTTCAGCCACAAAGTTATAATTTTCTTAGTTTAAGACATTTTTGTATTAAATAAAACACTAAGTACAACATTGTAATTTAATATTTGTAAATTAAAATATCAACAATGAAAAGGACATCATGTACAATTAAAATAAATATTCTGACAGCAGAACGGATCATTATTTCAGGAAGAAGGTAACAATAAAAATGAGTAAATCACAGGTAGTAAGTTGTAAAATCCATTAACTGTCATTATTTACTTAAAATTTACAGCTGGACCGATTCTCTTATGTATCAGATGAGTGAAAGGGTCAACATTTCTAATTTTTGGTTCCAAGTTAAGACTATAAATATCAGCAGAAAGTTCGTCCAAACCAATTTCTTTATCAGCTTTAGCCTTCTTAGTTGCTTCATCGACAATAGCTTTAATTTCTCCATCAATTTTCTGAAATATATATAAAAAAAAAATTAATATTGAGAGAGCCACCTTTTAGTTACAGTAACATAAACAAGTTAATCCAAAAGTATATTTACAGGAATAGTGATCAGTAGGTCTCGGGGGATTTCCAAGGACCATTTTGGAAATGACAAATCTTTACTGTTGGATATGTCAATAAAACTATAACCATACCATATATTTAATACTACTATATCACGTATTCCCTATGTTAGTCCATAAGCGGTTTCTCCGAAAACACTAAAGGAAAAAAGATATATTGGTATACTCTTCCAGAGACCCTTTGTTCCATTTGCGCATGCGTAGATATTGTCGATCTCCATGGCTACGGAAGCTGTCACATTGTTTATAGGCTGACAGACTTCCTAACTTTCAATTTTTTTTTTTAAGAAGTCGGTAGACAGAGATGTAGTATTTATGCTACATGCTTATTGGATTTTGCGATATTTGTACGCATGCGCATATTTGACTATGGTCCTCTTGGTCAGGATAGATAGTATATGGTGCTTTCGGAATTTTTGGGCCTCTACCCGCGATATGTTAGTATTATATATATATATGAATCATACTTTGTTAAAGAGTACTTTAAGGAATGAGGGCTCTAATATATTAGAAATTTAAAAAGCATCTAGTTTTTTTGTAAATACTAATTCTTGTGTTTAAAGCTACTTTGATCTAGGTATTCTAATATAGTTCTCAAAGACCATATATCATAAATTGCCATATGTTACCGCTATTATCGCTGGATTTATAATAACACCTTAATATGCAGTGTGTTGTCATACAATGATAAACAAACAATAAAAATTTATGAGGTAAAGCACAGTGTTTTCTAGAAACCATTTACATGTTATTTCACACCTTTGAAGGTAGAACCAGTTAAAACTATTTAATTTTCTGTAGTATCTAGTAAAATCATGAATAAATCATACAATAAAATATTACCTTTATTTCATCAGCAGGAACTAAGTTTGAAGAAATTATTTTTTCTTTAAAGGAGGTCACAGGATCTCTCGTCTGCCTAACTTCTTGTATTTCGTCTCGAGTTCTATAACTGGTACCAGGATCTGACATTGAATGGCCAGAATACCTAAGAAAAAGATTTTATATCAGTAAACTAAAAGAGTTTTTAACCAGTAATAGGCAGGTAACCTCTAAATACACAAATTAGGGAGCAGTATATCTAAATCTGTAAAGATTGTATTAAGAGATACAGAAATGATTAAATTAGATAATTAGATAATAATTTGTTGAATTTTACTATTTCAAATATCTTTCCATTTTATTCTATCTTTTTGTGGTATTTAAAAAAATCGAAAATTTGCAGATTTCTTTTTTCTTCAATAACAAAGTAGATATTCATTTGACTAGTTTTAAACTTGCCAGATTATGAAGACATTTTTATACAAGGAAAGTGTTGTGGCCAATAGCAACTCTTTATCATCTTTTTTTTTTTCAGTTATGTTTGTCAACTTTTGTTTTTCTTATGGAAAAATTTTAGATTTTTCAATTATCTTATTGTCCTTGAAATTGTAATGAACATTTTATAAATTTCAATCAATGGCTACTATTAAGACAATAAATATATCACCTATTAGTAATGCTGGTTCCTTTAAGTAAATAAATTAACATGCGATGAGTATTATATGATATAGGAGTGGGAGAAAAACGATATAACGAACCACCACACTAAAATATAGACTTTCCTGTGTGTGACTTGAAAGACAGGTACTTTCATTCATTATCTTAATTTTTGACTTCATTTTTAATAATCAAATTAGTATATTATTGCCTTAACATTTGTTGTTGTGACAGATTTAATCAGTAATTATCTTAAGTTGTATATTTATATTCTGGTTAGGTGGAAATTTGGATTCTTTAATGAATCTCAACGCCTGGCCTCGTCTGTTTTACAGATGGGTCCAAGACCAGGGCTCAGGGGGTGAGGAGAGTCTGAGGTGTGCGCCTGACTTTATGTACCAGTTAAGGTGAGATAAAGCATAAAAACAGTGGTAAAAGCAGTCATATGCCCCATAAGTGCTCCTTTGCTAATTATCATGATTTTTTTGGGTTGGAACAGGTACCCTACTTTTTTTTTACTTACATTTTGGGTTAAAATAAGCGTAACAAATGGTAGAAAATGTGTATGGTGATACCATATTAGTGCTTGTATTTTTTTGTTAAATAATTGTTGTTTAAATTAAAATATATTCTGTTTTTATAAAACTAATAATAGAAAACTATAGACATACTACAAAATAGTTGTAATGTTCTATAAATAAACGTGTTCCCTGTTAAATTATTACATGTCTTTTGGAGAAGCAACTGTTTCTTATACTAGAGCCAAGCTTCTATATCTTAAACACTTCTATTAATACATTTATGAAATTTTATATGCTGGTTTGTTTTGAAATCCATTTAAAATGTAAAAATAAAGATATACAAATACTAGCCATGTCGTTTTTACTTTGCAATCCCAAAAAGTTACAATCACCAAATTCAATTCACCAATCAAGAAGTTATTAGGTTAAACGAACGCAAATACATGTTATTTATCATTATATCAGCAATAAGCATCCAAAAATTATTAACTTTTAAATAGGTTTAAATATTTGCACGCAAAGCGCATCCATTTTTCTAATTGCCAATAAAAATAAACCAGAGGTATCATAGGGAAAAACATGTAGTGCTACAACTATTTAGACAAATTAAAATCACCCTGTAACAAATTTTGCCCTGAAAATAAATGAAGGCTTCCAATTTCTGATGTGACAGTTAAATTTAGTCTCAAAGTAAAACCCAAAGACGTGTCTTTAGATTTTTTTGTTTCGAATAGTTTCTGAGATAGCCTGCAATCCCATAAAATTTTTCCTACCCTATACAATCATTTTTAAGCTTGCTTACCTATAAGTAGCAGCTTCAATGACAAGTGGACCTTTGCCACTACCGCAGTAATCAACTGCGAATCTAAAACACTCTCTTACAGCTAGCACATCCATACCATCAACCCAAATGCCTGGGATATAATCACCCCTTGTGTAATATTCTGTATTTGCAGATGCTCTTTCTGCACTAGTACCCATACCATAACCATTATTTTCACACACAAAAATGCAGGGAATATTCCATAATTTTGCCATATTAAACACTTCAAATACTTGTCCTTGATTAGCAGCGCCATCACCATATAACGCCACACAAACACCATCAGTGCCTTTATATTTAGCTGCTAGCGCAAGTCCAACTCCTAAAGGAACCTTGAAATGAGGAAATGGAAATTTTAGGAGAATTTTTTTATGTAAAAACCAACAATTTGCAGACAACCTATATCAAAATAAATTTATGATGTTGCAGTTACATTATACCAGATAAAAAACATTAGAATATACTATTGAGTTACACTTAAAAAATTACATATACAGGGTGTTTCATAATATATGCGCAGGACTTCCACCATTTTAGAGATACAGGGTGTTGAAATTAAAAAAAAAAATTTGTTTTTTGCGAATATCTCCAGAACCGTTTATCGTACAAATAACAGCTTTTGTAAGCATTGTCTACTCATAATAAACTATGTTTTGTGCGGAATTTTTTTTTTAAAGTCATAATTGGTGAAGGTTTTGAAGGGGTAGTGGGTGTTTTTCTCCCCAACTTCTACACTACTGGAAAAAAGTACGATTTTTCTACACAACAAAAGGTACTCTTGATCATTACCTCTTTAAAGTCGATCGTTTTCGAGAAAAATCAACTTTTATGTTGAAAAACATGGTCAATTTTTTGAAATAAATTTTTTTTCTTACTAATTAAACAAAATTTATTTAAACGTTAAAACAAGTAACAAAACCAAACGTTAACTTCATAATTGCAAAATTAAAAAAAATGAAAAAATTATACAAAAGTTGTCTTTTCAAAATTCCCCAAACCGTAAAGGTAACGCATTTCGCACATTTCAGCCTTTGCGTTTTTTTCATCAAGTAGACTTTAAATTTCAAAACAAAAACTACCTCCTGTCAAAATAAAAATTAGTTTGTACCTGCAAAAGGTAAATTTGTATTACAAAATTAAAAATGAATTACACAAACGCTGAAATATGCGAAATGCATTACTTTTACGAAATGGCGAGGGTAATTCGGCAGAAGCAAGGCCGGTTGTATCAAGAAAGACATCCTGATCGCCAAGTACCACACCATAACTTGTTTCAACGCATCCACCAACGACTATGGGAAAATGGAAGTTTTAAAAAGAATACTGCTGATAATGGGCGGCCTATGGAAGTTGCAATTCCCCAAGAAGAGGCTGTCCTCAAAGAAATTGAACAAAATCCGACCACAAGTACCAGAAAAATTGCTCACAACTTAAACCTACCTCACTCGACGGTGTGGAGAATCTTGAAAAGACAACTTTTGTATCCCTACCATATCCAAAGAGTACAAGCCTTATTGCCAAGGGATTTTCCGCCAAGATTGGCTTTTTGTAGAAGGATGCAAGACAAGATAGCTTAAAATCCTCAGTTTGGAGCCGAAGTTCTGTTTACCGATGAAGCATCTTTCTCGAGAGATGGTATTTTCAATTTTCACAATAACCACACATGGGCTGAAGAAAATTCACGTGAAATTGCAGAAGGCCATCATCAGCAACAATTTTCAGTGAATGTTTGGGCTGGCATCGTCGGTGATCATTTGATAGGCCCACATTTTTTACCGAACAGATTAAACAGTGCATATTATCGACAATTTCTAGAAGTACTGCCGGAACTGCTGGAAGATGTACCGCTTCAAGCTAGACAAAACATGTACTTTATGCATGATGGAGCTCCGGCCCATTTTAGTTTGGTTGTTCGCCAATACTTAGACGACGAATACGAGACTGTTGGATCGGTTAAGGAGGTCCACACCCTTGGCCCCTGCGATCTCCCGAACTTAATTGTTTAGATATTTTCTTTTGGAGCCATCTCAAAACCCTAGACTACGTTACTCCTGTTGAAAATGTTGACCAATTAAGAGAGCACATTGTTGCATCTTGCGACATAATTCAGAACACTCCGGGAATTTTCCTGCGTGTTAGACAGTCAATGCGTCGAAGAATTGCTGCGTGCATTGAAGCTAACGGCGGACATTTCCAACATTTAATTTAACTGTTTATGATTTGTTACTGTTTTTTTTTTTAATTTTGCAATTATGAAGTTAACGTTTGGTTTTGGTACTTGTTCTAACGTTTAAATAAATTTTATTTAATTAGTAAGAAAAAAATTTTATTTCTAAAAATTGACCATGTTTTTCAACATAAAAGTTGATTTTTCTCGAAAACGATAGACTTTAGAGCTTATGACCAAGAGTACCTTTTTTGTGTAAAAAACATTGGCGGTTCAAATAGGCGTCTCAAAATCGTACTTTTTCCAATAGCGTAGAAGTTGGGGAGAAAAACACCCACTACCCCTTCAAAACCTTCACCAATTATCTCTTTAAAAAAAAAATTTCCGCACAAAACATAGTATATTATGAGTAGAAAATGCTTACAAAAGCTGTTTTCTGTACGATAAACGGTTCCGGAGATATTCGCAAAAAACGAATTTTTTTCCTGTACATATCTCTAAAATGGTGCATTTTAGAGGGTAAGTTAATAGAAACTTTTTTTCATATTTTTGGACGAGCTATAACATCCTGAAGTCCTGCGCATATATTATGAAACACCCTGTATTGTAAAACTGCCAATATAAGCAGAAGATTATGTAATAAAATACATAGTACTTCTCTGTAATACTGTTAGTGATTTCGGAGTATCAGTTATAAATTATTGCAAGTTTATTAATTATGTGTTGTCTTCCACGTAACAAAATTTTGATTTCCTAATAATGAAAATCACTACAGTGGAGGGAAGGCACTGGATTTTTAGTTGACAAATTCACTAGTTGCCAAAAAAAGATTATGAATTATGCTGAACGTGTATGTTTCTAAAATAGTTGGTTACCTGAGCTCCAACGATTCCGTTTCCACCATAGAAATGGTCACAGTACATGTGCATAGAGCCCCCTTTGCCTCTAGCACAACCATTTTGCCTACCACATAGTTCAGCTAGAACACCCAAAGGTGAAACACCCATGATATGTGTCCATCCATGAGCACGATAAGCCGTGATTACATCATCATAAGGGCGTAGGGCAGCTTTAATTCCAACAGCAATGGCCTCCTAAACACATATTATGGATCATTAATTATTTATTAAATCAGTTAATCTCTTGAATAAGATCTCAATGATATATATATATATATATATATATATTTTTTTTACATAATTTTCGACTTAAGAAATTATTTTATATTTATATAACCATTTTTTTTTATCCCATTTCCAAGGTAAACATGATATCGTCAAAAGGGGACATTGGTAACTTTATAAATTATTAAAATAAATGCTGCTGAAAATCTGACTGAAACTCGTAAAGCCAGACCTATGACCGAATAAAATGAGAACCGAAGACTGAATGAATTTTGCGCTATTACTAAGCACAGTAGTAGTGTTCCTTTAACTAATGGTTCAAAATAACTGACGATTATGAAAAGGCCAATTTATTTAATTCCTTTTTCAGTGGAATTGGTAAAAACCTTGCAAATCAGATTCCTCCAAGTGAATTTGTTTTTATGGAAAACACACAGAGTAATGCCATATATACCACTTCAGCATTGGAGGTAATGGAATTTATTAAAGAATTAAAAAATGTCCTTCTGCTTTTAAGGTGGCTGTTGTGAAGCCTCTGTATAAAAGTAGTGACAAAGAAGATATGTCAAATTATAGACTCGTTACTTGCAAACTCGTTAATAACTAAAATTGCGAAAATATTTGAAAAGATAATCAAAATAGGAATGGTAAATTAATTAGAAAAATATAACATATTGTCTAATCAGCAATTTGGCTTTAGGAAAGGGAAATGTACCCAAGATGCTATAGTATGTTTTATCAAAAGGATTTATGAGGCCCTTGATAATCAAGAAAAATGTCTAGTTTTTATTGATTTAAAAAAACCTTTCGACACTGCATGGCATGTTGAACTGGTAAGTACGTTGGGTAAATGTGGCTTTAGAGGTAATAGTATAAATCTTTTAAAATCCTATTTAACTGGCAGAATCTAGTACACTGAAATAAATGGCACAAGAATACTGTCATAGTGGAGTACATAGTCACAGTGGAGTACTTCCTCAAGGTACTGTGCTTGGCCCCGTATTATTTATAATATATATATAATAATAATAATAATAATAATAATAGTTTATTTGCAAAAATACAAAAAATACAAATACAATACAAAATATAATGTAGTAGGTAAAATACATACACTATACAAATAAACATACACCACAAAGCTTACGCTGTCTGTGGGTAGGATAATTGATAAATAATTCGATACTGTGAGGTGAGGTGGCAACATAAATAAAATAAAACTCAGGTAAGTATGGCATTATCAGTAGTTACTAGATTTAATATTATTAGATTGTAGTCAGATCATGTATATATTTCCTCTCGCTTTTCTTAAGAAATGATTTAAATTGATTTTTAAATATATTTAATTGATTAATAGTTTTAATGTTTTCAGGTAACGCATTATATAGCTTGGGTCCAAGGAATACAAAGCTTCTATGCCCTATAAATTTTTCACAGAAAGGCAGGACAAATTTATTTGTTCTAGTTTCATAAGAATGATGTGGTTTCTCCAAAAGATTTTTATTTTGAAACTGATATAACACTACAGAATGAAAATATAACTGTCGCACATCTAAGATATTTGCCTCCTTATAAAGACTATCTGATGGGTAAATATTAGGCTTAGTTAACATTATTTTCAGAATTTTTTTTTGTATAATTTCCATTTTTATCAGTTGTTCTTTTGCAGCGCTTCCCCATGCAATAACTCCATAAGATAATCGGGATTCTACTAAAGCATAATATACATTTTTCAAACTGGGTATGTCCAAAATATTTTTTAGGTATTTAAATCTATATATTAAGCTTCTTAGATTATTACAGATATTATGTATATGATAATTCCATCGCAGATGACAATCAATAGTAACTCCCAGATATTTAATGGTTTCCGCACTGTCAATTTTATCGGAAGGAGTAATCTCGAGATATGTGAAATCAGGTAATGTATTTCTATAACATGTGAAAGGCAAAAACTTGGTTTTTTTGAAGTTAATTGTCAATAGTTTGTGATCAAACCAATTTTTTATTTGTTGTAAATCATACTCAGCACGCTGCTTCAGACTTTCCCAGGTACCGCCAGTGTATAAAATGGCTGTGTCATCAGCGTAACTTATTATATTACCTGCAAAATTATGAATTAATAAATCATTAATATAAATGACAAAGAGCAACGGTCCAATAACTGTACCCTGTGGGACACCAAATTTTACTGTATGCTGGATACTATAAGTGTTACCTATTTTAACTGTTTGTTGTCTATCAGATAAATAACTTTTAAACAACTTTGCAGCTGTACCGCGAAAACCAAGATCTTCCAAAGCCTCTAACAACAGCGGATGACTAACGGTGTCGAACGCCTTGGCTAAATCTAAAAATACGCACAGACACCGATTACCTTTATCTAAGTTATCAAACAGTTTTCCTGTTAAATACTGAATCGCATGCTGAGTACATTTACCTTCTATAAAGCCATACTGATGTTCAGAAATTAGTTTAAATTTATTAGTAAACTTTAGAATTCTAATTTTTTAAATTTTTTCAAATATCTTTGAAATGTTTGACAAAATTGAAATCGGTCTGTAGTTACTGGGCAGTGTTTTATCCCCATTTTTGAAAATTGGTTTAATCACTGCTACCTTAAAAGCAGAAGGACATATTCCAGATTCAAAAATTAAATTTGTTAGATGAGCCATAGGCTCTGAGATATCACCGGCTATTTCTTTAAGTCCCTCTGCTTTGATCATATCAATACCAGGTGCTTTATTAGATTTAAGACTCATGATAATGCTCTGAACTTCATGTTTACTTGTAGGATTTAGATGAAATGAAAATGCTGACGACCTCCGCGGGAAAGATATAGAGGATCTATTAATCTTATTTGCTAAATGTTCACCTATCCCCGTGAAGTAAGCAGCAAATTCATTAGCAACATTAAGTTCGTCAGATACAATTCTTCCAGAGGCCGTGGTAATTTTCTTTATTAATTTTGGATCATCTGTATTGGAAAGCTGATTTACAACATTCCACAACTGTTTAGTGTCTTTAGTATTTGTTATCTTAGATCTATAATAACCAAACTTTGTAATTTTTATTAGTTTATTTAGTTCATTTCTATAATCTAAGAATTCTGTTTTCAATGTCAGATTATTAGGATCAGATTGTAATTTTTTATAAAGAATATCTCTTTTAGTTATAGATTTAAGTAAACCAGCTGATATCCATGGTGTTCGTTTCCTTATTTTATGGGACAATTTAATCTTTTTAGTACTTAAGGTTGTAATATTAGCAATGTTATTAATTAGTATGTTAGCCATACCATCCACCGTTTCAGCGTTGTAAAAACTCGACCAGTCAATCAATTCTGCCAAAGATTTAAGTTTATTATAATCAGTTACATATTTATAGTTTACTGATGTAATTTTATTAGTGCCTTTTTGTCCCAACACAATTTTCAATAAAATAGGGGAATGATCCGTTACTTTATTTTTTAATATTATAGACTTAATAGCGTCATTAACTCCTGTTTTTGATTTTAGAAACAGATGATCGAGGCATGATTTGCTGTTGCCCTCTACTCGCGTATAGGAATTTATTAGTGATATATAATTATATTCGCTCATAATGGTGAGATATTCTTCCGTAATAACATTGTTTATCTTTAAGTTAATATTGATATCACCCGTGATTATATTGAAATCTACATTTTCTAATACAATTTCCTTGATATAATTATCTAAATGAGTTAAAAATTCCCCTTCGCAAGTTTTAGGTGGTTTGTATATAGCTGTTATAATAAATGATTTATTGTTGAGAGTGAATTTGATCTGGATAGCTTTACAAACGTAGATACTTACTATTTTCACAGAGTAATTAACAGAGTTCTTTATGTATAAAACCACACCATCATTTTTATTTATATTGCCTCCGCTATAAAAGCAGCTATAATTATTAAGTTTAAATAAGGACAAATCATTTATGAGTAAAGTTTCAGTTAATATGATACAATCCAAATTGATTTTTAGCTGTTCGAGTAATATTAATAGATTGTCAAAATTTTTGTTAATACTTCTAATATTAAGATGGAGAAGACTAAAATTATTTTCTTGCTCTTTATTAAAAAAATCATCAATTTGGTCTATATCAAATTCATGTGCATTAAACGAACGGTAATCTATATCCCTTATATACTGATCCATATTCACGGATTATTTTTAAGAAAATTATTATTACACTAAAATATACATTTAAATCAATATCAATGCTTAGGTACTTTATAAAATTTTTATTTCTTCGATTTGTTTCTCAAGGTTCTTATTTCCAAATCAGAATGAATCTTAACTTCTTTTTTGTTAAAGACCTTAGGCGAGGATGCAATTCCGAGTGTTGGTTTCTGAACATTTGTTGTAGCCGTATCTTGTTTTGGTAGCGCCGATGGAGAATTAAGCAAATTATCTTGGGTTACTTGGGATGTTGATGGGGACAGATCTCTAATATTAGGTGTAGCAGGTCCACTATTTGATTGAGGTGATAATATTATGTCGGAGTTTTCTAAGTTGTGAATAGGGGAATTTAGCAGTTGGGCAGCAGTGTGTGGCTCATCATTTATATAAAGTTTATTATTTCTTATGTATGCCTTCAACTTATTACTTCTGGCCGATTTTAGATTGTTATACAAGAGTCGATTGTCTTTTTGATCTTCTTTGCAGAGGTCATTCGAAATAGATATCCCAGTGCCTTTCAGTTTCTTTATATTTTTAAAGATATCCTTTTTTGTTATATTTGAAATAAATTCCAGAACTACTGTGTTTGTTTTTCCAACTCTGTATATATCGTTGATCTGCGTAATATGTATATTAGTTACTAATAAATTATTTAATTTGCAAAGTGTTTGCTCTAATAAATCTGTTTGGCTGTCGACATTTAATCCAAAAATAACAATATTATTTTTCCGAACTTTCCGCTCTAATGTTAAAATCCTTTCCTCTAGTTGTTTATATCTATTATCCGCAGACAAAATAAATTCCTCTATTTCACTTTTTTGTTCAGTAAGTTTTTTATCAATGAAATTTGTTAGTTTCTGGTACAATTCATTAGTAGATAAGTTTTTGTTAGAACTCATATCAGTTATGTTTTATCAATGAAAATAATTTAATTCCCCAAATTTAACAGGTCGTTTCTACTGTTTAGCGAAATTAATTGGCTAATTTAGAACTTGTAGTGTGTATTAGGAACGTTGTATAAATAGCTGAACACACAAGGAGCATAGTCTGAGAAATTAAAATGTTTAAGACTTGCCTGAACTGATACTATATCAAGAGCGGTGAAACACACGTCTACACACTATGAGTACACAACTATATATATATATATATAAACTCCTTATTTAGTATACAAACTTCCGCCTTTATTATTAGTTATGCCGGTGCTACTGTACTAAATTACAGGGCTGAAAACTAAGATAGTCTGAAAGGCAAAACTGAAAAAGACCTGGAAAAAATAAAAGAATATTTTAACAGTAAGCACCTAACATTAAATCAAAGCAAAATAAACTTCACGCCTTTTTATTTGCAAGACAGATCTGCACCAACAATCGATCAGCTTATAGTAAATTAATCAATTTCAAATAAACCCAGTAGCATAGGCTAAATATCTAGGAGTAATCATTGATTCTAAACTTAAATGGGATGTACATGTGAATTATGTAATAAAAAAGGTGAGAAAGTTTTTATATAGATTCAAATGCTTAACTAATAAATTAGATACAACCTCTCTACTAATTTTATATTATGCACTTGTGGAATCCCATCTCATATGGGATATTGGGATGGGGAGGGGTGCTAGACTGTCACGTAAGACACCTTGATATATTACATAAAAGGGTGTTGAAAATGTCGTAAAGACATTACCTTTCCTTCTGAGGAATTGTTTAGAGTCTTATTACTATCAGTGTGTGTTGTATTTTTGGAATTTTTGTAACCCTTCACTTTATGTAAATACTAGAGCCTATATAAGTAACAATATAAAAATGCCTAAAATGAATACAACTTGCGGGTAAAGATGTTTTTCTTACCTTGGTGCACAGGATTATAATGCACTTCCCTTGAATATTAAACAAAATAACACAAATTTAATTAACGATAAAAGGAAACTCAAAATTACTGGATAAATACTCCTCGAAACGGCATTGATGCAATTATTAACCTAAAGCATTATTATAATACCCTATATTGATATTATTTGTATTGGTAGAAGCAAAAGCTCCTGTATAAGGTTTGGGAATCTACTGAGCTTCATTTCATGTTTGACCTGATACTGTTGTTTTTAGCAGTTAATATTATACTTTAATTGTTAGTTTAAGATTTATAATTTAAGTAGGTATTTGTGAAATATGCTGTTTTCTGATTTGTCATACCTATTTTGTTTAAAGTTTAAGAAATCACGCACACATTTAAATCTATGTATTAACTTCCTCAGTTTTTTTGATACATAACTAACATGTATATGCCATTTCAGCCTAATATCTATAATTATTCCTATATATTTTATTTCTGTTACAGGTGCTATATAGAATGAATTATCTATAGTGAACTGGTTAAAAGATGGATCAGCTTTATCATGCAAATAAATTTAGTTTTGTTTAGTTCTAATGTTAAATATTTATTGTTTAGATAGTTTTTAACCGTTTTTTAGCCTTTAATATATATAAAAATGAGAGAAAAATCGCTTTCGCGATTTTCATTCCCATTTCTAGCCCTGCCGGGGGTCCAGGCCTGCGGCCTGGAGTTACCCTTCGGGTGACAAAAGCATCTAGAATAATATTATTTTTAAGAAAATGCACATTTTTACATTTCTATCAATGGGGCCCTCCACTATAGTTCGGACCCCCGCCCGCCTTTGAAAAAGATGTAACGGCGGCGTTAAAAGATATATTGCTGTCATAATTGTTGAAACAAATTAATATTGTAGAAGATATTTACTTTTGTAAGCTAAAACGATGAATTTTACAGACTGCCAATATGAACGAATTAATTCCAAACTTTACCTGCAGAAAGAATAAAAACTATGGACAATGAAACAGAATAACTAAACACTAACAATACTAATAAATAATTGGAATTAAAAAGTAAAATAAAAAAAAAGTTGTCTCCAGCTTGATTCGAACTCACGAGATTCATCATTACGATGTTTGAAATCCTTTGACTATACCATTACGTTACCTCGTTATTATTTGACGCTGAGACAATTAAGTATGCAAACTGTACGTGTTAACCTGAAAAATTAATTTTTACCGATATTCTAATTGGAAAAGCATTTCGCTTCAGTATTTTGGTAATCAGAAGTGTTTGGCAGTTAGTGCTATTGATTCCGTTAGCAATCGTTCTCATAGGAAAATAACCCATCTGAAGTTTAATTAATTTGGTTAGTTCAATCTCACATCGGCAGATAAAATGAGAAAGAAGTTGAGACGGACGAGGCTTAAGATTTTCAAATACGAAATAGACATAGAAGGACTCGACGTACGATCTCGAAAAAAATCTCATAGGATTAGAAAAAGGATGAAAAGAACGCCGGTGCTAGCCGCATCTCTCTCGGCGAACGGCGATCGACTATAATTTTGCAGAGGTTTTTTGAAAAAGCCATATAAAACGGGATGAAAATGCACCTACGCATAGGAGAAAGGCTCGGGGAGACCTTTGGTCGCCTGGTTATTATTATTGCCCATATTCAGAAATTTCCCTTAGAGTAGTTGCTGTAATATTATCAGCTTCCGAAATTTTTTAATTTTTTAATTCTTTAATGATTCGAATAATTTCTAATCGTGTTGGATATAAAAATATTTAATTTTTTTTTTATTTTCAGGTGAGGGATGGAACATTGGTGGAATCTGACTTGCTAGTATTTGTCCAATGAAACTGAAAAAGAGTTAAACATGTTTGCTTTTTCACCGTTATTAAAGTTTTTTGCCTTCATTATTCCTTATAACGCAACTATTACATCTATTATTATACAGGGTGTCCCAAAATTAGTGTGCCATATTTTACCAGTGTGTTCTATGGTTAGAAAGGGGACTTTTTCTTCGTAGAAACATGGGTCGAAAAATGCTTCTTTAAAATTTCAAAATTGATTTTATATCAAAACAGTGTATTTTACCGTTGTTTAACAAGAAAACTCTAAAATTTAGTTCTTTGTAACTCTAAAAGTTGCATACATTTCTTGTTATCGCATGTAAATAATTAAAGCGATTTTGGTCAAAAATGATGAGTCCTATCGATATGAACCAAGTGTACCTTTTTTAATAAAAAATAAAAAATATTGAAATTTCATATTTTCTAATCAAAAGTTGAAAAAGCCAAAGCACAAGAAGGTTGGGGTAATATAAAACAGGCAGGAATTGTTTATTTGAAGAAATTTTTGAGGGTATAAATTTTAATTTTAGATACGAGTTGTTATGTTGGCAACATTACCAGGGCGTGGGGAGAACGATTGAGCAGTCCTGGTTGAAGTCCTGTTTAGTTGCGGGTTTTGTAAGATATAAAGATCTTACATATATTCGTCTATATTATAGACGAATGTACATGATGTCCTGTGAAGAGAGAAATAAACCCTAAGAAAGTAAAACGCCTTTGATTTACCAAGTCGAGTCACGTCGAAGGACAGAACACGAGTCACAAGTCATATTTTCTGTTCTTAAAAGGGAGACTAATTACCTCAAAATGTGTCTAAAATTATAGTCAGAAACCTGTGACTTGAAACATTTCATAACCTGCCATTTTTTAAATATTTCAATGAGGTTCAATTTAATTTCACGCCAGAAAATTCTCTATCATTTTTCAACATTATCTATTTCAGGGCACTCTGGTATTAGATATTAAGGCACAATTGTATGCAAATTAATAGTTCTATAATTGTTTATAAAATATTTGAAATGGAAACAAGAATTCTACATAATACTGTTATGCTGATATGTAGAAATCTAGTTGTAACCAACGACTTAGTAGCTTTTTAAAAGTATCTATAATTTAAACAGGAGTTTTACCTTACAGGAGCTTTACAGGAGTTGAATATGAGATAAACTATTCACCAACATTTTGATTAATCATTGGGCAAACATGTCATGGACAGCTAATAATAGCATACTATGATACAAGTTTATAAGTAAGCCTTTAAAGCACGTGCAACGAGTTAATGGGCATGACGTGAAGCAAATGAAAATAAAATCAATACAATTTTCATCAAATATAATACATTTATGTATACAAATTACAAAGTAGGCTAAGTATTGTCGATGTTTGTTTGACAGTTCACTGTATTTAATTATCAGAATAATTGTACATTTAACATTTACTTGAAATAATTTTGTTTACAATAGTTGATAATTTATGTTTTGTAACTTAACAAATAAATTTTTGACATAATTCGACAAATAAAATTTAGTTAATAGCAGTTGTTGCCTAGCGACCTTTAAAACACAGCGTGCGATAATGATATGTTTATCCACGTTTTTAGTATTTTAAATGAGAATTATGATGCAGGTATAATAAAAATACTGTTATGTAAATATAATAAATTCTATTCACTGTACATTTTGATTTTAAATTGGTCAAGAAAATGTTCAATCTAATGTATTCTACGCTTATGGAGGTGTTAAATAACCTATACAAAGTTAAGAAACTTATGTTTCATTTTTTTACAAATATAGCACTGTTGCACCATTATTTTAAACTTAGAGTATTTAAATACTTTTTGATTATTTAAATACTTTGATAGTATTTAAATATTGCTAAAGTATTTAAATAGTTTTAACGTCAGTTACTTAAATATTAAGTATAAATATTTCAAGCAAAGTATTTGTAAGTATAAACACAAATACTTATTCTATAAATATATTTAAATACTGAATATTTAAATACTGAGAAGTATTTAAATACTTATAAGTATTTGTAAGTACAAATAGTGCCCAGCTCTGATTGGCAAGATGAGAATGCGAGTGTGTCCCCTTACTTGTTTATTTGTCTGAAGTGTGACCCATTTGTTCTAGGGTCACCTTGGGTCTTAGGTTATTTATTGTGCAATTTTAACTAGATTGTTTTGAAATTGTAGAGTTTGATGAAAAGTAATTGTGGAGCAAAAGTCAGTTTTTACAAAGTTTTTTTTTTAGAAAAAAATATGTGCACAGGACTGGATTCACCAATTCTTAAAATAGGGGTGTACTAAATATTATCTAAAACTTTTACGTACTAACGATTATCATTTTCATAAATTTATTCTAAAATTCAAAATTAATCATGAAAACATTTGAAACGGTTAATTATGAAAAGTGGCAGGTTAAGGTATACAAAAGTTATTACGGTTTATAGTGTTAATAATCTTAACTTAATCTTAACTAATAAAACTTGACTTTAAGAGACAAAATATCTTATTGGCGATATGTGTTTGGCTAGAGAAGCTGCAAGAGAATTCAATAGACACTCAGGTAGACGACTAGATCGGAGTACTGTTCAACGCATTAATAAAGTTTTTAATAAGACAGGGTCCAATATAATCGGTCATATTGGATGTTGCGGAATATTCAGATATAAAGACCAAATTTTTTATAACAACCCCCGGACTAAGTCTTATTAAATCGGCTAGTTTATATCTTAATATCCTCAGAGAAAGTATTAGAAGATGCCTAAAAAAAAAAAAATAAAAGCTAAACTAAGCCAAAAATTTTACATACATTGGAACTAGAAGAAGAAGAAAGACCATTAGAGTTTTGCTATTGGCTACGGGGGAAATATCTAAATAACCCAAATTATTTTTAATGAAATTTTATTTAGCGATAAACCCACATTTAGGTACAAACGGGGTAGTTTCAAGTCAGTTTTCACTGCCAAAGAGACAGAATTGGCAAAAAATTAAGTTTGGTGGAGAATCGTTCAATCTTCAAATTGTTTTTATGATTTTTTAAAATTTTACTCCTAAAATGATGCACCAGGCTTTGGATTTTTTAGGAATGTGGCATTTTTTGCTTCAAAAATACATTTCATCGACTCTACAATTTAAAAATCGAGATTAAAATCACACAATTAATAAGATTTTACAGGATGACCCTAGAATTGGTCACACTGTATACGAATGTTACCCAACCATGAATATTAATGATAAACAATAATTAACCATTTAACAATTCCTTCTTTATGTTTAGACAAGATAAACTGCACTTACAGTCTAGTAATGTATGTAAACAAATTATTTCACAGCAGATAGGTATTTATTTACTTACATATGTTGCTCATTAATTTTGAAGTAGGTATATTATGGATGCTACTTCTATTCTGACCATGAATATTAACGATAAACAATAATTAGCTATTTAATAATTTCTTCTTTAATTTTATACTTAGTACATCCCACTTGCAGTCAACTAAATTATGTACCATTTACTTTATGACTTGACTCAGTTTAAAAATGAAAAACAAATGTAATATCTGAGGCACAAAGAAGCAGTTTTGACAGTTTTCGAAAGACCTGACTTGAACTTGCATTTCCATCACTAGTCAAATTTGTAACTTCACCTATTTTGTGTTTTTTTCTTTGTTTGGATAGTTTATTATTAGTTCATCAGATTTGCTGCGATCCAAGAGGCCTTTGTAATTGTTTGGTCAAAATTGGCCTGTAAGACATATTTTTTTTTAAGTCAAATCATGTTCGGGCACTGTATTTTAGTTTCTTATAATTTTATATCTGCCACACCCTATATGTATAAAAATATATTTATAATACATATGCATAGGTATATATGTACAGTAAACTTTGGTTATAACGTACCAGAGAGGAACTCAAAAATCTGTATGTATATCAAAAGTTCGTTAAAAAAAAATTAAATACATATGCTTGCATTTTCTTTATTTTTATTAATTCTTTAGAAAAAGACATAAATGTAACGAAAATACCAACAAAATAACAAAATATTTCATTTTTAAAACAAAAACACATAACTCTTGTAAAATACACATATGTATTATTTTGTGTGAACATATAACTGGGGTCGATTGAACATATCTCAAAAATTCGCCTCACCACAGCACGAACGTTACTACACACCTCCAACAAGAAAACTAAATCAAGAATTGTAAAAATAAAATTATCGGAAATAGACGCCATTAATTATAAAGAATTTTGAAATTAAATACAGGGCTGCTAGTTCCAACTAAAAACAGTGGCAGTATTTACATTTGCCAATGCTGATATAAAAAAAAAAGATTATTGATAAGAAGTACTTTATATTTGCTCTTTTCGTGCCCGACAATTTGGTACTTTTTATCAGAAGTACGTAATAACAAAGTGCATTATAAAATTATTTTTCTATTAAATGTTCATAATAATGGCTGGAACATTTTATTTGGTACGTTATAACTGTGGGTCTGTAATAAGCGTCTACATTATAAGTGAGTTTTACTGTATATATATATATATATATATACAGTGCGGTCGTAAATAGTCCCCCCCCCCCAGCTAAGTTTCGAACCAGATAAGATAGAGACACCGGACTAAAACTGAATTAAATGGCATGAAGTATACTACTTTTTAGTACAAAATTAAAATTGCAGTTTTCAAAGACGGCGCTAGTGGCGCCATCAACTTGAAAACTTTAAATAGCAAGGGTGGTCATGTGATATCTCATTTGAAAGGTTTTTTAATTCTCTATAAAACGGTGGCTTGATTTTTAAATTGCATTGACTAGTTCCGGAGTTATTAGCGTTTGAAAGTTACATGATAAATATGGCGAATAAATTATTTTATCTCATTTTCATTTAATTTTTGCACAAGAATGTCATTAGTAAAGATTTTTAAATGGATAAATATTTTATTACTAAGCCAACCACAAATAATATGTGAAAAAATAAAAGAAATAATCAAACAAGAATTATTCGCCATATTTATCAAATATTTCTTTAAATATTTTTGCTCTGCAAGTTTCTTATTTATAATTTTAGGGTGTTTGGACCTTGAAAAATACAAAAAAATTTTTATATGTACCCCATACCCAATTGTCGCCAGTCACCACTGATGGCATTCACTGTTTTTAATTTAGTAATTTTGCGCCCGACTGATTAAACATTATTTGACAACGGGCAACTTATTAAAACTTATGAATATACAAGTTTCTGTAGTACAAATGATGTATGTATATTAAGTTATAGAACATTGGTAATTTTCTGCTTTAATGAACAGTTATTGAAAGTAGTATCAAAACTGTTAAAGGCAACGTTTAATTGTTGCTGCAATACTATGGAAAACATATAGATAATGTATTTAAAACGTATAAAAATCTAATACCTGCTACAACCATATTAACAAATTAAAAATAAAGTACAATACTGGAGAACATGAAATCTCAACTTCTTTAGTCAAATTTCGTCTATTCCTATAGACAAAATTTGACTAAAGAAGTTGAAATCAATCAGGAAAAGTTACAGTTACACCTTACCTGAGAACGACCAGAACATTCGAGCAATCTACTTCAAAATAATATTACATTTTTATTTTAAAATTTAAAGTCTATATTCAGAGTTTAAAGTCTGAATTTAGAATTTAAAATCTGAGTTAAAAGTTTAAAGTTTGAATTCAGTAAATATATTTATAGACCGAAATCAGACAGTAAAGCCTGAATTTCAAAATATAGCATAACATGGGAAAACAATTTACAACAAAATTGCATTTTATACTAATTCGTCTTCTTCTAAAAAGATATACAGGGTGGGCCCTGTAAAGATACTAATGTTTTAAAATAATTTTTGAGCTATAGGTAACATATAATGTTACCTATAGCTATGAATTATTATTATTTGGCAAGGTTTTCAAAAGATACTTTAACAAAATTTATTGCAATCATTTTCACACCACCATAAGGTTAGAGTTTGAAGCACGTTTTTTTAAATAATTGATACCCCAGTGGGCTTAATAGCGATAATAACAATAATATATATACCTCTCATTCTACAGGATGTCCTGCATAATGCTTATATTCCAGACAAATATTTATTTTTTCCATTAATTAAATGGTTTGCATGACAAAGAAACGCACATTATTTTAGGATAAACAAAAGTTTATCATTTATAATTTCTAATTGCATTGTACAAAAACTACTACAATAGTAAATGAAATTCAGGACTTGGTTTTATGGAAAAGAAATCTCAAATAGGAAATGAGATCTGAACAAAAATTTGAATAAATATTTTGTTATCTAATTGACTAATCTCTATAAAAGGAACAGAACATCCATTTTTATATTTTCCTGCACAAACATGCTATTTTTCAGAATTTTATACCTCTAAAATTTATGTGACAAAACATTTAAAATAAATAAGAAAAATATTCTCGGAATTCTAGGAATAAAAGTCGACAGAAAACAAAAGTATTTCAAATCTGAAATTATACTTTTGTTCAAATAAATAAGAAATTCATAAACTTGTAGCATCCGCCAATTTTTGCGCGCTTCCGAGAATCGTCGAATGAGCCGTCCGACAAACCAGTGATGCCTCATGAAAAAATTCGAAAAAATAATAAAATAAATTGTAATATTTCAAAAAAGGTTTTCAAAATTTAAACTCATCTGAACTGAAAACAGACATCATTCAGAATATACGGTTTTATACAAATATGTATATATAAAAAGGTAAAATCCAGAAATATGTCAAAATTCCCTGACCAATCAAATTCTCTGAATTTACAGGTTGTCCCAGTTTTCCAGTTCGCTGGACACCCTATTCTAATTGCAAGGATTAACCCGAAAGTCTGAGACTTGTGTGGGAGAGGGGGTGACACATTATTATTCAGTAGTCCTAATTGCACCTTAGAAACGATTTACGTTGATAAGCCCTAACCACTAGTCATTGCTGGAATGAGGGACACTTGGAAAACCTCATTAGTTAGAGGGACAGTCAAACACCAACCAATGTTAATCTCTCACATGAACACCAAGCTGACATTCTTCACATCCTAGGAACACACCAAGATAGTTAGCAACTCATCCCTGCGAACAGGCCTTCATACTTATACGAGTAAACAATTTAATTAAAAATTGTCAGGTGAAATGGCGTTTCGAACCCACACCTCTTGAGACAAGCAACAAGACGGTGGTAAGCGATTGAGTCACTGAGCCCATGACTCAATAAATACTCTAAAAGATGAAAAAATTATAATAATGGTTAAATCAACTTTCTGGTTGTTTTTTGTACGGACGTTAAAAGAGTGCATTAAAAGTGATATCTGAACAAATGCAAGTATGACAACAACCAATTATTATCTGTCAAATGCAAGCTATCCTGATTGATAACATACCTACGGCAAAATCCAACTGAAGTGTGCAGCAAATTCATTAGTTCAACATTATCGAAAATATATTGGGGTAGGACTACCTGCAAGTACGTGAAATAGCATTTCGAGTAATTTCTTTAACTTAAATTTTTATTTTGATTTGTGATTAATGCTGTTCTTGTATCGACCTATCAACACTACTAAAAAAAAAAGTGCACCGATCTTACCTCACGGTGGTATGGAAATGAGTATTCGTAAAAAAAGGATATTTTTGGTTTTGAATTTTATTACTTTAAACAAAAAATTAAACCTGATAATTTTTCTGTGAATTTTTGAATTAACAAAAAAAAAATATTACAATAAAAAGTGTATTCATAAACAAATTTAAAATTCAGTACAAGTAATTTTAATAACATTAAATTTGACTTTCCTGATTATCTTTATAACAAAAGTAACAGTTTGACAAGATGTTTTACAATTGACTGTATTTTTAAAAAATATTCTCTTAGCTCTAGCTCAAAAATTGTTTCATAGGATCAAAATTAGTGGCTAGGAAATAGAGAATTAGTGCTCCATAAAATATTTACAAAAATTGTTTAAAAAATAATACAACAGTATCTCACAAACATCATGTTTTAGAGTAAATTTTTACTAAGCAAACTCAAGACTGATTATTTAAACCTTTTGAACTACTGTACCCTATAAACAATTAAATATCCATTCTTATAAACAAAAAAAATATAAGAATACATATAGAAAATCAAAATGAATCGATGAAAAGTCAGCAATTTGAAATAGTTTGTATATATTTAATATTTTTTATATATTTTTCATAAGATAAAAGTAGCAAATTTTTTATTCTAAGACCTGCAAGGTCATATAATGAAACTTCAGCATTAGGGTAACTTCACCATTAATATATCTTCATCCTTAAATTTAATGATAACTTCTTCAATATTTTTCAATAATTTGCTTTCTGAATACCTATATAAAATCATTTAATATGAAAGTGGGATAAGCCCCTAAAAATCAAAACATCTAGCAATAATAATTTAATATCAATACACTGCTTATTACAATAATTCAAATATTGGATTTACAATACAGTTTTATATAGAAAAAACTTTAATGTACCTGTCCTGAATAAAGATGACAAAACCCTCTAATTATTTTGTCTTTATACAAATTTCCTGCTGTTGTTTCCATCCGACGAACTGAATGTAACTGTGTATAATATTTAATAGCATCTTCTTTTGTTAAAGATACAGTGGTTGAAGGTGACTGCTCCAATCGATGTAAACGGAATGGCTAAAAATTTTATATATTAATATAAATTACTAATAAAATAAATTTGTTTACTTTAGTTTCAAATGTTGCTTCAGTTGCATAACCATTCTTCGAAATAAGTCCTAGGGCTTTCTGAAAACCAGAATCATTAAGTAACCTAAATAATATTTTCAAATACTTTTTAAGTGATATTAAATAGATAATATCATTACATTTAAGAAGTTAGCCATATTTTTTGCCATCATATATTTAAATTATCTTCTTATTAACAAATGACTTCAAAATAACCTTGTGCTCTCATCCACATAAGTATCTAAAATATTTCTAAAATTATTAAAAACTTACATTGGGTCTAAATTGATTCTTACAAATGGTTTTAACGCAACTAGTAAACATTGTAACAGGTACCTACTTTAAATAACGCAAACTATTTTTTTATTCTATTAAACGTAAACTAATAAAAAAAAGTTAATAAACTCCAATAATCATAAACCTCCACTAGACACTACCATAGACTAAATACACTACACCCGTCGGATAAAATAATAGGCAGTGACGTATTACGGCGTGACGTAATAAATTGTGGTGGGGACTGTAATTCCATAGGCGTACGCAAAAATCGTTGGAAAGGTGCTAATAATGTCAAATAAATATAAAAAATATCAGAACATGAACGGTCTTATAGAAATTGTGAATTGTTTTTCAAACTCACCTTACAGATTAGTTGTACATCGAACGAAATTGATGAATATTGCCACAGATATTAAAAGAACGCTTTTAAGTGTTGATGGCCCACCACCAACCCACAGCCGCCACCGAAAACGCGATTAATCACATTCCGGAGCAAGTTTACTATTTAACTTCACTTCACTTCATTCACTTCATTCACTTCACTTCACTTCACTTCACTTCACTTCACTTCATTTCACTACACTACACAACACAGCACATGTCTACACATCCTTCATTTAACCATGTCTCATCCATATAATATATTTTTCTATTTAAAGCGCGAAATTCTCTTATTTTCTCCAAATATTCTCGTCTCCATGTCACAATCTCATTTTTCTCTATAAGCATACATACTCTTCCGATTCAGTTTGCAATATTTGACATTCATTTCATGCATTGTCCTTATAAGTAATTTATACAAGAGTTTGGGCAAATCGCTGTCTTCTGCCAGAGCAATGGAGTCTGTGTCTCCATATTTTATTGCACGAAATACACTACGAACGGAGACTTTTGTTAATTCACTACACAGTTCCGCCGCATCCACTACACTTAAATTTTTATCACGCGCTTTTAATCGCTCATAGAAATTTTTTATCATACGAATTTCCTCGCTTGTCAGATGAGATCGTTTACGCGTTTCTAATCCACTGCTCCCCGCTATCGCTTCCATAATAAAATCCTTTTCTTCGAACACTAAATAAACTAAGTAACACATCACCAAGTTCACCAATTAATATATGCAGTCCAGACACAAATTACAGCATTTCCCGCGTACTACGCTTATGTCAGGCTGCGATGAACTACTTGGATGTGTGTGAAATGCGCATGTCCGATCTTCTAGACACTCTTGACTTTTGTTGCATAGGTTGCATATCTCGCTCTTCGTTTTTTAACCCGTTAAACAAAGACGGAACTATATCCGACGTAAAGAATACGCGATTCATTTTAAGATCGTAGCGCCAAAATGGCAGAAATCTATACTAACTTATGCTCACTGACACTGACGTTTGAAATTTTATTCATCAAATATTTGTTGTCTACAACTTTAAACCAGGTAAAAAGCTTGTAAAACTATTTTGAAAGGGGTAAGTAGTGATATAAAATTAAAATAGAATTAAATATTTTTCGAGCGTTCAAATCTGAAAATGAAACTTAACCTCAAAATATGTCAAATTCTTTATTGGGCATACGGCATACATACCTTTATGGAAATAGTCATCCTTAGAGAAAGGTAAAGAGCACACTCTCTACTCTGCGTTCTTTAGCTTCTTTATCCATACTTGTCTCCTGTAACTCTGTAATGCTCAACTTATAGTTTCCGCGGTAGCTCCAGATTTTCCCGCTTTTGGAAAAGTATGAAACTGATCTCGGGGTTTTTCTTTGTACAAGAGGAACAATGACGCTCACAACAATAATGATTCATATCTAATCAAAGCAATTAACTAATATAACAACGGATATTTCAAAAATTCACAATAGATATACATACGCAAAAGTGAACCAATACCCCAAGCGTTAGTTGTGCGTGCCGCCAGTAGGTAGCGTATTGCTTAGCAAGAATCGCGTATTGTGGTGGCATCGAATAGAGAAGCATGGAACCACCATGGAACAGACAATTTATAGTTCTGTTCAATAGTAATGCGTAAGCGGCATCACTTTTCTATGTGCAAACGTTTGTGCCGCTATGTATTAAGTATTTACACTTCGTCCCTATTCTGTATCGAATTAGACCATGAGTCACTGCCTATTATTTTAGCCGACTGGTATAGACCAATTCACAAATTCACACTAAATTAAAATTCCAAAAACTGCAAAACATATCTATACGCGATTCATTTTAAGATCGAAGCGCCAAAATGGCAGTAACCTATACTAACCTATGTTCACTGCCACTGACGTTTGAAATTTTATTCATCAAAGATTTCTTGTCGAGAACTTTAAACCAGTGATGTGCCGGATAATTATCCATTTATAATTAACCGGCTAATTATCGATAATTATCCGTCGGCTAAAAATTTTTTCAAAATTAGCATGCTAAATATTATAGTGCCAGTGGAAAAAATGGCCTCATCGGGAACTTGGAACTTTTATTTATTTTTTAATTTAATTTAGTTTGTTTTATATTTTTATTTTTTAATTTGTACGATTATTTTTATTTTTGATGCACTTAATTACATGATGAAGATTGGGGTATTATAAAATAAAATACAAAATAATCGCTATCTCTAGATTTAATTTCTCCTTATCGATGGCTTATAATATGATGACCTAATATAATACCTATTATGCTTACCTACCTAGTAGGTAAGAATAAATATATAGATATTTTATTGGTAATTGCGAAAAAATTATTCTAATATGTGAAAAATTAAAATACTACATTCTGCTAACGGCTAATTATATTTTTAGCCGGCTAAATGCTAATTATATAATTAGCATTGGCTAAATATATAATTAGCGGCTAAAAACCCATCACTGCTTTAAACCAGGTAAAAAGCTTGTAAAACTATTTTGAAAGGGGTAAGTAGTGATATAAAATTAAAATAGATTTCAATATTTTTCGAGCGTTCAATCTGAAAATGAAACTTAACCTCAAAATATGTCAAATTCTTTATTGGGCATACGGCATACATACCTTTATGGAAATAGTCATTCTCAGAGAAAGGTAAAGACCACACTCTCTACTCTGCGTTCTTTGGCTTCTTTATCCATACTTGTCTCCTGTAACTCTGTCATGCTCAACTTATAGTTTCCGCGATAGCTCCAGATTTTCCTGCTTTTGGAAAAGTATGAAACTGATCTCGGGGTTTTTCTTTGTACAAGAGGAACAATGACGCTCACAACAATAATGATTCATATCTAATCAAAGCAATTAACTAATATAACAACGGATATTTCAAAATTCACAATAGACATACATACGCAAAACTGAACTAATACCACATGCGTTAGTTGTGCGTGCCGCCAATAGGTAGCGTATTGCTTAGCAAGAATCGCCTATAATCTGTGAAACAGTCAAACACAAAATATTAGAGATGTGTTGTGATTTCACATTAAAAAATTTTGACACTGCGACTTTGTATCGCAGTAGCAAACTGCTCTGAGATGGTAAAAGTAACAGTGCCGGGTCGGAGCAGCAGTCGGCAAGTCGAACGTTGCGGTATGTGCTTCTGGCACTGCTAGTTTGACACCAGGGGTCCGAATGACGTTATTTTCTTATATGAATCATATTAGAAGATAAAGATTAGATATAAAGATTCATATAAGAAAATGACGTCATTATGGTGTAGTTTGACCATATTTTTGATATAAATAAATATGCGCTACGTTATTTTTACGTCTTTTTCATATACGAATGTGTTCTTACGATTGAAGAATGAGGCCCAGGGTTCGACACACTCGCATAGGAAGACGACATCAGTATTATTAGGCCACGGATTTCTTAAAATAAACTGGATCGCTAATACATACTGGTGGGGGTAGCTAAAAATAACAACTGATAGGCGGCCGCATACTGTGCTAACTTCTAGGTATTTTATGAACTAAATGATGGTAACACTGTTGAGTTACCAGCACTGCTTTTATATTTTCTTTTTGTTTGTGGTTTATAAATGAAGTTCTGTGTGCAAGGTGCAAGTTATTTATTTCTTAATCTGAAGAAAAAACAAAAAACATGCAATTTCATCCATTTGGTCATAGAAAATTAAATATTAACATAGAATGAAATGTAACATATGAATAACGAAACTGTCATGGCGGCGTTAGTTAGCTTCCAAAATAAAAGATGGCGCAGAGACTGCCACCGTTGTTATTTTGGGTTGGTTGGTAATGCAGTTTTCACTTACGTCTTTGAAGTTTGAAGTTTGCGTATTTTGAACTTGCTTTATACTGTGTGCTTGCTACTTGCTACTTTCATTCAAGGATTGTTAACTGTAAACAGTTAACAATCATTATCATTATTATTAACTTTCATTATCTTGTGAAAATTGTAATTTGTAAAGCCTTGTATTAATTTTGTTTATAATTATTTATTGTTTAAGACTTCTGTATTTTTTATTGTTTGTGTGCGTATTAGAATGGGTCTCACCGGTTCTGCAGTTCCTAACCTTTTACTTTTGTGTTCCTAACTGTGGCCAGATAAACGGGATGTTAGACATTGGTTTCCTGACCTGAACAATTTGAGGGAGATTTGTGAGAAATGGCTGCGAATAATTAATAACGTTCAACTTTTACACTTGGATCTCAATGTCGTTTATAAAAAATATCGAGTTTGTGATAAGCATTTTGTGGGGGAGGATCACACAACAAATAATCGACTGAAGAAAGCTGCCTTCCCTAAGTTATATATCCCTTCAACTAAGTAAGGTATCTGATATCTCGTTATTAGGTCGTATATTGGAACCTTTACAAGGTTTTGTAAAATTTGCTTACAAACTTTTTAATGGTAAAATAGAGTGTGGTGAATTGGTTTCTTTATTCAGTCAGATAGTTCCAAACTATACAACATCGACTGACGTATTGCGTTTGAACCAATATCGTACAAATATTGAGTTATACTTTGCGGTAAGCGAGATTATTAAAACAGTTCATGGTATTACCGCATGATTTTGAGATTTTTACAGCTACTTACCAACTTATTACGTTTATTAAGCAAATTAACTAAATCGCTGTCAATTTTACTTACAATTAAGCATTTATGAATTGTTTTAATGGTACCACACTGTTACTATGCATAATAACATTCTAAAACATAATAAAATTAAAAATTATTAAGAAATGTTTTATTCCATTCTTTATTAAAACAGTTTACCAAATATATTTTAGCAAATGTCAAAACTTTAAAAATACTTAATCCAATAAAATAATAAGTAAGAAGAAATATTGTCTCTAATTATTTGTGGCATTATAAATGTTTATTATAATTTAGATATTTTGCCATAGTCTGAAGAAAAGAAAAACTAGAAAAATAAACGCTTATGCAATAGGGACAGTCGAGGGTCAGTACTGAGAACAGTTTTTGTCTAATATTGAGTTACGCACTGGAAAAACCAATACATATCACAATAACACTATTACGTTTCGAAAACTTCTCTGTCTTCATTATCATAGCTCAACATACTATATGAATTTGAAAAGTTCTTGATATCAGTTTTCCGTTAGATTTTATATTTAAATAAATTATATAAACGAAGTATCTAAAGCGTCAGGTGTAGCATTCTGTTTTTGTGATAGTAATTACATATTGTGTATTTGGTTTTTCAGTGTTACTCGTTGGGCAAAAACTGTTCTCAAAAGTACTGACCCTTGACTGTTCCTATTGGTGCAAGGGTTTTTTTTTCCTAATTTTTCTTCAAAATAATAATTTAAAAAAAAACAGAAAATGAGAAGTCATTTGCATGCTATAGATGGCGCTGTAAGCAGTTTGTAAAGTATAAAGTGGTGCCTACTCAGGGCCGCGATTCTGTAATGACGATACGACAGTGATACGATATCGAATCGTACAAATAGCGATTCTCTTTGGAAATCGACTCCTCGACTATCGAGTAATCTAACCTAAAAATGGTCGATAGCTTTGGAGGTGTCGTCCAGCGTAAACGATAGCATCTTTGTCTAATACGGTGGTGGTTTTATACAAATAAATATAAGTTGTGATAGATAAATTTATATGTACATTGATATAAAAGAGCATAAAATTCTTTTTGTTTTGTGGTGTGGAGCATAATCATTTAGCAAAGACAACACCTTTAGTTACAATGTCCTTTAAAATGCAGGATATACATTGGGAAATTTTTATTAATTTCGTAGAAGAGTATAAAAGTTTAGGAGCAGGAAAATTTGTAAACTCTCCTGCTAATCAGGCAAATCGAATGGGTTGTTAGTTGTCAATTAGTCTCCTATTTTGCCATCGTCTTTCATTGTGATCAACGTGCCATCGAGCTCGTTCATTAAATATAGATAACATGATAACAAGATTAATAAGTTCTATAATTAAAGACGAATTTATTAGCACTTACACTTTTCATAAATAAAATATATTATCATGAACCAGTTTAGAGTTACCACGATTCACGGTTGTCGTTTTATATCTCTGATCAAATATGTATTTGGTCGGATTTTTATTGGGATTTTTATATAATTATAAACTTTTAAGTGAACAAAACAAAACAAAGTAAGGTTAATACATGTCAAAAATCAATCCTAAACGGCAGTGTTGCCAACAGAATCTCTATTTTTTCGCGTTTAAATTGGGTATCGAAACGATAGTGAACCGGAATCATTTTAAACACAATCGTACTGACGATATCGAAAACTGGGGTCGTATCGTTATTGAAATCGTATCGTAGAATCAGAATCCGGGCCCAGGGGTTTCGTTGTATTCAAGGTTGTATATCATGGAAAGAAGTACCAACTAAGGATTATTAATCAGTGATGCTGAGGAAGAAGGAGAAGAATATAGTAAGCTTCCAAAACGCTGCGTAGCGCTGTTTCGCGGGTTCAAGACAGTACCAGGAACAATTCGTTCTACGTTAGTACTTTATTTTCTATGCCATTTGGTCGAAGTATTCAATGTTGAAGGTTGCGATAAAAGCATGATACAACTACACAGATATGCCAATGCGCATAGTGACGTCAGTTACGAGGGAAAAACAATTGATAAACAAGAAAATAATTATATCACTACCCTTAAGAATTTTCGCATCGCATTACCATTTTTCCCTCACGAATGACGTCATCGCAGAACAAACGAAAGTTATGAGCATATCTGTGTAGTTGTATCATGGATAAAAGTCTAAAAACGTAGATATCTGTTATCTGAAGAGTCAATCAAAAGGATACAAGGTGAAAAAGGCTGCAGTTTTGGAAAGAGTGCGAATTGAAGAATTTTTGACTAAATCTTGTGATAAAGAATATTTTATGATTAAGGTAATAACTCTTAACTTTTTAGACAATATGTATTAATAATACTTTGAATCATTTTAGGTTGCGCTAGCAATAGGAGTCTCTGGTGCTTGTCGATGCTACGAATTGACGAATTTGAAAATCACTAATGTATAGGACACTGGCGCGTATCTAGTTGTTTCGATACCAGATACCAAGACCGGCATTTCACGAAAGTTTAAAATTATAAATGAAGGATTTTCTATCAACGACGTAGAGATGTGTAGAAAATATATTTCCCTAAGACCAAAGAACTTATCACAAAACAGATTCTTTTTACATTATAAGAATCAAAAATGTACTTCTCAGCCTGTTGGAATCAACACATTGGCAAAAGTTCCATCAAAAGTTGCATCATTTCTGAACTTGGCAAACGCGGAAGCTTATATTATTGGCCACTATATGAGGGTGGACTTCAATAACTTTATTGGGAAATAAAGGTGCCGATTTTACACCCATCAAGCGGCATGGTGGGTGGAAGAGCCCTACTGTGGCAGAGAGCTATATTGAAGACTCCGTATCTAACAAACTTGGTATTGCAAGGAAAATACAAGGTTCTTCTCGTTCAAGTCATTCCTCAGGAGAGGAACTACAAGCTTCCTATTAACGGAAACGAAGTGAAATATGAAAAAGCGAAGAACGAAATGTCTATTAATATAAATGTTAATGTTAATTTTAATAAGTAAATTAAATTTGGTTGATTTAAGTTTATATTTTTTTATTATTTCAGTAGTGGATAATAGGTTACTTTATATGCTTTATAAGTGTGGATAAAACTCCTATTATAATGTGATTGTGTGTATAAATTATATTTTAAATGTGTTTTTATTAAATTCCTACCATAATCATAATGATTTTGAGTTTTTGAAGTTGTTAATGTTATCTTCTAGAAAAGCAGTTATTACCATATTGTGTATTATAAACTTCATGTAATTTTATATCAAAATAACTGATTAACCTATCCCAATTCATTAGAGAGTTTTTGAACCCCTTAAATTTTAGCACGTCGTATTATCGTTATCGTTATTCTGCGCATGGGCAGTGCCAAAAATAGTATCATTTTCGGCACTGCGCATGCTCAGAATAACCATAACCATAACGATAACGTAAATTTTAAGGGATTCAAAAACTCCCTAATAGCCATTAGTGGCGTTCGGTAATTACCTCAGATTGATCTTTTTAGTCCGTATCGTTCATTAATTACATCTAGAGGTAGGGGAGGTAAATCTTGATCGTTCAGAAATTAAATCAGATCGATCAGAGCAAGATCTGTTTGCTCGAAGCATTTTGGTCGAGGAGAAAGATTAATCTGAATTTGTGAGGTTGTGGCGGTCATGGTTGTCAGTTGTCATTGATTTTTTGAAATTGTAGTTGGTTCTAGTTAAGTTGAGTTGTCATTTTTTGGAAATGGAGAAGTAGATTTACAATTATTATTTGATTTACAAAATACAATTACATTAAATCATGATACAACTACACTGATATGCCTATGCGCATGGGGGCGTGGTCCATCGATGAGCGTGACGTCAGTTTTGATACAAAATTAAATAAAATACTTGTAAACAAAGATAACAAAATAAAATAAACGTCGATTATGGAATTATAATACACGATTCATACAGGAAAACTAAAATAATAGTTGATTAATATCAATCTTTCTTATTTTAATTCAAACCGCATTCTTTGTACCGATCTACCTACCGAATATAATTCTAATCTAAACTTTACAATTTGAAGAGATAATAAGAAGCACTACTGTAAATAAATACACCCTATAATATAAAAATGACAACTTGATAACCCTCGGGCCTCACAATTATAATAATACGGGAATATAATTGACAAACACGAAAATAATTATATCACTGACAGTCATGCTGACAGTAAGGTATTTGAATTTTCGCCATTTTTGTATCAAGAATGACGTCGTGCGCAGAACAAACGAAATTTGGTCAAGTTATGAGCATATCAGTGTAGTTGTATCATGCATTAAATTTGCAATTTACAAAAATTTTGCACTGTTTCATAAGCGAAGTTTTAATTTTTTTCCAAACAATTTGTATATTCTTCATCTTCATCTTCAAAAATAATTTCATATCCTTGGACTGCATTCAAAATGGTTGATTTTACAATATTCATTATTTAAATAATTCGAAATAGAATATAAACAAACCGTCAACAAAGTCAAAACAGAAAAGGTGAGGTTATATTATGCCTTATGCGATCGATTTCGTTCATTTATTTTCTATTTGTCCGTCTCATCTGGAATCACGTGACTCTAATCTCGTCGCATCCGTAAGCATATTACCGAACGCAACTAATATTTGATATATCTTAACAGTGTAAAGTATAAATTTGACTAATAACTACTTGACATTACTAATTGTATGATGTCATTCAGTTAAAAAATATTTTTTTAGTGTTGTTTTTACTGATAAGACGTGCAGCTACTTTCATCGTGGCTTTTTATATATGCAGCTCCTGCCACAATTAAAATAACTACAAACATATGTCTAATTCTTCGATAAATACCTACCTTATATCGATACCTTTTTGCCAAACTATCGTAAGTGACATTTTCCTTGAAAATGACTATGGATCTATCGTAAGCATGATACAATGTATCGTAAGTATAATATGCAAATACACATCTTGGCAGAGGTAGATAGATCCATAAATGTGTAAGCGTATTTAAATGTTTGACGGTTAAATAACTGCATACATTTTATCGTAAGTAACAGAACTGTAATAGGCAGAGTGGCAGAATTGTCGTAAGTAGCCTAAGGTAAAATTTAGTGAGTGATTTACGATATTTTGGCAAAAAGGTATCGATATTAGAATTCCTCAAAACAATATACAAAACTGATCCTAACTAATTTTTATACTGCAATCCGACAAGGTTCAAATACTTGGTTGACAAACCATGTTACTTTAAAGTTTTTTGGATTAGTTACTAAATTATGTTTAGACAAGTAACTATTATGATATTATGAACCAGTTATAATTCCGGCTAATGTAAAATTTATTTAAAAAATGAAGTTGTAACAGGAGAAATAAAGAGTGTCGTTAATGAATTTAATATACATAGGTACCTACCAGACATACCATTGGAAGATTTGTACATGTAGGGAGTGTCTTAACAAGCACATAAATTTCGACTTTGTCGAAAATCATTTCAAGTCAAATTAAAAAGAGATGATTCCAATTATTTGAAATGCACTATAAATAGAAAAAAATTATGTGTACCTTTGCTGCACAAATATAACTCTTGAGTCCAGTCCTGTCAATTACTCGTCATATCTAATGCACAAATAATACAATTTAATCTTTGATATAACCCATATTAAGTTAACTTTTTAGACCCGCTGCTAAAGTATTTTTATTACAACAGTGTACATATTTTATACCCATATCCATCCATATAAGTAATATTTAGTTAGTCATATGCCCATATCTCACCAAACTATTTTCAAAATTTCCCTCTGTAAATACCTCAACATCATTAGCTGAAAACTAGCCAATGGAATGTTAGCACAGTATGGCGACCACCTTACAACTGACAAAATGAAAGTTAGGAATTAGCTATCCAGTTTATTTTAAGAAATCCGTGATGTAGATACAAATAAAATATTTTGTGTACACCTAGGTACCTTTGGTTTACATTATTTATGTAAAATACACCATTAGCCGTTTAGAAAAGTAAATAATTAAAATGCATTATGCATATAAAATTTAGCTTACCTTACTTTAACTATCATAAATGTAGGTATTTCAAATTTTACCTATTTCAAAAATTGTAACCTTAAAACTAAGTCCTATATGGTATGAAAAAAAATGTGTTCAAATAAAAGGGATTTATAATAGGTAATTGTGAATATATTAAATAAATAAATGTAAAAAAATGTATTATATATCATTTATTAAGCCCGAAGTATAGTAAGAAGTCGAAAAAACATTTAAATCAAACAAAAAAATAACTTTTGACTTGCGAACTCCCAATGATCTCATTCTGGCAATGTGTAGAACAAGGATGCCTGTCCCGATTTGCAGCGCGCCCGTTCTATCACCTAGGCTCGAATATCGAACATCGTGCAGTCGTTCCGGATGTATAATTCAGTGGGACTATCTATCTCTGAGTTCCTTGTCTATCAAGATAGAATAAAAGAAGATATGATATCACGCATGTAGGCGTGGCATATGTGACGTCAATTGGTGCAAATTTCCGCCATATTGGCCTATACTTTGTGTGTTTATTTTACCGTTCATAGCAAAGATCTTTTTAAAATAATAGTTTTAAAAGTGTTAGAGCGTTCATTTTTGTGAAAAATTAGGTGTACGATGTATGGTTGTGCTGTTGATAATATGTGCAAAGGTTTTGTACGATGGCTGTACCATGTTTTTTAGATTTCCGAAAGACAAGGAAATGCAGGGTATTTGGAAACAGCTGTGTAAATGTAAAGACAGTTTTAATGTTAAATTTGCTCGTGTTTGCGATAAGCATTTTATTAAAAGCGATTATGAACGCAATTTAAAACATGAATTGCTGGGATATAGACCAGCAAGACATCGTCCCTTGACGCCCCTTATATTTTTTTAATTCCTCAATAATTGTCAGAAATAGGACCGACAATTTTTTCTCTTCAATATTGTTTTAAGATGTTTTTTGGTTAATCTTGCACAGCTTTCTAAAAAGAGTAAATACATGTATAAAAGATTTTTACATAATGTAAAAATCTTTAACATTCTTTGACGTCCAACATAAAATATTGCTTTACTTAACTTCATATGTAATTTAAAAAATAAATACTTAAGTTCCATCAGCACATAGGTATATATGTTTCTGAATTATAAAGACCTATTATATATTGGGTATTAAAAAATAACCTGTGAAAATTCCACAGGTATTATACAGGGTGTCCCACGGCGACGATCCATTAAAAGAATCTAGAGAACTAATTAAGCTATTAATTTGAAATTTGAGGTGAAGTCAAAGTGGGCCATGATCTACTTGATGAAAATATTTTGCAGTTTCTACCATTTGTGTTTATGCCGGAAGTCGACATTAACTTCGTTATTTTAAATGGGACACCCTATATTCATTTCAGATTTCATTTCTGAATTCTACGTGAAATTCTAAACACATTTCATGTAGGATGTCCTATATCTATTTTTAACTGTTGAAATATTGACAAGTGAATATTGACATTTTTCAACTTTGACACCCTGTAAAATCTAAACGGTTTGAGATGAAGCAAAACGGTTTGCACATTTCTATCTTAACTTTTCATAAGCTATCGTTTGACACTAATTTCAGATTTTCTAGAAATTAAAAATTTTCGATTAAATATAATCTCTTGGTTAGATCTGAAATTACTGTCAAACGAAAGCTTATGAAAAGTTAAGATAGATAGATAGATAGGTATAGAACATCCTACATGAAATGTGTTTCTAATTTCACGTAGAATCCAAAAATGAAATAATATATAGGGCGTTCCATTCAAAATAACGAAGTTATAATATCGACTTCCGGTATAACCGGAAGTAGTAGAAACTACAAAATATTTTCATCAAGTAGATCATGGCCCACTTTCACTTCACCTCAAATTTCAAATTAATAGCTTAATTGGTTCTCCAGATACTTCTAATGGATCGTCACCGTGGGACACCCGGTATAACTGTTGTATAATTATAATTAAACTTTTATTACATTATAGTTACTTTCATTATATGAATTTAAGTATTATATACGGAGCCTTTAAAAAATAACTAGAAAAAATGTTATGTATTTTATTACCTAAGGCGAGTTCGGCTATGTCATCAAATGCATCGGACGTCTATGACTGTGTTCGTTTATTGACTTTCAGCCGTCTGAGCAATCTGAAGAGCGTTCTTTTACTACCTTTCAGGGGGTTTAGAGGACCCTCTATTTCATCGAAGTGTACGTTGACCTAAGAAACATTTCATATTAATCCAAATTACTTACGAGTCTTTTAGGTACTTTATTAAATAGAATGAATATGAATTATGTTTTTAGTAAATTTATTGCATTAAAACTTCTTGTTACATTATAGTTGAATGTAATCTTTTACTTATTTTGAGATAAATAATACCTATGTATTTTATTTAAGATGAACAATTTTTGGAAGATATTTGCAACAAATATTATGATTTATATAAAAAGAACCTTGTAACACAAAGTGGGGAGACCAGCCATACTGATTTGGAAATAGATTTGTCATACAATGAATATGTAGAAAATCCAGTATCTCAGCTTCGTCACAGCTATCGTCTTCAAATAAGATTTCTTGAGCCACAAAAATGATTTTAGAAATAATATATTGTATCATGTATCATTTCGAAAATTTTCCAAAATGTAAATTAGGTTAAATCACAAACAACAACCACAGAAATTAAATCGTACAGCGTTCGGTAGAACCTGACTGCTCGATATACTCTAAAGTCACGTGATTGAAATCTGAATTGTCGGCACTCGCCTCCGTGTGAGGACAAAACCGAACTTAGCTCTTGAATGTACTAGTTATTTTGGAAATGCCCTGTATATAATACCTAAATTCATATAATGAAAGTAACTATAATGTAATACAAGCTTAGTCTTTAACATAGGTACTTCAGATGTTTATTAAAAACAACATTTACTTATTCTGTTTCACTGTAACATGATAAAAGTACTTGGATTGTAACGTAACATGTTACTCTAATTACACAAATGCTCAATGCGTCAATGCTGTTGCGTCAATGCGAAGTTTTTTTTACATAATGTAGGAGCAAATTTTAGATTTGAAATTCTTGCTCTAGTTCAGTTGGTATTAAGTTAGTGTATTTACGATTACTTACCTTGGTATCACTGCAGTGCATTGTGACCACCTAACTAGCCTATGGTTCGCTGTTCAGAGGTGCTGTATTAATTATGTTCAATGGTTATGATTAGGCGCTAAAAACATCTTATGGTTATGTGTATACTTTATGTAATATCTTATGGTTTTATGGAATAAATTAGAGTAGTTCGAGTGCTGTTAGTATTAATCATCGGCCCCCTTACAATAAGAAATGTGTTCTTGGAAACTAAAACCACCTAAAAGTATATTTTAAACAATAAATAAAACAATTATAATTAAACTTCGACGCTTTTCAACGATAAAGCGCACTTTACACCATATACATTTTAAAATTCTTCGCATCAAGTGACGTCATGCGCGAAAGCAGGGCCCGGATTCTGATTCTACGATACGATTTCAATGACGATACGACCCCAGTTTTCGATATCGTCAGTACGATTGTGTTTAAAATGATTCCGGTTTACTATCGTTTCGATACCCAATTTAAACGCGAAAAAATAGAGATTCTGTTGGCAACACTGCAGTTTAGGATTGATTTTTGACTTGTATTAACCTTACTTTGTTTTGTTTTGTTCACTTAAAAGTTTATAATTATATAAAAATCCCAATAAAAATCCGACCAAATACATATTTGATCGGGGATATAAAACGACAATCGTGGTAACTCTAAACTGGTTCATGTCTGGGTTCATGATAATATATTTTATTTATGAAAAGTGTAAGTGCTAATAAATTCGTCTTTAATTATAGAACTTATTAATCTTCTTATCATGTTACCTATATTTAATGAACGAGCTCGATGGCACGTTGATCACAATGAAAGACGAAGGCAAAATAGGAGACTGACAACTAACAACCCATTTGATTTGCCTGAACGAAGGTTTATCGCATTGTTTCGTTTAAATAAACAGTTAGTTGAAGAGTAGTTAGCAGGAGAGTTCACAAATTTTCCTGCTGCTAAACTTTTATACTCTTCTACGAAATTAATAAAAATTTCCTTATGTATATCCTGCATGTTAAAGGATATTGTAACTAAAGGTGTTGTATTTGCTGAATGATTATGCTCCACACCACAAAACAAAAAGAATTTTATGTTCTTTTATATCAATGTACATATACCTATCACAACTTATATTTATTTGTATAAAATAACCACCATCGTATTAGACAAAGGTGCTATCGTTTACGCTGGACGACACCTCCAAAGCTATCGACCATTTTTAGGTTAGATTACTCGATAGTCGAGGAGTCGATTTCCAAAGAGAATCGCTATTTGTACGATTCGATATCGTATCACTGTCGTATCGTCATTACAGAATCGCGACCCAGACGAAATTAGGACGCGTTAATATCATCATGGCCCGGATTCTGATTCTACGATACGATTTCAATAACGATACGACCCCAGTTTTCGATATCGTCAGTACGATTGTGTTTAAAATGATTCCGGTTCACTATCGTTTCGATACCCAATTTAAACGCGAAAAAATAGAGATTCTGTTGGCAACACTGCGGTTTAGGATTGATTTTTGACATGTATTAACCTTACTTTGTTTTGTTTTGTTCACTTAAAAGTTTATAATTATATAAAAATCCGACCAAATACATATTTGATCAGGGCCGCGATTCTGTAATGACGATACGACAGTGATACGATATCGAATCGTACAAATAGCGATTCTCTTTGGAAATCGACTCCTCGACTATCGAGTAATCTAACCTAAAAATGGTCGATAGCTTTGGAGGTGTCGTCCAGCGTAAACGATAGCATCTTTGTCTAATACGGTGGTGGTTATTTGTTATTTTATACAAATAAATATAAGTTGTGATAGGTAAATTTATATGTACATTGATATAAAAGAGCATAAAATTCTTTTTGTTTTGTGGTGTGGAGCATAATCATTTAGCAAAGACAACACCTTTAGTTACAATGTCCTTTAAAATGCAGGATATACATTGGGAAATTTTTATTAATTTCGTAGAAGAGTATAAAAGTTTAGCAGCAGGAAAATTTGTAAACTCTCCTGCTAACTCTTCAACTCTGTTTATTTAAAGGAAACAATTCAATAAACCTTCGTTCTGGCAAATCAAATGGGTTGTTAGTTGTCAAATAGTCTCCTATTTTGCCTTCGTCTTTCATTGTATCAACGTGCCATCGAGCTCGTTCATTTAAATATAGGTAACATGATCATGATAACAAGATTAATAAGTTCTATAATTAAAGAATTTATTAGCACTTACATTTTTCATAAATAAAATATATTATCATGAACCAGGGCCCGGATTCTGTAATGACGATACGACAGTGATACGATATCGAATCGTTCAAATAGCGATTCTCTTTGGAAATCGACTCCTCGACTATCGAGTAATCTAACCTAAAAATGGTCGATAGCTTTGGAGGTGTCGTCCAGCGTAAACGATAAGCATCTTTGTCTAATACGATCGTGGTTATTTTATACAAATAAATATAAGTTGTGATAGGTATATGTACATTGATATAAAAGAGCATAAAATTCTTTTTGATTTGTGGTGTGGAGCATAATCATTTAGCAAAGACAACACCTTTAGTTACAATGTCCTTTAACATGCAGGATATACATTGGGAAATTTTTATTAATTTCGTAGAAGAGTATAAAAGGCTTAGCAGCAGGAAAATTTGTAAACTCTCCTGCTAACTACTCTTCAACTAACTGTTTATCTAAACGAAACAATGCGATAAACCTTCGTTCAGGCAAATCAGATGGGTTGTTAGTTGTCAATTAGTCTCCTATTTTGCCTTCGTCTTTCATTGTGATCAACGTGCCATCGAGCTCGTTGATTAAATATAGGTAACATGATAAGAAGATTAATAAGTTCTATAATTAAAGACGAATTTATTAGCACTTACACTTTTCATAAATAAAATACATTATCATGAACCAGTTTAAAGTTACCACGATTGTCGTTTTATATCTCCAATCAAATATGTATTTGGTCGGATTTTTATTGGAATTTTTATATAATTATAAACTTTTAGTGAACAAAACAAAACAAAGTAAGGTTAATACAAGTCAAAAATCAATCCTAAACCGCAGTGTTGCCAACAGAATCTCTATTTTTTCGCGTTTAAATTGGGTATCGAAACGATAGTGAACCGGAATCATTTTAAACACAATCGTACTGACGATATCGAAAACTGGGGTCGTATCGTCATTGAAATCGTATCGTAGAATCAGAATCCGGGCCTAGTTTAGAGTTACCACGATTGTCGTTTTATATCTCCGATCAAATATGTATTATGTATTTGGTCGGATTTTTATTGGGATTTTTATATAAATTATAAACTTTTAAGTGAACAAAACAAAACAAAGTAATGTTAATACAAGTCAAAAATCAATCATAAACCGCAGTGTTGCCAACAGAATCTCTATTTTTTCGCGTTTAAATTGGGTATCGAAACGATAATGAACCGGAATCATTTTAAACACAATCGTACTGACGATATCGAAAACTGGGGTCGTATCGTTATTGAAATCGTATCGTAGAATCAGAATCCGGGCCCAGATATAAAACGACAACCGTGAATCGTGGTAACTCTAAACTGGTTCATGATAATATATTTTATTTATGAAAAGTGTAAGTGCTAATAAATTCGTCTTTAATTATAGAACTTATTAATCTTGTTATCATGTTATCTATATTTAATGAACGAGCTCGATGGCACGTTGATCACAATGAAAAACGATGGCAAAATAGGAGACTAATTGACAACTAACAACCCATTTGATTTGCCTGAACGAAGGTTTATCGAATTGTTTCGTTTAAATAAACAGTTGAAGAGTTAGCAGGAGAGTTTCCAAATTTTCCTGCTGCTAAACTTTTATACTCTTCTACGAAATTAATAAAAATTTCCCAATGTATATCCTGCATTTTAAAGGACATTGTAACTAAAAGTGTTGTCTTTGCTAAATGATTATGCTCCACACCACAAAACCAAAAGAATTTTATGCTCTTTTATATCAATGTACATATAAATTTACCTATCACAACTTATATTTATTGGTATAAAATCACCACCGTATTAGACAAAGATGCTATCGTTTACGCTGGACGCTGGACGACACCTCCAAAGCTATCGACCATTTTTAGGTTAGATTACTCGATAGTCGAAGAGTCGATTTCCAAAGAGAATCGCTATTTGTACGATTCGATATCGTATCACTGTCGTATCGTCATTACAGAATCGCGGCCCAATGCTTGTCTATGTGAATTTTATGTTTTTGTTCTTTTAATGTTCTGTGATCTATTTATCTATGGTGCTGTGGTGTTTGTTATGTTTTGTTTAGCGGTGTTTGGTGCTTTAGTGGTTTTGTGATTGATAAAAGAAAGCTTTTTAAATATAAAATAAACTAATTACATACAAAAATAAAATGAGTGTGGACGTTTTAAAAAAATGTAAGTTTTGTTGAAACAAATAAGAGTGAATTTATCTTGAGTTGTTAATGTATGAAGACAAATGTGTATTGTTGAAGGTTATGTAAAATCATATTAAAACCGTACCTACTTAAATTATTTTAAAATTAAATTTAGATGTACTTTTACATGTTTAATAATAATATTTTCAAGTCAAAACCTTGCTTAATACAATCGTTTTGGAGATATTTGCCTAGTTTTTAATAGTAGGTAATTTATGCAGCCAGGGCGTAGTAAAGTGAGTGTTTTAGTACCGGCATAAGAATGTTTCCTGAGCACACTCGATTAAAATATACTTATATTTTTGCATGAACGGGTATATCCTTAACTTGATATGAAAATCTCTAAAAAATTTAAAGTAAATAATTCTGAGTTTTTATAATTAATTAATTCCACTATCTAGTAGCTTTGTATACAGTGTGTCCCACTTAAGGTCTTACCACCCCTGTAACATTTTTATTTATGAACCGATTTCCATGAACTTCTTTTGTTGGGTAGGTCCCAAAAAAGTACATAGCGGGCATGCTTCATTTGTTTGGTAAGTCGGCATCATGGCCCACTACGCCCTATTTTTTTTATGCAAAAAAACGAGATGTACTATTAGCGAATTTTTCACAAAAATTTTAATGCCAGATTCTTAATCAGGAGCACCTTAAAACCCAACTGTACCAAATTTCATGGCGCTACTTTACAGGGTGTTCGTGTGTCCCACTTAAGGTCTAGCCACCCCCGTAAAGTCGTTATTTATGAACCGATTTCAATGAACTTTTTTTGTTGGGTAAGTCGCAAAAGGTACATAGTGGATATGCTCCATTTGATTGGTAAGTCGGCGTCATGGCCAACTACGTTCTATTTTTTGATGCAAAAAAATAGGATGTACTATTATCGAATCTTTCACAAAAATTTTAATGCCAGATTATTAATCAGGACCACTTAAAACCCAACTGTACCAAATTTCATGACGCTACTGTACAGGGTGTTGGTGCATTCCACTTAAGGTCTAGCCACCCCCGTAAAATTTTTATTTATGAACCGATTTCCATGAACTTTTTTTTGTTGGGTAAGTCCTAAAATAGTACATTGCGGGCATAATCCATTTATTTTATCAGTTTTTAGGAAAGGTTTTATTAAAATTTGCTACAGGGAGGTCCCAGAGAGACATTATTTAATGTGTGCTTAACTAGTTTGTTGTTAAATCTCAGAACCAGTTGGAAAATTGTTTCAGAGCCTAAATAACTACTAAATAAGTCATGATCAGTACTGCTAGGATATTAAATTTAGTTTTATTAATAATAGCAATTGAATACAATTTTAATTATATTTATTGAGGTACAACAATTAAATAATTTTATTAAAACTCTTCCTATAATTCTGACATAAAATGCTGGAATACTAAAGTAGTTTGGATATTTTTTAAACTTTTTGTATTTAAGCAAATTACAACATACCTATTAATGTACATAAATGAAATATTACTTATTTGTGAAACTAATATTTTGAAAAGTGGGTTTTTGAAAATGCATACCTAAATAAATCGTCGCATTAGAATAACAAAGTTCTATCTGAACATTCAACCATATTGTGAAATCAAAGGCTAAAGTTTGAATAACTTATAATCTATTATAAAATTAATGATATTCAATTGAGATAAATATTACCCCAATATTGCATAATTTTTATCCCAATTGAATATCATTAATTTTATAATAGATTATAAGTTATTCAAACTTTAGCCTTTGATTTCTCAATATGGTTGAATGTTCAGATAGAACTTTGTTATTCTAATGCGACGAAATGACTAATATTTACAAATATTTAGATACAAATAAGTTTAAAAATTAAAAATACTGAGAAGAGGTTTTATAAAACAATTTAATTGTTGTGGCCTAATATGTACCATTAAAATTGGTAGAAATTTTTACAATTGGTTCATAAATTATTTTATTTTATTAAAAAGTTTAATATACTAGCAATATACAAACATGGTGCTTCAAATTCGATCCAATACATGGGGATCTCAGAAACGGTAAGAGATACGAAGTCGGTTAAATGGAGGCAATGTTGCGTATTCAGGGGGGCAACATAATGGTGAAAAGAGATCAAGGCTAACTTGATTAGTTTTCGAAATATTTTGAAAAAACCGAAAATTTCGATTTTCGTTTTTGTTTTTTTGCGGGCCTATTTGATGAGGTACTCAAAAATAAGGAGCACTTTTCTATAGCAACTTTTTGCCCTTTATCGAATGGTGTTAGCAAATTTTCCGCAAAACGTTTTTTGCGGAAATTCCAAAAAATTTTTTTTCAATTTTTTGGAATCATTTTTGTAACTTGATAGAATGCCTCCATAAAAGGAACCAGATTTAAACGTTTTGTCTAAGAAAAATCCATCATTAGTATTTTTCTTTCGACTGTTAATTCTAGATATTGAATAATATTTTTGAAGTTTCATTTTTATTTACGATAAATAAACAAAAGCTAATAATTAAACAACGAATTAACAACTATAAACTTTGATGTAATTGAATAAACAATGAATAAAACAATAAAATATGTTAAAACTATAAAAACCCTAAAGCAGATGTTGAAATAATCCTCCGTCATTATTCATGCAGAGGCGTATTCGTATTTTTAAGTTTTGAATAGATCTTTCGATTTCCCTTGCAGGTATTGCATTCAGAACACGAATAGTGGTATTTCTCAAATCCTCAATGTTATTATATTGATTCTTATATAAAACATTTTTAGTTCATCCCCATAAGAAATAATCTAATGGGGATAAATCAGGAGCTCTTGCTGTCCATTCTATAGCACCATGATTTTCAATCCATCTGTTTGGAAATGTTTCATTTAAGTAGTTGCAGACAATTTCTGAATTATGAGGAAATTTAAATAAAATTAAAAAATTCTAGATTGCTGAAAGCCATTTTTAAGTACCGATAGTGCTTGACACAACATTGAAATGTGTTTCTCATAGAAACGTTTGCCTAGATAAAACTAAATCTAAGAGGACCACGGGAAATTATTAATGATGGATTTTTCTTAGACAAAACGTTTAAATGTGGTTCCTTTTATGGTGGCATTCTATCAAGTTACAAAAATGCTTCCAAAAAATTGAAGCATTCCAGAAAATCGAAATTTTCGGTTTTTTCAAAATATTTCGAAAACTAATCAAGTTAGCCTTGATCTCTTTTCACCATTATGTTGCCCCCCTGAATACGCAACTTTGCCTCCATTTAACCGACTTCGTATCTCTTACCGTTTCCGAGATTCCCATGTATTGCATCGAATTTGAAGCACCCTGTATACTATTTTACCTATTCTCTTGGTGTCCAACTAGGAGGGAACATCCAAATAATCTAAATACCTTCTGAGAAGTCGATAATGAATCAAACTGTTGAATTGGTTCTGTGGAAATAAAGATTCTCAAGTTGGTACCCACTATTTTATTGAGGCAGTTTAGATATCTTTCCCCAGTTAAAGATTCATCTAAGAAGTGATTCAATAAAATGATTCATTTATTCCCATCCAAATATTTACCTTCTGAGGTCATTGTGTATTGTAAAGCGCTATTGTATCTAGCAAGGGTTGTTATGCGAACAATATCGACAATTATGTCGATTTATTTATCTGTTAAAATAGAACATAGTTTCACCGCTAAAAATAATTCGGTTAGCAAATCTTTGGATGGTGTTACTTCTTCCTATTTAGAATTGTGATCTGTCAAAATCATCTTATAAATCTGCTATTGAAGGGTGAAAATTCTCTTTTTTCAACTAATTTATAACTGATTTCTTGAAAATTTACCAATAAGTACCTACAACGTAATTTCATACTACTAGAAGTCAATAAATCTGATAATTCATGATGATAATTAATAAATAGAGTGAACACCTGATGATGAAAGAAAAATTAAGGATCACATATAAATTAACCGTCCTCTTCCAAATAAATTATATTTGAAACATTCTTATTTTTAATCAGATAATACAAAAGTCATGTGTTACTTTGTACTCAACCATATAATTATATACCTAAATACCTTACATGTTGACATTTATAGTTAAATTTGGAGACACGCTCCAAATAGAAAAAAATATGTCTTTACTAATTCATTTTTTTTTATGCTTTAATTAAGCATGTTTTTTGAAAATGCAATTAAATAATATAGTTGATTTTAAATATCCTTTAGTTTGAAATTCTATACATAAAAATATAATGATTATTTAGAAAGACTGAACTTTGTAATTATGTTTGTCTGGGAGGTTAGTTCTTTCCTGTTGATATATTTGTAACAAGTGACAGTTTTTTATAAATTATATTATAGGATATACACGGTGTCAAAGTTGAAAAATGTCTATATTCACCTGTCAATATTTCAAAAACGGTTGAAGATAGGTATAGGAAATTCTACATGAAATATATTTAAAATTTTGAGGAGAATTCCAAAATATAATAATATACAGGGTGTTCCATTTGAAATAAGCAAGTTGACACCTACTTCCGGTATAACCGGAAGTGCGGACATCTTGAAAATATTTTAGATCGCTTGCCCCCAGTGACTGTGGTACACTGCCTAATTTTCAATTTTTTCCTAATTATAGTTTGCCATATATAGATCGAGGCGGTTCCCGGTGGGACACCGTGTATATTAATTAATTTTTCCATGCAAAGTGTAATTGAAATTGTTTTAACCTTGATACAGAGATCTTAAAACTGTCAACCACCAATGCGAAAAGGTATTTGCATAAGTCAGCTCTTTATATAAAAAAAATTATTGATTATCTTTTGGTAAAGAATAGTATAAGCTTTAAGTAAAATCTATTTACTACCAATTTTTCAGCTTCTCCAAAAATAAAAGAAAAAGATGTAGAAAATGGAGCTGAACCTTCTGCACCAATAACAAAAAAGGGAATTTTAACATCATTCAAGACAGGAAAGCAAATGACGATACCAGATACCGATATTGTAAGAAAAAATGTTTATATTTATTTATTTATTGAAATTACATTACATTTTTTTTTGTAGTTTGGAAGATGCAGATTTGTGACTGAATTTGAAAAACTAAACAGAATTGGTGAAGGAACTTACGGCATAGTTTGTAAGTTGTTTTCTATGTTCTAAGACTTAATTAATCATAGATATAATCTCAGTACTATCACCTTTGATAACAAATTAAAAGTAGAAGCAAATCGGTGCTGATGCATAAATTTATTTATTTTTACTTATCAACTAATTACTACGAGTTGCATACAGAAAACTAACAAATCAATTTATAAGAACATGTATGAATACATATTAGGTATACCAGTATACCATAATAGGAATCGACCAGATACCTATTATTTAGATACCATAAAAAATTTTAGTTCCTAGCGGTCACTTACATGTTATAGTATATTGATAGCATGTAAAGCTGCCATTTGGCAGACCAACAGGATAAGAAACCACGTATATTAAGCTGGACCCCCCCCCACCAACAATAAAAAAATTTGTACCTATCTCATAATTTAGTGCTAATTATGTGCTAATTTGTTGCTCTATTCCTGATTTTGTTGCTCGAACCGTTTAGCAGAAATTTAAGAATATAATGGGGGGCTAGAGTATAATGGCAAGGTGTTGCTTTAAGATTATTGTAATATATTTTCGAAATAATAATTGGTTTTGGCAAAATATAAAAAATAGATTGTCCTGAAATGCATGGACGGTGCATGTGCCATGTGGTTTTAAATGACTGGCATTTATAAGTTGTCGAAATAAGCGAAAAACAATCACATGGTGATATCAAATTCGATCGATCGATATTAAGATGCCAAAACCGAATTTCACCGGTGGATTGAACCGGTGCAGCTACAATACTTAAAAAATTTGTTGCTACTATGATTTTTGGCATAACATATTCTAGAAACATCGAACTATTAAAAAATATCATGAACCGAATTTGTTGCTAATGTTAAGATGAGAAAACTCACATTTTAACTTTAACGGATCGCAAAACTTTACACTTGTTAGAATGTTTAAACAATTTGTTGCTGCATTTAAAATAATGTAATCACTATTTATAAGGAGGCGTGCTGACGATGCAGGACCTGGCTCATCAAAAATGTGCAAAACATTTGTTGCTTCTATGGTTTTTTTCTTAAAATATTGTAGAGACCTCTGACCATTGAAAAATATCAAACCCGAATTTGTTGCTGTTTTTCAACTAAAGTAGTACACATTTTTAACGAGATATGACTCCACTCAAGACTTCAAGCCTGCTAGAATATTTAAAAAATTTGTTGCTCCTATGATTTTATTTTTATATAATTATAAGACTCCAAAAGTTAAAGAATAATAAAAACTGAATTTGTTGCTCCATTGAAAGTAATATAATAATTGTTTATAACGAGGCACGCCGAATGCAGAAGCCAGTTGAATCTAACATATTCAAAAAGTTTGTTGTTCCTTCGATTTTCATCGTAAAGTATTGTTGAGACCTTGGACCATGGAAAAATTACAAAAACAGAATCTGTTGCTATTTTTTAACTAAAAAATGTTACACATTTATAACAGGTGCGACCACGTGCGAGATTTGACGTCAGGTAGAACATTTAGAAAATTTGTTGCTTATACGATTTTCATCTTACAATATTCATGAGACCTTGGGCCATTGAAAAATATCAAAAACTGAATTTGTTGCTACTTTGAAAGTGCTGAAATACACATTTAACGAAGCACACCTATACCGCGCAAAACTTTACACTATTAAAAAGCTTAAACAATTTGTTGGTACTATGATTTTAATCTCAAACTGTTCATAGTACTCCAGAGTTTAAAAAAATAGTAAAAACAGAATTTGTTGCTGCAATAAAAGTAATGTAATTACTATTTATAACCATTAACGCCGACAGTGCAGGACCTGGCACATCAAAAATGTTTAAAAAATTTGTTGCTCCCACGGTTTTTGTGTTAAAATACTGTAAAGACCTCTGACCCTTCAAAAAAATCAAAAATCGAATTTGTTGCTGTTTTTAAACTCAAGTAGAACACATTTATAACGAGATACAACTTCGCTCAAGACTTTAAGCCCGCTAGAATATTTAAATAAATTGTTGCTTACATGATTTTCATCTTAAAATATTCTTGAGATCTCGGGCCCTTGAAAAATATCAAAAATTGAATTTGTTGCTATTTTTAACTAAAATAGTTCACATTTTTAACAACCGACGACTCCGCTCAGGACTTCAAGCCTGCTAGAATATTTAAAAAAATTATTGGTCCTATGATTTTATTTTTAAAATAATTATAAGACTCCGGAAGTTAAAAAATAATAAAGACCGAATTTGTTGCTCCATTGAAAGTACTATAATAATCGTTTATAATGAGGCGCGTCGAATGCGGAAACTAGTTCAATTTTATAAATTCAAAAAATTTGTTGCTCCTTCGATTTTCGTCTTAAAATATTGAGACCTTAAACCATGAGGCACATGGTATACATTTTAATGAGGGACGATTACCACACAAGACTTTACACTTATTAGAATGTTCCCACAATTTGTTAGCAACAAATTGTGGGAACATTCATCTATGATTTTCATCTTCAAATATTCACAAGACTCCGCAGGTTAAGAAAATAAAAACAGAATTTTTTGCTGCATTGAAAGTAATGTAATCACTATTTAAAACAAGGCGCAAATTTTTTTTTTATTCTAGCTAGCGTGAAGTCATTAGTGAAGTCATATCTCGATATAAATGTGCACTACTTTAGTTTAAAAGCAGCAACAAATTCGATATTTGATCTACCCCTGACCCGGTTGCTTCGAATTTACTTATTAGACAGCGAATTGTGGACTCTGCAGGAAGGTCATAGAGACGCAGCACACAGAATGTTTGGCAAACAGAGGATTGATTTTGATGATAAATTTTAACAATTTCCAAGCATTGTTGAATCGTGTAGCGTTCCATTATTAAATATCAAAACTAACTGAGCACGCCTACTAAATATAACAACTGTGTCTCTCTCAGCTTGTTTATGCGCAGTTGTCAAATATCGAGTGTCATTATTGAAAATCCCTTTACATACGATCTTCATTCTTCATGTGGGTCCGTTTCTCCGCAACGAGACCTTTTGAATGTTATGAACTCAGTTTAAAACATTAAAAGATATTGAAACTATCTTCTCATAGAATAATATCATATGTACTATTTTTGTATAAAATCATTTTATTTTAATAAAAAAATATTACAAAGATATCTACTCAAATTATCACATTCAATATAAATGTATAAGCACTATGGTAGCGCAGTAGCACAGTAGAGCATGTTGCAGCATTTCTATCATCATTACCAGACCACCATTGCCTATGATGGTCTGGGTCTGGTCCCCAGCTCGGAACCAGACCCAGTTTGTCTGTGTTTTGTCTATTGTGTACCGTCTTTCTGGACAGGCATTGACTTTGGAGTTGGGGGTTGTCTAATTTATATGGTATTTTAATTAAATTTTTTTTAATATGTATATCGTTTGAATGTGTCTTTTACAATTGAAGAACCACAAGTTGTACACTGATGTTTACTGCATGTCTTGCAGTGATGTGGTCACTGATGTTGCTTTTTTCCCAAGAACGTTGACTTTTTCACAAAGTGGAATAAATAAGTTTGGAATAGAACATTTGTTTAAATGATGTAGTGTAAGCTGTTTTCAGGACTGCAATAAATGTTCCTCTCATTGCTATTTAATTAGTGTTTGCATTATTGGGCATTTGGCATTGGACAGTGAATTATTCGAGCATTTATTATAGTAATATTCAATAATGAACAAAACAGTGTTAGTGGCCAATGATTACAGACTTACTACAGTATATTCGGTTTTAAATTGATCTACCCCGTTCATCCTACCTTTTGCGGAATTATAAAAAGTTATAATGTTGGGTTTCATTGCTTCTTTGGTAGATGGATATATTGGATCATGGCATTAGCATGCGATAACATCAGGACATTTTTATTGTTCTTCGGGATGTATAAAACACTGTGGTTTCCATCTTTTCTATAACCCTTCATACTACTGCACATAGGTCAAGAATCCTATTGAAGAAATTCAGATGGGATTTTTCTTTTATTCTTCCATAGTTTGTCAACCATGGTCAGTGATTTAAATCTCGATTCCACTCAGTTGTGAGTCTTATATTCTTTTGTCAATGCTACTACTAAATATAATTATTTTTTTCTTGTGTAATATTTTTTTATTTTTTAGATCGTGCCAAAGATACAGCTTCAGACAAAATTGTGGCTCTTAAAAAAGTTCGTATGGATCTAGAAAGAGATGGTATACCTGTTAGTAGTTTACGTGAAATTCAAGTATTACTGAATTGTAAACATGAAAATATTGTTCATCTTAAAGAAGTTGTAGTTGGACGAAGTTTAGAAAGGTTAGTCCTTTTATAAATCATTGTTTGCATACTAGTTATAGTTAAATTTCATACCATTTATTTAACATAATATAACATTTATATTCATGTAACAAGTTTAATTAAAAAATTAACTTAATGTCAGTTTTTTAAACAAAAAAAAATGTATTTTTTAAATTATGAATAATTAGAAATACAAAATAAATTATATTGTTTTATAGAAATAATAAAAATAATCTATATAATAAAATAAAATTCACCAATAGGAATACAAAGTTAGAGAAATAAAAAAATTATAACTTTCTCAATTTTTAATCTGCGAAATTTGTCTTACTTTTTTGTAAAAAGTAAAAAAAAATTTGAAACAAAATTAGAATTTACACTGCACATTGGTGTGGTGTATGTTGCTTGTAGTTATAAAACCAAATATTAATCTTACATACTTGTTGTTTACAGCATTTTTTTAGCTATGGAATATTGCGAACAAGATTTAGCATCATTATTAGATAATATGCAGGCACCTTTTACGGAATCACAAGTAAAATGCATAATGCTGCAAGTTTTAAGGGGATTGCGATACCTACATCATAATTTTGTCGTACACAGGGATCTTAAAGTTTCTAATCTACTAATGACAGATAAAGGATGTGTGAAGATTGGTAAGTTTTTTGAATTCTGTTTATATTTTGACAAACCAGTGAAAAACGAACCAAATAATTCAAAACTAGCAGTGGCAAACCATATTTTTGTTGGGTTTTAGCTAATTACATTCATTATGATTTGTTTTTAATTTCTCTTGTAAAAAGATAAATATTTCCCAAATAAGATTTAAACATACATCTTTTGTTTATGCCATATTTGTGCAGTCCACGTCAGGGCAGTAATAAAAATGTAAAATAATTGAGTATAAAGTAATATAATTTTATAGAGAAGGCATTTGCCTTCTGTATAAAATTATATTACTTTATTCATACGTTTATGTATATGTATTTCTTTGAACAAAAAAATAAGGACACATCTTTGCTAGTTTGACTCTTTATCACCGTACGGCCGTTTTCGCACGTTTAACATACTTATATTAATAAGTATAAAATTAATATTAGCAATAAAATACAACAAATATAACATAAGACTGTAACGGAGAGGACTTAATTAATATGCACATATCAACGTCATGACAGACAACTATGTACTAATATGAACAGCAGACTAACGGCCACGGCTCGCGTGTTTCCGTCGATTATTTTCTTTTATCATGGTGCCAGGATAAAATTCCTGGAAGCCAATATATTGATCCATAAAATATCCCTTGAAGGAGAATATTTATGCGTGTTTTCCATTTAAATCGATGTAAATTGCAGGTTCCTTTGCTGGGTGGCTACATTTTCCCATATAAAGCCATAGAAAATGGAACACGAGTAAAAATGTGTAGTTCTTATAAAAACTGTCCACAAAAATTATAGCACTCTATATCATAAGTTATTTTTAACTTACCCTAGTGGTACGTGTTAGAATCTTTGATAAATACTGTAAAAATATTAAGAAACCCTTTACTTGATTAGAGACTCTTAGGTAAGAGAGATCTTGTTGCATAAACGTATTTTTTATTTGTATATACATGTGTTAAAATGTATTTAGACAAATTAATATTTTTCACTAAAAAGTACAAATTAAAAACACAGTTAATTGGAAAAGGTTTTAATGCACATAACTTCTCGTGTATACAATGATTCTTGCAATCTGATTTAATATTTTCACTCCAGTAACCTATTCAATATTATCCAGTTCATATTTATAAAACAATAAGTTAAACAAATGGGTAATTTGATTTGATACAAAATGGGAATAATTGAGCTAATTGATTATTTTAAATATCTAAAAGTATTTAAATTACCTTCATTTTTTAAATAGTTTCAGTATGTGAAATACTTAGAAATACTGAAATATATAGAATGTACTATAACATTTAAAATTTTACTCGACCGTTGTTTGGGAAGAGAATGAAAATATAAAAAAAGTAATTGAAATTTAAATTAATAAAAACAATAACAACCATAAATAATAAACCTAAAGAATTCACCATCGATCTCATCTGAATTACATTATATAAGCACCCATTTTTTAAAAACTTTTTCACTACAAATTATTTGATTTTCTTGATACTGGTTTCAATACATTTTTAATTAAAAATGGAAAATAGAAAGTTAAAATCTGCTTATATATTTATGATTTTTTTAGCGGACTTTGGTTTAGCAAGATGGTTTGGTGTTCCACTTAAACCGATGACACCTCATGTTGTAACATTGTGGTACAGAGCACCAGAATTATTATTACAAGCTCCAACACAAACTACCAGTGTTGACATGTGGGCAGCAGGTTGCATTTTAGGAGAACTTTTGGGACATAAACCTTTATTGCCTGGACGATCTGAAATTCAACAGCTGGAATTAATTGTTGATTTACTAGGTGAGAGTCTTTTAATACAAACTTTGAATAATAATTTGAATCAAAAGTAAGTTGTGTAAACAGACTTATAATAGGAATTTAACATAAGTATATATCTAGTGATAATAGTAATAGTAATTATTGTAGAAAACAATGTGAAGCATGTTACTAATTTTAGGAACTCCATCTGATGCAATTTGGCCTGGATTTAGTGAATTGCCTGCACTTCAAAACTATACTTTAAAACAACAACCCTATAACAACTTAAAACAAAGGTTTCCTTGGCTCTCGGCAGCAGGCTTACGTTTATTGAATTTCTTATTTATGTATGACCCACGTAAGAGGGCAACAGCTGAGGAATGCTTACAAAGCAGTTACTTTAAGGAACCACCACTTCGTAAGTTTTATATTAATCATGCTTTTAGGGTAATTATTTAATAATACTGTTTACAGCTTGTGATCCAAAACTCATGCCAACATTCCCTCAGCATAGAAATATTAAAAGTAGTAAATCATCCACGTCAGATCAAAATACTGGAGCAGGAGACCAAACCAATAATTTACCGGCAATTTCAGATTTGGTAAGTACAATTTAGTCATAGTAATACATTGACTATTAGTAATTCATAGTTTCTTTTGGGATTGCACCACCTGTAAAGTAACAAAAAGCAGGAAACCAGAAGCATACAAATTAAATATTCAAAGTGCAGTATCAAGGGAAATTTTTTAAGTTTTCCCCAAAAAACCACTATAATATCCAATAAAATAAATATTTGATAAATTAACTAAATTTCATCAGTAGTTTTTTAGTTCTATACAAAATTATGTAATATTACAAATCTTTGAATTATGTCTAAATAAAATATAATAAAATTTAAAAGAAATTAAACACTCAACTAGCTTATTTGAAGGAGATGCTGAAAACAACTACTCCACGGGCAATATGGACCGACTGGCGTTGCATTACATCGGCATCTCCACAGGAGTCGCCACATCGTACTACCTATGGCACTCTGATGAGCGCAAAATAAAAGCGAAACCAGTCAGTGTCTGGTATTTGGTCTCGATGAATGATGTGACGACTCCTGTGGAGATGCCGATGTAATGCAACGTCAGTCGGGGAAAATTGTCCGTGGAGTAGTTGTTTTCGGCATCTCCTTCAAATAAATAAGGAAGATTGTCTTCCTTAAGATAATAGAGGTCACTGCTGTAATGGCACCTGCGGAAAAGCAGGTCGTTATCTGTCTGTCAATTTGACAATAATTGTCAGACAGATAGTAGCACAGGCCCAAAGAGGGCACTACGGTGTGTTTCTCGCCACTACTAACTTAACTAGCTTTTTCCTAAACGTTTCAAGTTGATCCTCAACTCGTCGTCAGTAGAACATTTGTATGATAAAATTATTTTTTTAATTGAAAATATCATGACATCCACTGATCACTATAATACTATTAATTTTCCTGGTAAACAGTTTTTGTTATTTTACAGGGGGTGTAAGCCCAAAAGAAACTATGAATCATGAAAACACACCACAAATAAGTTACAGACATTATTGACTATTAGTATATAGTAGATATTGATAATTTTCATACAATAATTATAGTATTTATTATTTCAGCTTGGATCTATAGTTAAGAAAAGAAGAATGGAGTAATTACATATAATAGTTATGTATTATATTTAGACTGTATATTTTAGAGCAATGAGTGTAATTAAGAGTTTAGGAATATTAGTATAACAAGAATAAATACCTTTTTTACTGTAACTTAATTTTTAGTCACCCTACACTGAATTGATTCTGGATTAAAGTTTGTTACTAAAAGTGTGTAGAACATGGCCAGTTTACCTTCAGCACCTTTCAATATCTTTTGGCAACTGGTTTGTTAATATCTGGTTTAAAATCTACAGTTGTACTCACATATTGTATAATCTGTCATATCTTCATAATTTGATATGAATTTAAATGTTTTAACAGATTTGTGCAGAAAGTTCTATTAACGATACATTAAGTACTGTCGATCTTTAACAGTAGGGGGAACGTTATCACCCTGACCAGTCATTTTTATATTGGTACTTAAAATTGAACACATACAACACAAGAAAGGATTAAAAAAAAAGTGTTAGGATTTCTAAAATATCTTTGTTGCTTCTAAATTTACAGACAATTTTGCCCAATTGCCAGTCGACCCCAATTTGTGCTCCTCCAAATCTCCAATGTCATCGTAAATATAAAGTGTTGTTACATCTACTTTCTTACTTGTTTATGTAAATTATGAGTCAAACCTTACAGATTTTTTTAGTAAGTGTTGTTGGTATTAGTTTTTCTAATGGTGTTGACGTTTTTTGACTGCTTGACATTTTGATTACCTTTTGAACAAACCTTCCTCATTTTTATCATTGAATCTAAATGTATCGGATACCTTTACATACTATGCAGCTGTGACGGGCTTTGCCATGTTTGGTAAATTGTTGCGGTATTACATATCAAAATAAATTTATTTTAAAGCATATATAGACAGACCAGACTGTTGCGATCTGTGAAATCAATGCTGTGCGGGTTTTCATGACTTCCGGTATTTGAAATCTAATAGCCAGATAATGTGTTATTTTTTAAATTTATCTTAATCACTGATTAGATTGGGAAAGATATTTAAATAAGTATTAATATCCGACCAAATATTATATAGACAAATTATAGCAACACAGTTTTGTGACCAACAATATTTAAAACAAAAGCTTTTTGTTTGCATTAGTGCCCAAGCATTTGATCCAATCAAAAAATGCCATTTGAATGTACCGCCTAAATTGTTAAAGATTGTCTGACTTGTCACCAATGGGCGTGGTTTACACCGGTAAATAGCCATGCATAAACGTAGAATCGGCAATCGCGAGAGGGATCCTCAATGATTTTACAATTGTTTTTTAATAGTAAATATTAAATACCATTATAAATATTATAGTAAATATTATACACATATGTGTATAAATTATTGTTCTTGAATATGTAAATCTTAAACTTTGTATTTACTAAAATAAAATATACTAATTTGTACTTTTAGTTTTATAATTATTATTTTCACCCCTTAAAACATAGGGTGCATTCCAAATTGTACATCAAACGCATCTGCTGCAGTGTGACATAAAAGCGTTCCGTTTAGCAGATGCGTGTGATGCGCTCATGCATTTCGGAACGGCTTTTGACACTTTGACAGTTATTTTTGTGGACAATTTATAATTTATTTAAATTCGTGATGGAGAAACTAGCAAAATTTCGGGCATTCTTGTTCTTGCAAAAGAATTTATTGAAACTAGCAACACCACACCGCAGAATTAGTTCCCTTCCTTCCAAAAGTTTAAAAAATGAGGTTAAGTTGCCCGCAATGCATAAACGCATCACCTCGTACACGATGCAGCTCCTGCGTGCTACGAAGCCAAAAGTAGGAGGAGCTATGGATGCTACGACGTGCAGAATGCATGAATTGGAACGAACGTAGGAAGCAAAATGTGCATAATGCGCAATTCGAAACGCACCCATAGCCGCCCATGCCGTTTGGCACTGTGACAGGAAATTTCTTTAAATTGAGGTTGTGTTTTTTGTTATTCTTGGAAACGATTATTTTATATACTGACAAATAGGCAATTACTTATCTATACATATTTGATCGAAGGTATTAATCAAATAACATACCTTTATTAAATTAAAGTTATATGGTTTGATATGTGGTTATATAGCAACTATAGTAAAACTAGCACAACTAGTTTTAGAAAACTCCATAATACCCACAATAAATTTCCACATACCGGTGTTTTACAGATATGTTGATGACTGTATAACCCTCATACCACGAAATAAGGTTAACTAACATCACAGTATAATATTATACTGTGCTAACATACTCAATCTATTCAACTCATATAACAACAAATTACAGTTCACCATGAACAAAATAATAGTAAATTTCCTAGACCTAACCTTAGTAAGATCACATAACACAATTAAGACTTAATGGTGTACAAAAAATACTTGGTCAGAATAATACATTAACTTTAATTGAAACCATCCCATCTCCCAAAAATCAAGCATGGTGATAGGCCTGGCAGATCGGGCAATCACACTTACTGATCCGGAATACAGGCACGAGACAATAAAACAGGCAAGAACTACACTGGAAAAAACAACTATCCTTCCACATTTGTTAACAAAATTTTCAAAAAACGCATAAACAAATTCTACCACCAAAACAGACATATTTCACCCAATATGACAAAAATCAAAACACATCCATATCATATGTCGAAGGACTATCACAACAGATAAAAAAAACTAAAAAAACAGCAGAAAAATAGAAGGAATTGTTATTAGATTTTACGAATAGTATAAGCATGTATGAGTAATGGATGAAAGATTAGAGATTAAGAATTAAGTAATATTCATAAAAGGGAAAATAATTAAGCTAAATTAGAATTGACAATTAAAAATCGAAAATTGTTTCAATTTAACAATTAATAATAAATTTCAGTGTTAAATTTGAAAAATCAAGTTTTTTTACTTGTTTTTTCAAGAATGCGTTCAAAATAATTTAAATAAAATAAAAAAGGAAAGATACTTTGACAGAAAATAAAAAATATATAAGAAGCAAAATATAAGGTAAATATGAAATCATTAATTTGGCGCCAAACATAAATTATATATTATTATATATAATTCCATTTTCAAATAAGGAATTTTTTATCTTTTCCAAAAGATCAAAAATCGGGCAAGTGCTTGCCTTTACTTAACCATCTTACATCGGTATGTAAGATAAGATCAGTTTGGAAAAATTCGTCCTTTTTGACAAGGATTGATTAAATAATTTGTGTGATAAAAGATTTGCTCCAATTTTCTTAATTATTTTAACATTCATAACATGTTCAGAGGATAATATTGTCACGACCGTGACTAGAGAACACAAAACATAGCACTTCAGGGTTCAGTCAAGAAGGTTTTTTTACTAAGTCAATAATGCGACAATATCAACATTCAGAACATCCAAATAAATAAAGTGGCCAAGTACCATACATACAAAATAAACAATAAAATAAAACTTACCCAAAGGTCACAATTTCTAAGAGGGGCCGCTACAGAGTACTGACTGAATACTGACTCCCTTTGGAGTAAAATAATGACAGCTTTCAGAGTCCAATCAAGACTGCCTCTCCACCATCCCCAATTTTGCCTTTTATACAAATTATTTGCTTACATTTTGAAAATCATTGGGAGTGGTGGAGCTTTAATGCATGTCAATTATCAATTTAGAGAGAGATGCATATAACTCTACCATTCATTGAACCAGATGCATTTGTAATTGGACCTCTTATATCCTTTTTAATTAACTATTCAACAGAAATGTGTTTAACTATTTTACTATTAATAATTTTATCTGAATGTTTAATGCTTTTATATACAAGGTGTAATCAATTTGCCAGAACAAATATTTTTTAATATAATTTATGAATAATTATTTGAATCTTAATTTCTTAAATTTGGATCATCCTGCTATACATAGTTGGCAATTTAGTGCTTTGAACAAACCCTGAAATGAAATGAGAACGACATCCGACAATTAGTGATGTGTGATGTGTCGAACCCACTATTTTTAAATTTTTATATAGTCATAGTCATGCAAATGCAAAATAAAATTAAACAATAAATCAAAAAAATAAAGATACTTAATATATGCAATATTTTTAATAAACTTAACCTCATTAATTAATTAATACATTCTTTTTTGTAGTGTGGTTTGATACAGAAAGCACTAAATTTTTAAAAAATTCCAACTGTGGCACCTTTTCGGTGCTTTCTGGTACCTTTTTGAACATTCAGCAGTGCTTTTGTGCCAGATGAATTTTGCAACCCTGCTGTTATCTCATATTGTTATCAATATTTTGGCACATAATGATTCTTGATGTATTCAGTGATACCACAGAATGTTCGGAAACTATTTGTCTTTCTTGCAATGAGAAATAAATACATTATTGTAACCTACCATTGACAACTTGTGTAAAGGCATATTAAGTAATTTCTGTTCATAATTTTTAAAGATATATTATAAAGATCTTCACCCCTTGTTCGCTCTGACATCAACTTTATTAAAATCACTGAATACCATTCTTATCATTACTGCCAATTGTGCTGTATCTGATATATCTGTTGACTCGTCTAATTGTAACGAGAAATACTCACCTTCTTCCAAATCATTTTTCAACTAACTTTGTAAATCTGTTGAAATCACCTGGATTATTCTCGTATTTGTATCATTTGATAATGGTAAATCTTGTATTGCTGAAAAAGGCTTCTTTAACTTCACTTCCTAAAAATGGTTTTATAATATATTAAATTTTTAAATAAATAAATCAAATAACCATAGATGATTATTAAATTAAATAAGAAATTTTAGTTGTAGACATTTGATCTTTATGTGCATGTTTTTAACTTTTTTTGTCTGCTATTTTTAGAATATTAGTTATTAGATTTATTATTTTTATTATATTAATAATTTTTAGTGAATTTCTCAGTGGCAAGATTTTAAAATCCAGTTAAGCACACCTTCGTGGGCTTAACCACAAGAAAATAGTTCAAGCACAAGGTTGAAAACTCCTGCTCTACAATCTAGTCGTTTCAAAAGGTAATAAGTTCCAATGACCAATATCACGACTATAATGGTTGTGACGCTGCTGATGATGAGGAAATGGTCTCGGATTGAGTGCTGATTTTCTTGTGAGACTTCTTTTAAATGTTTTTCCTCTGCTTTTAGGTTGTCCAGTTAGTCAGAGTGAATAAGCACTGGTTCTCCTGAATATCAGAGATTTGATGTTATATTATCAAATACAGAAATTGATTTCGTGTAAGTAGACAATATGGTGATGTCATCACCTGTAACTTGATAGCCTTTGTCAAGATGTTTATTTTTGTTTTAATGATGCAGTCCGGGGATATTTGAATTATCCCTGTGGTATTTAATAGAACCATAGCCCACGTATTAACGTGGGCTAAGATAGAACATCTTCTCTAACACCATTACATAACATTGCAACCTTAACCTATGTACCTTAAATATTGAGATATTTAAGGTACAATGAGCATTATCACTAAGGTCCGTATTAACAATAGTTGGTTACTGTTACTTAACCGATAGTTAAGTAACTATAAATTTAGAATGTGCATAATTGTAGATAAAATCTTAAAGAAATTTACAATTTAAACTTGTAATTAGTAAACTGATCGTTAAAATACATTGTGAAACCGGCCATTAGTGGGATACTTCGTATATCCCTATATAAGTGGAATTGTGCTTATTAATATATCATAAAATAAAGGGAATACAAATATTTAAAAAATATTTATTGCTTTCCAACTACATAATAGGGCAGATAGCAAAATGCAAAGTATACTTAAAATTATTAAAATAGTAATTAATATCATCAAAGTCCATATTATTATGACTACTAAAAAATCATAGTACTTAATTAGTTAAAATGATCGAAGTTAAACAATATATTACTACTGACGAGGGGGCATAAATCCATGTTGGGGAGAGGGTTGTGTAAAACCTTTAGAATAAGGATTTCCTTGAGCTGAAGTTGGATAAACATATTGTTGCTGCTGAGGATATGGGATGCTACCTTGTGGTTGATTTGTATATGTATTTGAACTGGGTACTTGAGAACTATCCATAACTTGGGGAACATATCGCCTAAAAATGTATAGTAAAATGTTAGAAGATATTAACAGTTTAGTAGATCACTACTAAACTGTTAATATATGAAACATCTCCTTCAAATAGATTAACAGTTTGTTAGTATGTAACAAAATTGTCTTTTGTATGATCATTGACAATCACATTTTTTTTTTGCTTTTTAAATTCTGATATTTTTATGTATTTCACTCTAAATACTATTTACTGTATTTTGAGAATTTTTTTTAAACTGCTATCTTATTTTTGTTTTTGACAAATATTAAAATTTCTTAAATTTGATCACAAGTAAATAAAATAGACCTTTATTTCTAACAAGATTACACTTAGTTATGGAAAAAACATAGTAACAAACCAGCAAGTTAGAAAATAATTTGCATTTAATTAATCTTTAACACACATCTTACCAATAATACAAAATTAACTAACGATGATTAATGCCAACTAACAATATTATTTAGGGAACTGGTATTTATTTATTTGAAGGAGATGCCGAAAACAACTACTCTACGGGCAATATGCCCCGACTGGCGTTGCATTACATCGGCATCTCCATAGGATTCGCCACATCGTTCATCGAAACCAAATACCAGACACTGACCGGTTTCGTGGTTATTTTGCGCTCATCATAGTGCCATACGTAGTGAACTCGATGAACGATGTTGCGACGTGATTGCCTAATGGGCATCGTGAATGTTAGTAGTGGTGAGCAACACACCGTAGTGCCCCCTTTGGGTCTGTCTATGAGCGCAAAATAAGCGCGAAACCGGTCAGTGTCTGGTATTTGGTCTCGATGAACGATGTGGCGACTCCTATAGAGATGCCGATGTATTGCAACGCCAGTCGGGGCATATTGCCCGTGGAGTAGTTGTTTTCGGCATCTCCTTCAAATAAATAAGTAAGATTATCTTCCTTAAAGACAATAGAGGTCACTGCTGTAGTGGCACCTGCGAAAAAGCAGGTCGTTATCTGTCTGTCAATTTGACAATAATTGTCAGACAGATAGTAGCACAGACCCAAAGAGGGCACTACGGTGTGTTTCTCACCACTACTAACTGGTATTGATATCACATAATATATGTGAAGTAATGTTAATATTATTGCATAATAAAAATCAAACTACATAAAACATTTGGCTTGACATTATCAACATAAAAAGTTCTCTAATCTAGGTATTAAAAAATTACCTTGTTTAATAGAAATAATTATGAGGATAAATGATCATTATTTACATTAACCAATAATTAATTTCTTGCTACTGAATTTAAAATCATCGGTATTTATAGGAACTATGCATGAATACAAGTCACTGAGCTATTATCGAAGGGAGATTTTGTCTCATGGTCAAAACGGCTTGACAACCAGCTGATGCGCATAAATCAACAATTAATTTTTTCAGCATTTTTGTTTTATAAGTTTAAATATATCTACAATATATTTATACAATAGTTTCGAGTAGTTAACATGACGGTTATACCAGAGGTGTTGATATGAAGAAATCATGATATAACGGATTGGGAAATTAATTACAAGTAGTTATTTAATTTATTAATATCTAATTAATTGCTTGAATAGTACCTAATAGATTAGAGTGACTAAGTCGCATACTCCATGGCTCACCGATACTTTAAGAGAAATGATTGAGTTAAGGAATGAGGCTTTTCTAAAATATAGAAACAAGCGTTCAAATATTGTTGGGAATATTACAAAGGTCTGAGAAACTACATAAGTGGTGCAATTCGTAATGAAAAAAAGCTTATCTAATCTTCACTCTACAAAACAAAAACAGTAAATCTATTTGAAATTCATTAAAATCTTTGGATATCATTTGTAATAATAACTGTGGTGACAACCGAAAATTTAAGAAATATTAATACCATAAATGAGTACTAATAACAAAACTCCTGGTTCCTACCAATGGCCAGATGAAGTTAGCGCGGATAAATATGCTACGTCCATGTCTACTTCTATTAATTCTTTTTCATTTACTGAAGTCACTGCTCAAGATGTTGCAAAACATATAAATTCGATAGAGTCACTCCTGTGGTAGTCACATGATTTCGTTAACTATGATTAATTTAATTAGTGAGTTCTTGTTAAGCTATATTACGTATATAATTAACAGGTCTATTCTAATATCTATTTTTCCCGACGCCTGGAAGTCAGCTAATATTATTTCTCTAGCTAAAAAGTCTAACCTTACTGAGTTAAGTCATTTAAGACTAATTAGTATCCTACCTACTCTTTCAAAAGTGTTAGAATCTGTATTGAAAAAACAGATTTCCCAATATGTATTTCATAATGGTATCATACCTACTACTCAATCTGGGTTCAGGCCTCAGCATAGTACCAGTACGGCTCTCTTACATATCACAGGCGATTTGATGAAACTCACTTATGCCACCGAGATCACGTGTCTTATTTTACTTGATTACAGCAAGGCCTTCGACACCTTGGATCATGATATACTCTACAATAAGCTTTTGTATCTCTCGACATTAAAATTGGAGATATGACTATAAATGCTGTTACAGAATGTAAAAATTTGGGTATTTGGTCAGACAAAAACTTAAGGTTTTCCAAGCATATAAATTATTTATATCAGTCCTCGTATATTATTTTAAAACAAGTTTTTCCTCATACAGACACTACGAGCCCTAACAACTATATATTGGGACAAAATAAAATATGAGTAAGTACATGCATAATTCAGGTGTTTGATTATTAATTTTATTTTTTTAATAACTATAATAATAAAGCTGAATAAGCAATGATTTAAATGATAAATAATCACAAAACATAAATATTATTTCTTTATAACGAACCTTATAACATGTAAGAGTGATCAAAATGTGTGAAAAACCAGTGACAACTAAATATTGGGACAGTATAAACTAACTGCCAATAATGAAACGAGATAAGACAGGTAGGCAGGGAAAACAATGCAGCCGGGGACTACAAGAAACGTCAGTTTATTCTGCAGTTAAATTTCTTATCGTATTGAGTGAATCATTGCATTTATAGAATAAAATGGTACGTGGTATCTCTACAAATTCAAAAATTCGTGAGTTGGTGCTTAAAAATTATTGCGGCAATAAAACAGTACGTGAGGTGGCGGACGAACTTAAGATTCCTAAAACTACAGTTTGGAATATAATTAAGCACTATGGAGAAACCGGAAGTATCCTAGTTAAAAAAGGTAAAAGTCCGGGTCGTCCAAAACTAGTTTCTGATAGGAATAAGAAAGTATTAGTAAAAGTATGCAAAAAAGGCCGAAGAAATACTGTAAGGCAAGTTACTGCTGAATGGAATCACGAAACTGGATTAAATTTGTCAAGGGAATGCTGTCGCAAGTGGATACATAAATGTGGATTAATATTTTATAAGGTTGAATTACAGGTAACAATTTAAAAGTACATTTACAAAATTTATATTTTCTCATAGGCAAAAGAAAAGCCACTCTTAACGGCAAAACAAAAGCAAGCCAGGCTCACATGGGCAAAATCTAAACTGTCTTGGTTGGTAGAAGATTGGTCCCGAGTAATTTTTAGCGACGAATCAAAATTCGACGTACGTGTTGGTGATTACCGAAAACTCGTGATTCGCACTAAATATGAGGCTTTCCACAAGGATTGCTTAAAACGTACGGTAAAATTTCCTAAAGGAGTGATGATTTGGGGTTGTATGGCAGCTTCTGGATTAGGATGCTTTGAATTTATTGAGGGCACTGTGAATGCTGCAAAATATCAACAAATACTTCAAAACAGCTTACTATCAAGTATCGTGGAGTTAAATGTGGGCGAAAATTACATTTTTCAGCAGGATGGGGCGGCCTGTCATACGGCCAAAACCACAAAAAAGTGGTTTGGAGACCACAACCTAAATGTTCTTTCTTGGCCTTCCAACAGTCCTGACCTTAATGTCATTGAAACAGTATGGCATAAAATGAAACAGACATTAAGGAACAACCCACAACGGACATTACCAGACCTTAAAGCCAAAATAGAGCAGATTTGGAATGGTTTTACCCCTGAACAGTGCAGATCCTTAGACGAGTCAATGCCCTACCGAATTCGAGCGGTCATAAAGTCTAAGGGTGATGTTACTCCATTTTAGAAATAAAAATTCACACTATGTCCCAATATTTAGTTGTCACTAGTTTTCTCATATTTTGATCATTCTTAAGTGTTATAAGATTTGTTATTAAGAAATAGTAATAATGTTTTGTGATTATTTATCATTTTAACCATTGCATCAGTTGGTTTAAAGCAGTACAACGATGTGGGTGTGTTTATTTCAGTCTCTGTGATAAACTTCCAACCTATTATAAAATTAGTGATTGTTTTTAAGCATAGTGAGAAAATTAAGTATATAAGGCTACAAGGTGTGTCAGGGTTTTTTCCCTGAAACAGAAACTAGAAGGAAACAGTTAATTACTTAGTTTTATAGTTAAGAAAATTACACTGATAAAAGCCGAGGTACTCGACTGGCCTCTGGCTTTTTGTGCGGTGAGATAAATTTAACACAAAAAATAGAAAGGAAGGAAAAAACTGAAATGAGTAAATGTACTAAATGTAGCAAGAAAACAAAGGAAAATTATGATTGTGATAGTTGTAGACGGTGTTTTTGTATGGATTGCTCAGAATTAACAAGTGAAGAAATTAGATGCATGACTTTAAGAAAGCGAAAACTGATATTTCTATGCAATGACTGTGAACATGGATTACGAAAGATTCCAAGCCTATCAAAGGAGATTGAAGAACTAAAGGTTGCTATACAGGAGATAAAGAAACAAACGTCGGGTGTTAATAATTTTTCAAATATGGAAGTAATCATGGAAGAGATACAAGAAAGGCAAAATAGGTCCCGTAACTTAATTATGATAAATATTCGTGAATCATCTGAAGGAAACAAAATGAGTCGACTTACTGATGACACCAACACAGTTAGAGAAATTTTATGTGAAACAGGAATTGATAATAATTTTCAGTGTCGAATTCAAAGATTAGGCAAATTTGATCCCCAGAAAAGCCGTCCATTAACACGTTGACTGCCACCGGCCATTTGTTAAGTCCGACTCCGGACGCCACAATTTGTAAACTACCTTATACAATAGGAAAAAGTAAAATTATGAATTTTTCATACTGTATGTGACAAAAAAATTTTTGTTTTTGCAAAAAAACATCGCCCGAATTATCTCGTAGTTGGCCCTGTGAGAGACGAAACGCTTGCTTGCGCCAGCTACGGGTTATCTCGTATCGCCCCCTCCATCAATTTCTTATAGCTGCGTATTGTCTCAGCGCACGCAACGAGTTGAATCTTGCATTATATTAGAATCATTCAGTTTTATGCGAGCTGCAAGAACGGCAGCATACACAACCAAATATGTCGGAAAAACGAAATCTAACTGAAAGAGAATTAGAGCAATATGCGAATATGGATGAATCTGAGTGGGAAGACTTTTTAGGGGACAATTCAGATATTGACGAAACTTATGAATCGTCAGATACAAGTTCACAAGATACTGAGCCTGAAGACAATGTACTCCAAGAAAATGAAGCCGAAGAAAATGAAGAAGTAATTCAGCCGCAAAGTACGAATACTAAGCAAATAGTTTCTTGGTGTCAAGTTGAGCAGGATCCACCTGAATTTGATTTTGTAGAGAATTGTGGCTTGCAATTCGACCCCCAAAATTTGACTATTCAAAATTTGGTTGACCTTTTTTTCACAGAAGAATTTTTAAATCACCTTGTTGTGCAAACTAACTTGTATGCCAATCAAGAAATAGGAAAAAGGGGGCCAATCAGAAGGTATTCACGATTTACTCATTGGAAAAATGTTGACAGTGCAGAAATAAAAATTTTTCTTGGTTTATTACTGCATATGGGGCCTTGCACACTTCCAAGTATTGAGCATTATTGGAGTACCGATATTCTATACAAAATGTCATTTTGGAGTTCAATTAGCCGTAACAGATTTCAGCTGATTTTACGTTTCCTACACTTTGCTGATAATTCTCTAGACAGCAACGACAGACTCTATAAAATAAGGCCAGTGGTGAATCACTTCAATAAAACAATGCATGAGAAATATGTTCCCGACAGAAGTTTATGTATAGACGAGTCCATAGTACTTTGGCGTGGACGACTGTTCTTCCGACAATATATCAAAAATAAAAAGCAAAAATATGGTGTTAAATTTTACGAGCTGTGTGAGTCAAATGGGATGGTCCTGAGAATCAAAATATATTGCGGCAAGTCGGAAACATCTACTGAAATGGGCCATGCATCAGATGTCTTTGAATTAATGGAAGACTACTTGGACAAAGGTTACATACTTTTCACAGATAATTTTTACAACTCTGTCCCGCTAACGAAAGCACTCACTGCTAGGAAAACATACGTCTGTGGGACCCTCAGATCAAACAGAAAAGGCCTATCGAAAGATTTGATAACAAAAAAATTAAAAAAAGGGGAAGTTACATGGTGCAGAAATGACTCAGTTGTTCTGTGCAAGTGGAAAGATAAAAGAGAAGTCCTAACTATATCCAACATGCATAAAGTACAGTGTGTTGAAGTACAAAATAGAAATGGAAAAATATCTATAAAACCGAATATTATCAAAGACTACAACAATGGAATGTTCGGCGTTGACCGATCCGACCAAATGTTGTCTTATTATTCCGCTTTGCGAAAAACCATTAGATGGCCTAAGAAAATATTTTTGCATATAATTGAAATGTATACAGGGCGCCCTATTTCTTGACCCGTTGCATGGGTAACTTTTTTATTAGTAGAGATACAAAAACGCTTAAATGAGCAAATTAGTGCAGTTTCGTATTAGTAATTCTACGGTAAGGCGAAAAATTATATACGGGGGAAGGTTGAAAAGTTATTTACAAAAAACGAAAAATCCAACTTTTCTATTATCCCTCGTAGCTCGTTCATTTGAAGAGTTAGAGAAAAATGCTTCACATGTTTTTTGCAGTATTTTTCATGTAACATGACATGCACTTGCTACTTTTTATATATCTCTTAAAATGGTTGAGAATCACAGTAAAATATATTTTTTTTAAATGTAATGAATAGGTGGCTGTGACATTAACCGAAAGTCCCCTTTTTTCTCTTTCAGATGATATAACATAGTCCATATTTTATCCTTACAAAGTAATAATAATCGTTGTTTTTAAAGAAAGTTTATTGTCACATCAAGAATGCTATGGATTATGGAACAAAAGAATGTTTTGAGAACAGAAATTATTAATTAATTAATTATATTAAAGTAAATGTTCGAAATGACCACCATCCTGTTGGATACATAGTAAGCAACGTTTCTGGATACTTCTTAAAACATTATTTATTGTATGTCCATGTATGCTTCTAATTGCATCTTGAATCCTGACTTTTAGATCCTCTATATCTAGAGGAGCTGTCACATAAACTTTATCTTTCAATAACCCCCAAAGAAAGAAATCTAAGGGGGTCAAATCAGGTGTTCGCGCTGGCCAGTCGATATCCATTCTATTTCCTATAACATTATCAAACTGTTCATGTAAATATTGTTTTACCTCTCGCGGGAATTATGCGCAGGTGCTCCATCGTGTTGGAAGTATTTAAGATTTCTAAAAATATGAAGTGGTAATTCATTTAAATATTCCTCTGTTAGAGTATTCCTTAGAAAATGAAGGTAATTATTCGCATTCAAATTATCTTCGTAAAAATATGGGCCAATAATTTTGCCACAAAAAATTCCACACCACACATTTATCCCAAATTGACGTTGATTTCTTCTTTCAGAAACAAGATGTGGATTTTCTCGGCACCACATTATGTTATTATGGCGGTTAAAAATACCATTGTTGGTAAATCTACTTTCATCACTGAATAAAATCTTTTTCCAGAAGTCTAGATCCTCTTCGCATTTTGAAATGTACCATCGACAAAATGTTATCCTTCTTTGATTATCAGCTGGATATAAAGTATTGCATATGGAATAATGATAAGGCTTTAAATTGTTACCTTTTAAAATAGCTCTTACAGTTTCCTTGGAAGTGTTGCAGTGATGTGCAATTTCTGCAGTTGAAGAATCAGGTTTAAAATTTACATAAGCCAAAACATTTATTTCAGTGTCTTCATTGAAGTTTCTTTCATCCTTAGGCTTTGAAAAAGAACCGTATAATCGTATATTATTTTCCAGCTGTCTAAATATTCTATGATGGGGTTGTCTTCGTTCCATGTAAGTTTCAAAATAAAGATTCGCTGCAGCTTGTGCATCTCGATTTTGGTTATAATAACAAAATGGCATATCATTTTTCTCTTCGTTGGTGTACATATTTGCAACACTATTATTTTGTATGCAGTATTAATAATAAACAATAAACTACTTAACAAAAACTAAAAATGTCACTTATGATCTGTCAATAATTAAATGCCAACTAGACGTTTTTAAAAATATCAGGAATCTTATTTTTTGTTTTATTTCCATAGCATTCTTGATGTGACAATAAACTGTGAGAGATACTGCCTATAAAGAATTTAAGAAAAGCTTATTGCAGACTGAGAAGCAAACATTTTGGAATCAGTACAAATCATTCAGAAATCAAGTAGTTGACTTGTTGGAAAGGAAAAAATCGTTTTATTTTGAAAACAAAATAGATTCTTATAGGAATAATTCCAAAAAGATTTGGAAAACTCTTAAAGCTATAATAAAAAATGATAGTAATACGTTTACTAATGATGCGATTGTTTCCTATGACAATAATTCAACAATTAGAGTTAAAGGGCAGGGTGAAATTGCAGAAAATTTTAATAAATATTTTGTTTCAAGTATTAATGATATAGTGTTGTCTATACCCCATATGCCACAGGTCAATGATTCAGCCAAAGAAATTGCTTTACCACCAAGTTTTGGTACATTTAAATTATTAAACATAAAACTGTTAAAAAACATCATAAGTAGATTAGATAATAAAATGAATATAAATGAAGTATTAAGTTCAGGATTAATAAATAAAATAGAAAGTCTTCACCCAGTTATTTTAAAATTAGTAAATCTATCATTACATACAGGCATTATACCAAATAAATTGAAAATAAGTAAAGTTATACCAATAGAAAAAATAAAAAATGCAAATGAGTGCACTAATTTTAGGCCGATAAATACACTTCCCTCTATTGAAAAAATTCTTGAAATAGCTGTATGTGACCAATTAACGGAATACTTTAATGATACAAACCTTTTCATTCCTTTTCAATCTGGATTTAGAAAGTGTTATTCGTCTGAAACATCTTTACAGATGACCATATCAAACTGGATTCAAAATATAGATGAAGACAAGTATATTGTTGCTACTTTTCTTGATTTTAAAAGGGCGTTTGAAACCATTGATAGAAATATACTATTGAAAAAACTTAAATCATATGGATTGCATGGCACTGTACTTGCCTGGTTTGAAGATTATTTAAAAAATCGAAAACAAGAAACTAGAATTAACGACACCTATTCAGAACCTATTGTTAATAACTTTGGAGTACCACAGGGCAGTGTTCTGGGACCAATTCTGTTTATAATTTATTTGAATGATATTGTGAAATATAGTAATTCGGATTTTGTACACCTCTTTGCTGATGATACTCTGTTTGCCACAATGGACACTGACCTCTGTAAAGCAGTTCATAAAATGAATGAAGACCTTGCAAATATTGAAATATACTTAAATAGTAATAAATTAAAATTAAATACTGAAAAAACTAAAGTAATGATTCTTACAACTAAATATAAATATTCTAAAATTAATTTAAACAATTTTAAAATTACTTTTGCTAATACAGATATAGAGTTTGTAAATAAAATAAAATACTTGGGTTTTTACTTAGATAATACGTTAAGCTTCAAAGAACACTTCTCATACATAAAAAATAAGATATTAAAAAAACTGTACTTTTTCTCAAGAATATCTAATAATCTGTCTATCATGACGAATATTACTGTGTACAGGTCAATTGTTCAACCGCATTTTGAATACTGCTCAAGTATTTTGTACTTATTTGACAATAATATGAAAAGACAGCTACAGGTTTTGCAAAACCGAGGGATGAGGATTATTTTACGGTGTAACAGATATACACATAGTTATTTGATGCTTGATGCGTTACAATGGATGTCAGTCGAAACTAGACTAAAATATTTTGCATTAATTTTTATACACAAAATTATTAATAAGCAGTTGCCATCATATTTTGAGCCATTTGTAACGTATAATAATGAAATTCATGATCATAATACTAGAAGCGCGAATTGTTTATATGTAGCCAGAACTAATAGTTCAAAAGCACAGAAAACGTTGTTCTATAATGGATTTAACGAATATAATTCTCTCCCACAAGATATAAAAAACTGTGTATCTATAAACGTCTTTAAACGTAAACTTTGTAATTTTCTCAAATAATTTGTTTTTCTTATTTTGGAAATTTTTAATAATTGTGTAAAGTAGTTATTAGTTTCTTGTTATAAAATCTTATCTTTAGTTGGTTAACTTTAGTTATTAAATACTGCTGCGACAGATGTATATGTATTGTGTACTTTGCGTATAGATTAGGTACTTCCTATTTAAATAAATTACTTACTTACTTACTTACTTGCTTATTCAGCATTATTAATATGATTATTCAAAAAATAAATTTAACAGTCAAATACCTGAATTATGCATATATTTTATTTTGTCCCAATATATAGTTGTTAGGGCTCGTAAGACATCACAATTAAAACTTAGTCTCTTTAATGCTCTTGTAATCTCAATAATCTCCTACTGTGACTGCATCTATGGTATTGCACTTCTCAAAACGGATTGAGACCGATTGCAAAGAATTCAAAATTCCTGTTTTATATTCATGTTTGGGATAAGACACTTTCATAGAGGTATTCTCAGATTAACCATGTAAAATAAATAACAGCGGGAGAAAAATGTTCACGAAATGAAATATAATAAAATAAACAAATCCCACTGCATGCCATTGGTTCCTTACAGTTTTTGACGGACCGAAATATGCCGAAAATGCACGATACAACGACTCGTGACTTCATATTTGTTTTGAAGTTTTGTGAACGTAAATTTTTTTAAGTATTTTATGTGATATAAGTGGTCATCAGTGAATAATCTAGGCTGTGTTATAGATTTTTAGTTTGTGGAAAACCTTTGTGGACAGTGAAATGACTATTAAGTGCATGGTTTTCCATAAATCGGGCAAAAAAGGTGATGGGAGATCGTTCCACCGGTAAGTAAACAATGCTGACCATAGACGTATCATTCGTTAGGAATTCAACTTACGTATATTATTCATGGGTAATATGAGTAATATAGATAATATTATAGTTTTATATTGTATATTTTCTATGGATAATAGCAAAGTCTACATATTACAATATATGTAGACTTTGATAATAGTTTCTGATCCTGATAAAAAATTATTTGGAGACGATGAAATTTTTATCGTTTTTCTTTCCGATAATTTTATGTCTTGTGAAGGTTAATAATGAAATAAGGAAAATTTCAAATGTTTTTACCCCTCTTTGAAAAAAAACCCCGAATAATTTAAAATATAGATAAGAGTATTAAATGTAGTTTTGATTTAGAATGGGAAGTGAATTCCGAACCGAAAAAAAATGTATTTTCTTCTTTCACCCAATTTCTTACTATCACTTTCAGGTTTTTAGTAGGTATAAAGTATTATGAATATCTTTATATTATATCGCTTGGGTATTTGGCCACAGTTCTGAACAAAATAATAACATTTTGAGTAAACAGTATGTACTCCTCGCTAAAAGATCCGTTAAAGTTTTTTTTTAATTTGACTAATCAATTCTCATACGGAAAGATGTATAAATATCATAAAACATAGTACACACTTTAAGTTAAAATAGCACTAACATTTCGGAGACTTCACTGTCAGAAGAATGTATTGTGTTGTATAGTTCTATGATATTTATGTATCTATATTTAAAAAAAAACTCTAACAGACTCTTCGGTGCAGAGGTTTATTTTCTTCCTTTTTTATTAGTGTTTTTCTGAATTGTAGGAAAATAGCTAAATAAAGTATGTATTGCGTATTATGTTATATATACCTACACATTAGGTTTTGTAGATGTTAGGTGTTTTTTTAAATCGTCAGGGTACTTTACGTTGTTAAAAACACCTTTAAAAACATTAATAAACCCTCTTATTTTGAGAAATACTGGGCGCCACTGGTAGCTATTTACAAACAGTTAAATAAACACTCCCCCCTTTCATAAATTGTTGTTTATTAGATGGACAGGCATATTAATGCTTTTGGTATTGCTGTTACTTATCTTTTACATGGTTAATCTGAGGAGGTATTAGTAAAACTATCTATAATTCTCATGATTTAAAACTGGACAAATTACGTAAATTGCATTTGTTATGTATCACTCACAAAATTTTGAAAACGAATATTCCATCGTATTTATTTAACAAGATACATAAACTGCATAAATCTACTTCTAATTTTAAAACCCGTCACTCTAATCTACTAGAAATACCTCGCCACACCTCTGCCTTGTTCACTAGAAGCTTTACTTATAATCCACCTAAACTAAATAATAGTTTAGCTCCCGAGTTTCACAATTATTCTATAATTAATTTCAAAAAGTAATTTAAAGGCATTCGGTTGATTACGTCTTGATTTATATGTTCTCATTCTGGTACTTCTCTTTGCATTATATTATTATTATTATCACCATGATCACCATGTGTACCTATCACTTCGTCACAGCATATCTAAGGTTGGAGGTATTTCTCTTTATATATGTCGTATATTAATATCTTTTACATTTTTGTTGTTGTTGTTGTATGATATAGCCACTTGTTGCACTTGTTACAATTGTCATTTGTTATGATTTCTTAACTAGGGTTAAGTTGAAAAGCAGTTGTACTGACACTTCGCCCTATCCATTTGCATTTAATTTATATATTATTATTTGATGTGGTAAATAAAGACAATTTATTATTATTATTATTAATAGTACAATGCATTTTCATTCTAAATTTTCTAAACACCCGACCTAACAGAAAGTCTGTGTTCAATTTATACACAGAAGTTCTTGAAAACTTTATGAAATACAGTGTTCTGTGTTTCAAGCACTTTTGTGATTTATACATTGACTACTAAACTTGAAAATACTATGTTCGCTTAAAAAATAGTGGAGTATATCAATCATGTTTGATTCCTTATACAATTATTGACAGACTAATATATTTAAAAAGTTTTCTTTTTAATTTGCTTTTATGGAAAAGGTGGTAAACCCAAAACAAGAATCCAAGCGTTACAAGTCATAAAGGATCTACAACATTATTTGCGAGAAATTTAAAAAAGTATATACAATTTTGATGTATCTCAGCATAGGTTACACTAGTGTGATTTACTGTGGTTACATAATTACAAGGAAAATAATGTTTTTGAGCCTTTAATGTCATATAACCAATTTTATATCTGATGAAGTGCACCGATAAGATTCTTGTTTCGAGTATAATTCTACTTTATTATAAATTAAAGTTATAATTACTGATGTTTTACTAATTTTACTCTTTACTGATTTTTGGTATTATGTATGTTTTTGAACATTGATATTTTCTCATCAAGCAACGTTGAGAACCGATTTAGCTGAATAGACTACATGCTCAGGGAAAGACTGGTAAGTACATCAATACTGGGGAAAACGTTAGTGGTTTAGGTTGAAAGAGGGTATTGGCATTATTCTGTCACTACTAGTGTAAACCGAAGTGGTGAGCCATGTTTCATTTTATTTTGAATAGTTTTCAACATTTTGAACTTTAAAATACATCTTCACAAAAAATAAAATTGATTACATCCGTGGATATGTTTTGTGTTTTACATTATGTAATATGGGTGTAATCATGTCGCAACATTGTTCATCGATTCCACTACCTATGCTACTCAGACGAGCACATAATAAGTGCAAAACCGGTAAATGGTAGTTGGTCTCGATGAAAGATATGGGGACTTCCATGGAGATGCCGGAGTAATGCAATGCCAGTCAGAGGACATAGTCCCTGGAATAGTTGTTTTCGGCACCTCGATTCTAAATAAGTAGGATTGCCTTCCTCAAAGACAATAGAGGTCACTGCTGTAATGACACCTGCGGAAAAACAGGTCGCTATCTGTCAATTAGAATATCTAGAATTAATCTGCCTGTCAATTAGACAATAATTGTCAGACGGATAGTTGCAAAGACCAAAAGAGGCCACTACGGTGTTTCTCACCACCACAAAACCCACTACACACTAGACTCAGTAGACTAGGACACAATTTCAGAGATTAATTTTGTGTACCTAGTATACTATATATTCAGGTATCAAATATAATAGTAATGCAATTAATAATAATTTCAGTGTACAGTGTATATGTAATTAATTTCTACATGTTAACCAGGGCGGTAGCACTGACAATAAGTCAGGGCGGCAGCACTGACAATAAGTCAGGGCGGCAGCACTGACAATAAGTCGATAATCTACAGAATTTTTTTGATCGACAATCATCAAACAAACAATATTGCTCAGACAATACACACCGTCTATTATTTTTTGTTCAAGTGAAATAAAACACTCTGTTCTCTTCAACGGTTTATAATCAACTTACAATCGCCAAATCAATGTACAGGAAACAGACATCATTTTTACAAAGGGCGGTACTACATATGCGCGCTAAATTTTAAAATATTTGTTAACAGACTTCACAACATCCTCACTTAACAAGTATTTAAAATTAGTCTTATTCTACTATTTCTAGATATTTAACAAACTTATTATGTTTAACTTTTTGTACATAAGCTTTTTGTTAGCAAATCAGCTGGCGTCTGTGCCATAGGTAAGTATTTTAACATGATTTGATTCGTAGTAACCACTTCCCTAATGGGTGTTTTCCACTTGTCTTTCTGATAATTTCTTTCCTTCTTCCTCTTCTAATATGGACATTTTTACAATTTTTTTTCTATTATTCCATCATAATTTTTTTTCTTTCATAACTATAACATCTCTACTGAGTTACTTCATGTTTTTCAGGGTCATACAACCGACAACCTTTTAGTTTTCTCGTCACATCCTACAAACATCACTTTAGATTTTTTGTCCAATTTCCTTCTTAAATTTTTTGGTACATGTATTATAGCACGAATAATTTTTAAATTTGTTAGAACAATATTCATCTCCATTGTCTGAATGTAAATACTTAATCGAAGCATTCTTGTGTTTCTCCACCATTGACTTAAAAATCTTAAGACATTCAAATACCTCATCCTTACTTTCAATAAACTAAACAAAACCCATTCGGCTGTAATCGTCTTCAAATGTTAGGAAGTACATAGATACACCAAGCGATCTCATTTGCATGGGTCCACAAAGGTCAGTATGAATAATTTCTAACAAAGAAGAAGCCCATTTATCAGTATTTTTAAAAGAGGTTCTAGAGATTTTTCCTTCACACATGCAGTTGTTTGAGTTCTGTTTGTCCATGGCGTTCCATTCCTTCAACTACTTCGTTTTTCATTTTGTTTAAGTATGCTGTGTTTATGTGTCCCAATCTCCTATGTCATGTCTGTCTTGATGCCACTACAGGTACTAATAGTAAATACTTTTCCTTAGGCATATTCAACTTATAAACACCATCTTGTAGATCAGCTTTTGCAATCAGTTCATTCGCTTTGTTGAGAATTTTGCATCTTCCGTTTTCAATTTCAATGAGTTTCCATTTTCGATAATTTTACTCACAGACAGTAGGTTTGTTGTTAGTCCTGGGACACACATAACATTTTTTACTTTGATTTCCAGACAAAGCTTCTATTAACGTTTTTAGTTTCTCATCCCCTATACATTTTACGTAAAGTTTTTTTGATTGAGTACCATTATTTCTGGTAAATTGGGATGTTCTTTATTTTTTACCCAGTCTTCATTTGCAGTAAAATGACAGCTAGCTCCTGAGTCAATGTACCATTCCTTGTTGCTGAAATTTCCCCTAGAAAATACAACACTAAACAAGTTCTCATTTTTCAGTTGCACACCTGTGCTTTTTTCACATTTCAACTGTATTATTTTAGGACACTGACTGACTGCCCTTTTTCGTTATAATACCAGCACGTAAAACTTTTATTCATGTTCGAAGTACTTCCTTTTTTGTTTTTGCCAGATCTGTTAAAACTATTCTGATTCGGTGGTGATCCCTTATACCGAGCATGTTTTCTACTTTGGACTGCAAGCACCACCCCACAACCAGCAACTTCACTTTCCATGTCTAGCAATCTCATTTTGATGGAATCTGCAGTAATTTTTTGCCCACTATTTTTTAGCGCCAATATGATAAAAGTTGATCATTGATGTTTAAACCTGTACCAGCACTATCCAGTTTTTGTCCTATGCCTATCTACTATTTGATTCACATAGCTAGCCACAAGTAACTTTCTTCTAGTCGAGTTGAAATTAATTTTCGCAGCAAACTAATTATATGCGTTTGCCTGGAATCGTCATACAGATTTTTATGTGTTTGCCACAATTTCACAGTCGTTTCAGTTTCTTTTATGTGCATGTATAATGAGAAGTCTATTGTCAATATAATCTTTGCTTTTGCTTTCACATCTTGATATGCAATCATTTCAATAGTGCATTTCGATAAACCCTCTGATGCAAGCAAATTTTCTACGGCTTTTAGTTTTAGCACATTTGCTACGAAATTTGATGCCATATTTTATACTATTGCACTCGTGATCACGAACTTTTTTTTCACAATTTCACTATTTCACAAAGATCGGTGTATTTACGAATTTTTTTTGTTTATGTGTTAAAGTATAAATATTGACCTAGGCAGGGTCATGTCATGAATCATCAAATATCCTGAATTATCCTATGATAGCATGTAAGTGTAATGTGACTATTGCAACAAATATGTGGAGCCATTTAGGAGTTACATTAGCAAATCAGGAGAATTGTGGATAATAAATTATTAAACCAACAGACACCTCATGTTCTATGAGTCAATATTTAGGTTATACCATTAACAGAACAGATCCATAAGCTCGCCTTGCCTTTTACACAGAACAGAAATATGAAATCCTTAATCCTATTTTTATACTAAGTACATTCTTCTTTTTTTTAATTGAAATTTAAATAACATCTATTTTCAGTACTTATATTTTGTTATAATTTTATCTGTATTGTAACATACGTATTTTGTCAAACATGTTAATAAAATACGTATAAAAATAAAATAATAAATATGTAATAAAAACAAATACGTTTGCAAACCATGCTAGTTATTCATTACGTGACCTATTCCCATACAGACGATAAAAGTTTACCCTGTAAACTTGGTAATTTTAGTCATGTTTAAATTAAAGGGAGTCACTTTCATTAATTAAAACTGCAGAGAAATTTAGTTTCAGTTAACTATAAAACTGTAATTTTTTAGAATTTAGAAACAATAGTACTTACCCAGTCGACTGAAAATTATATTGTTGAGGATAAGGCAAAGAACTGTACTGCATGCTAGGGAAGTTGCCACTGGAGGATCTTCCAAAGTAATCAGTCATATTATGTGGATTAGCTGCTGAAGTTACGACAGATTGCTGTCCTGGTGTAGAAGCCATAGAAACTGACTGTGGCCTAGTAGTAGAGTTATCACTATTAACCTGAGGAGTAGGAGGTTTGGAAGGCTCTTTAATGTCTTCTGTTCCATTTTTCATATTTTTTTCTTGAAGAGGATCAAATTCACTAGAATTCACCTTATTTAAAGATGCATTTGTTAGGTTTTCCGCACTGGACTGTTCACGCTGCTCTATTAAAGAAAAGGTAATTAGTAACTTGTAATTTATACAGGTTGCCCCGTTTTTTCATTCATAACTTTGGCAAGGGATGGAGCACGTAAAAATAATAGGGTCCTTCCTATAACATTTTTTTTTAAAGATGTGTCGTTCTCGTGGTACAGGGTGTTCAACTTTTAAAAATAATTTTATTATTTTCTTTAATATCTACTACCTATAAATATTTTTGGTTGAAACTGTTAACATGAAATTTGTCAATACTGTTGTTAAAAACTGAAACTACAATTCCTACTTAATCCAACAATACATTTTTTCCCTCAATCAAGATTTAAGTAATTTCATAAGCAAACCATTATTAAAATGTCAAAATATCTCAAGAAGAGGGCTTCCTAACGATTTTTGTCAAGAGTCAAGAGACAAAAGATCAAAATACTAATTTCTGTATCGAAAGAATTATTTCTCGCAATTCGCATAGAAATTTAGGGGGTTTAAAAGCTAACGAAACCTCATAACTACGGTACTGTCTTTAGTCAAAAAATGTTTTAAAAGTCAAAATATTAGCTTTTCATCATAATTGGTGTGTGCAAAGTTTCAACAAAAAATATAGACCGGGTTTCCCATTTCATTTGACTAATGGCAATTAACATGGGCTATTACATTTCATTGAATTTTATATTCCCAGGACACAATGAACCATATTTATTCGAATAAGTAAACACTAATAATTTATAATTAATGAAAAAGTAAAAAAGAAAAGTTGTCTCTGGCGGGATTCGAACCTGCAAAATTTTGCGGTTCAGTTTGAAACACAGCCGCTCAACCAACTAGTCCACTGGATGATGTTTAATAATCTTTCTTAAAACTGTTATGTAAACTGTACCTATTAACTTAAAAAGAATTTTTATTGATATTTTAATTAAAAAAGCATTTCGCTTTAGTATTTTGGTAATGAGAAGTGTTTGACAGTCAGTACTATCGATTCCGTTAGCAATATTTCTCATAGTGTGCCCTGGGAATATAAAATTCAATGAAATGTAATAGCCCATGTTAATTGCCATTAGTCAAATGAAATGGGAAACCCGGTATAGGGTTAGTAAATATTAAAGAAAATGGATTTTTTTAAAGTTGAAACGCCCTGTATTACGAGAATGAAACATCTTACAAAAAATGTCATAGGAAAGACCCTATTATTACATGCTCTAAGTTATGAACGAAAAAACGGGAACACCGTGTATAGACAAAAAGAGTACTGGAAAATTGGCGTCATTGTCTTATACTAATATCCTAAATTATAGACACAAGTGATTAAAATTTACGTGGAATTTCACTATGAATATTTGGTGAATTCCCATCTACAGTGATTTTCTAAAAAAAACAATTACGCTGAATAGCAGAGGCTAATTGGCAGGCAAATATCATATTTATGTAAATAATACAGGGTGAATTTTTAGTGTGTGTTATATTTATAGAGGTGATACCTTTCAACTGTAAGAGCACATATACAAAGATTTTTTATATCTTTATATAGGAATTAAGGCAAAAAGTTAACTAAGAGATATATCATTAATGAAATTATGAAATATTATGGTTAAATAAAGTTTTTAATTTTCCTCGTTACCTATAACAAAATTATAAAAATTTAAAATTATAATTATTACATATACAATTTTTTTCAAAACTCCATTATGAAAAGTTATTATTTTTTTAAATAATTTGTGTATCCCGCCACTTTCCAGAGGTGGGTTATCAAAAAAAAGTGCATCTAGTATTCTCTAAACTAGATTACAAGATTGCTCGATTGGGTCATCAGTCATTATGATGTTTTAACATATCCTTAATGCTAAATCATACAGGGTGTTCGGCATAAAGCATATATAAAAATCCCTGACTTTTCCGGGTTGCCAGACAAATATTTATTTTTTCCAGTAATTAAATGGTTTGTATGACAAAGATCAATAGATGTGTTATATTTTTCTTTTTTTTAATTTAAATGTCATTTAAAAAAACCAGAAATACCATTTTTGTAGATAAAAAAATTGTGGTTTTTTCTCATTTAACTTTTTTCGATCAGCATAATTCTTTTTTGGGTTATTAAGACAAATAATTTATGAAATTTATTGAGTATTTTGGTATAACTGTATGTTCTCGATATTTATGTAGCCAAAACATTAACTTATGATACCATCTACAGTTGGTACTATGTACTATTCATTAGTATAGGATGTAATAGGTTTACATATATTTTTTGCTTAAATCAGATACTTACAATATATTCCTTCATTACAAATTCCATCATTTAAGAATGAGGTATCTTAAATAACGTAAGAAATGAATGACTTATATGTTAATTTTATTCATAAGAAATAAACTAAGAAATTAAAAAACCCAGTCAATGGTCGAAACCAATAATACTGAAAATTCATACAGCGATGTTGCCACATCGGTTAGGGGATATTGTGGCAAAGTGGTATACCTAATATAATAACATAATATATAATAGAGGGTTTCTCTTAAACAATTTCCTTAAAACTTTGTAATTGTAGTAAAATGAAACACAATTAAATGGATTATAATTATAATACATAATTCTAATTTAACTGAAATAGTAAAAATGGAAGTACCTATATAATTATTTTTTTAAAACTGCAATCATTTTACTTTCACCCTAACAGTCGGTTAACATAAAATAGCAAAGTTTAATACTTTGGGACAAAATGTGTCACAAATAAGAAATATTACAGGTAATGAACTTTATTATATCAGTGAAATAAAACAAAATGATTATCACATGGATTAAGTTTCCTAGGTCTAAGGAAATTAATATTGTCTAAAACACAGACAATTTCAATGGCAAATATCAACTTCTGGAAAAAAGAAATAGTTATGAGGGTGCTGCCCATAATTTCTCATACATTGAATTTTATTCTGTATTGTATAATTTGAATTGAACTGTATTTTGTTCTGATACATCAGGATTTGTGTCTATGACTTGAGTAACACAATGGCCGCATTCAGGGAACCGCAGCGCTGCAGCGCTTTATTAAAGCGGTAAAGCATATGTTTTTCCCGCGGGATCGCTGAATAGTTCCATCAAGCGATAAAATTAAAATAGTTTAGATTTACATCTATGGGTTTACGCACAAAATATCTATGGATAATATTAATTATTATTAATATTAATTACAAAATATTAATTACTGAAAATTATGTCACTTTAAGCTTGCGTTTAAAATGTCGATTCAGCGAACGTGAAGCGGTAAAGCGCTGGAGTGCTATGGTTCCCTGAATGCGCCCATTGTTTTCCACTTTATTCTTTGTATCTTTTAATACAACTAACACATAATAACCCAATACAATCTGTATTATAGTTAACGTGAATTTTTCACTCTGATTTTCCTCACAAAATTTATCTCTCACTAAGTGACCCTGTGTGCACCAGGTTACTATTAATAAAATAACACTATACCAGCGGACCGGCACCCATATCAGTTTGCCCCCTTATATATTTCACTGTAGCCCGACCTCCTATATGTTGTGACTTCCTTTACAGAAGTGGTTTTGTTTTATTTTTCATATAGCTCAAGAAATGTTTTCACAAGTTTAAAACTTAAATTTTGATCTAGAAGTGAAAAGTCATTAGTATACTCCCAAGGTATGTTTTTAGCCCAAGTGTTGACCGATCACACTAAGAACACACGAACACCCACCCAATCACACCTATAAGAACGACTACTATTGTTCTTATTCGTTCAATGGTCAATATGATGTATGCCTTATAATCCCCAGTTATTGACTATTTATTTATTAGTTATACTACCACATACACACAGATACAATTTGTTCTATTACATTTGGGTTTGGGCAGCTATTTTAAATCATTTGCATTCAGTCTGTCTGAATGCTAGAGAGTCGGCTGCTTCATTCCCTTCATGGCTAGAATGGCCTGGGACCCAGACCAGAGTTACTCTTATTTTTTCTGCTCAATTGAGCAAGTGCCTCCTGGCAGCTCCATACTGTTTTTGAGTTGCAATGGTAGGAACCAAGAGCTTTAAGAGCTGCTTGGCTGTCTGAGAAGATTTTTATCGATTTGCGTGTAAGTTGCCTTCGTTCCAGCCTCTGTACACATAATTCGATGGCATAAATTTCTGCCTCAAATATAGTTGCATAACTGCCAAGGGATGAGGATATTTTCACCGTTGGGTTGCAACTATATACTCCGGCTGCAACACCCATGGGTGTTTTGGATCCGTCTGTAAACCAACAACTATCTGCCGTCAATAGGTCGGCCTTATTCCGATCCCATTCATCTCTTCCTGGGAAGAGAATATGAAAGGGCAGTTCAAGGTTGGTCTTTGCAGGCATGACATCTGAAATCATCTCCAGGATACTGTGACTTTCCATGTCCTCCAGCAGCCTATTGCGCTCCATGGTGTCAGACTGCGGCATGTTAAAAGCTGCCTGCTTTAGTCTGTATGTTGCCCATCTGGCCTCTCTCTCCAAATATATATGAAGAGGAGGTAGGTCCAGTAGGATTTCCAGAGCTGCTGAGGGTGTGGAGCTAATTGCTCCAGTTATGGTCAGGCAGGCTTGTCTCTGTAAGCCAGAGAATTTGATTTTGGTCCTTTGTTGTAGTCTTTTGGACCACCAAACTATGGAGCCGTATGCGATCATGGGTCGTATGACCGTCACATACAGCCAATATATTTGTTTGGGTCCAGTGCCCCAAGATTTCCCACAAATTCGTCGACATGTCCATAAGGACAGTTGTGCCTTGTGGATCATTTTTTCCAGATGGGAGTTCCAATTAAGCAACTTATCCAGTACTACACCCAGATACTTTGCTTCCTCCGCAAATGGAATTATTTCACCAAGTAAGGAGGGAGGTCTTAAGTTGTCCAGCTTCCTTTTCTTGGTAAACGGTACAATTACCGTTTTCTGAGGGTTTACAGACATCTGCTCCCTCTTACACCAACTCAGTACTGTCTCTAATACCTCTTGGAGGGTGAGGGAAATTCCCTCTTCAGAGTTTCCTCTGACTAAAATGACTAGATCGTCCGCATATGCTTGAACCTCAACCTCCCACACAGAAAGTATGGCCAGCAGGTCATCCACAAGCAGTGACCAAAGTAAGGGGGAAATAACCCCCCCTTGTGGACACCCTCTTGCGGCCCTAAATCTGACCGTATTCTTCCTGAAGGGACGTCGTTATAGTTCTATTTTCTAACATAGCCCGAATCCAGCCACTTATGGTTGGGTCGACTCCCCTAGCAATGACAGCTGTATATAGGGAGTCAGGCAGTGCATTGTTAAACGCTCCCTCAATGTCAAGAAAGGCCGCCACAGCAGTTTGCCTACTCTGCAGGGATTGGGTGATTTTCCCGACTAAGTTGTTGAGGGCTAGTTCTGTTGACTTGCCGGTTTGATAGGCATACTGGTGGGTATTAAGAGGATGAATGCTTAACTCGTCCTAATGTGTCCATCCAGTACCTTTTCCAGACTTTTCAACAGAAATGATTTCAGGCTAATGGGTCTGACCGATTTGGGGCATAGGTCTATTCGACCTATTTTAGGTATGTATACCACCCTCACTGCGGACCAACTGGATGGTATATAGCTCCATGCCAGACTAGCTCTGAATAGTCTAATAAGAAACGGTATGATGATTTCCAGTCCTTTTTGGAGCAGAGCTGGAAACACACCATCCTCACCGGGTGATTTGAATGGCTGGAAAGATTTGATAGCCCACTCAATAGCTGGTCTTGTGATAACCTTCCTGGCCACCTGGTTATCCAAAATCGAACTACCTGGGAAGTGGTTTTGTAACAAAAGCTCCAAGGTTTCCCTTCCAGAGTTCGTGAAGGTTCCATCAGGTCGTTTTATCCACCCAAATTCCCTTGCCGGATCTCTAGAAAGGATCTTGTGGATTCTCGTACTGCTAGGTAAATCAGATATACACTCGCAGAACTTCCTCCAAGATTCCCTTTTTGCCCTTCTTATTTCTTTATTATAGTCCGTTAATGTGGATCTATATGGGGCCCAGGTGCCCGAAACTTTAGCTCGATTAAAGAGGCGTCGAACTTCGTTAGTGACTTTAGCACTACATAGTTCACATCACATAATACCAGACAGATAAATCCACGGAAACTGCATTGCACTCTGTTGTATTTGATAATACCTTATATAACTCCATACTAACAGCGGCAGAGGAGCACAGGTTACCACCTGCTCCTCCTGCTGAAAGGTGGATTTACTCTATGCTTTCAAACTTCTCAATTTATACCTTGTTAAGTGTCTAACCATAAAAAAATACAATGGTAATCAACTTCAAATTAATAATATTTAAACAAGAGAAAAAAAATCAGTAGTGTGAGTGCGAAAGTGCGTAAAAAAGGTCGCTGAAGCTAGTTCAGTATTCAACAAAAAAAATAATGGGGTAGGTTTGATGATCAAAACACTTACCAAATTTTAAGGGCGCCACTAGCAAAACTCGCTACTCTGCTAGGAGGCTTCCTGCTGTTCCAGGTCTCCCAAACAACTTACTGTTTTGTTTTAATATAAAATATACCAATACCAAGCAAATAATACTTATTATCTGTTAGAGTTCAATCAGCTCATTGTTCAAATGGGATATAACAAGTATAATAATAATATAAACTTTGTCTATAGGCAACACAAAATTAAACAAGAAAATAAGGCGAAAATAGCAACAAAGATCTGTACACAATTTATTTAAATATAGTCAGATATAAGTACATCACCATACATAGGAAGACAGATATTTAACAGTAAATAACAATTATTACAAAATTGAAAAAATCGTATTTGAAAGTTACTTTTCTGCTCACTACAATATCAACGTCAACATCATAATCATTAAAAAAAAGCAAGGTAAGTTATCTTACTACTAAATACTCCGGGGACAAGAGAAACCTACGCCATAAGATGGTATCCTTACTTGGGTGTTCCAGGTAGTTAGGATATACCAGTTCAGAACTCGAGGTGACTCGTTTGGGCTCGAGGATGACTTACGGACTTGAGGGTGACTCTGGTCAACTTGTATCACGAAGTAAAACACAGACGCAACACAGCATCTATGAGGTAGATAAGGAAAAAGAATACAGAAAAAAAGGAAAAACAAAAAAAGGAAAAGCAAAAAAAAAAAGGAGCCGGCTTGTGAACTTTTATTAAAGTGTAGAGCCCAACTTTTAGCATAGTATCTGTAAAAGGTATATTTCTTTTTCTGTCAGCCCCTAATATCTATTTTTTTAGATGCCATTGTTACACCTTTTTCTGTCGCAACATTGTGATAGGGTGCATTGTCAATCACTAGCACACTATGTGGTGATAAGTTAGGAATTAACATTTCGGTTATCCACTTATAATTTTCATAGTTAATTTGGCTGTGGTAATCACCACTTTTTGATTTTGATTTAAATTTTAAGTAGGGATTTTTTATAAAATCCATTTCTCCACCTGCGTGTACTATTATTAGCCGGTGCCCTTTAGAAACGGGTTTTCACAAACCTTCATTAGAATGGTCGCTCCAACTTTTCATGTGTGTGTGTGACAACAATGAATATATGTTTCATCCATATACACTAAAGGACCATTTTCACTCCTATATCTTTTAATATCACGTAGAAACTTTCGACAGATCCAGCATAGTTGTTGTCGTCCCTAAATTTCTTGTGAATATGATTTAAAGTGGGAACCTTTCTTTCTATTATGTAAAAATTTATTATGAAATGCCTAAGTAATCTCCTCATCCATATTGTCCAAGCTAGTTTTGGTAGCAGTTTTCCGTCTCTTCTTATTCGGTGTAAGGAATGAGTTACTTTTACCATTTTCGATTATTTTCATTTCCTGGTAATTTTTTTTATGCACCTGAAACACACCAGTTGCACGCGAAACATGCTCTTGCACTTTTGCGAGGTCTATTATTGCCTGTTTAGTTTCAGCTTCTCGCCGCATAAAATATAGCACATTACTAATAATTTCTCGAGATTGTCCATTCAAAACTTTTGATTTAAATTTCATAGTAAGTACTTTTTAAAAAACCAAAACTTTTTAAATAATGTAGAACTTCACAGCGCGTCAACTCGGACTTATTTCTGTGCAGTTGATATGCGTCTGACCTATTCATCAGCAAACTCGCTACACAAATGGTTGTTGGTAGTTCATAATGCGTATGTCTATTGCACATCTGTGGGCGTCACAAACCTAGAGTTTTAGCTGTTTGTTAACCTGTACCTAACGATTTAAATGACAATCAATCCCTTACTACCATACTGGAAAATATGTACTGAATACGGAGTTTTTTGTCTTCTTCAAGAAAGAACACTACTCAGTATGAAAAAATGCTGCGGAAAGAAAAGGAAATATCTTTTGTGAATTCGATAAAATATAGAATAATTCATGGATGTGTCACATTTATTTCTAATATTTTAACCTTGCACTTATTTTTAAGTCTAGTTTGTAAAAATCTACATAATAATCACAATTATTTTACGATAAAAATTTGTTATTTTGCAATTTAAATTTAGAGAAGTCTATTCATTCTCCTTATGCTAGAAAATAAGGATTTTTTTTACTGAATGGTAGATTCTGTCTTTCTACCATTCAGTATCGAGATGACATATAGACAGCTGCATAATCTGCCATATTGAGGCCAGGTTTTACTAAATATTTCTTAAATTTTTTGTTGATATTTATATGATGTTGATATTTTTCTGATATTTCGACTATTCCATAACTGGAATAGTTATTTATAAAAATTAAAAGGTAAATTGAAATAAATTTGTTAACAAATATATTAAAAATAGAGTTAATTTACATATGATATTTACAGCACCACATTACACATAACCGATATGTTCTTGGCTCTACTGAATAATCATAAATAGAAATATATCATGCCTTTCTTTCATACATTTACCTTTCAAATTTTAATATCTGCTCATCCTACCTACCTACCTACCATAGCCATTATGACCATGAAAACGTCATGAGTTATAAAAATACGAGGGTCTGAGAGAGGCTCACCTAAAAGATTAAAGAAACATAATATTATATGAATACCTTACCTCTTCTTAATTTTAATATTTTGATATTTCTATATTTCAGTTTAAAGTTATGTATTTTTTCATAAACTATGGGTATTTACCTAATAATTTATTTTAGTATACATGCTTAAATATAGGGCTTAATATAAATTAAAAAGAGATGCTTTTGTATTATTCCAGTCTAGTTCGTAAAAATCTAAAAAATTATCACAATTATATTTTTATAGTTCATTTGAAATTTGGAGCAGTTATCTTTAATCTCATTATGCTAAAAAACTATAACTTTTTGTTGTGTACTCCTGTAGTAGATTGTGTAATCCCTATACTACAATGTATATTCAGTACTGTAATGTCACCAAAAAGCCTAAGGCTGATAGACATAATATACAAGCTGCATAATCTGCTATAGCAAAGTCAGCTTTTGTAGCGTATATTGTTTCTTTATTGGTGGCAGTGTAATATGTCTTATGAAACAACTTGGACCATATGTCATATTTGATTTAGTCATAAAAAGAATTGAAAGAAAATTTTCCATGTCAAAGTAATATTAAAACATTAGATAGATCAACCATGATCAAGTGATGGGATGTATTAAAATAACATTTAAAATGTCATGGTGTTGTTTTCCATTTTTCCACAAATTTATTTTTACATTTATTTTTTAGCGCACCTCGTACAAATCCAACATTACAAATGGTACAGATTTCTAATTCTAAATTTTAAAATCCAACACCGGCGCCATCCACACCTCAAATCTTGTATACCTAATATCTTTGATACACATCTTCACTAGACGTTAAAATGAATGGCCGCCTAAATAATAATTTTTACGCAATTCTGTTCCTTGTCTATATTTCTGTGTATTTCAATATAGTTTTTTGAGAATCGTTTATTAAAACTCGTGTGCAGGAGATGACAAATTTTGGTAATGATATGTGACACAAAATTTTTTATTTGTTTTTATTGTCAGCCTTTATAATTTTATTAACATACCGTATCTGAGTAAAAAAAATATGTCAACTCCAGGCTTTATATCTTTTTTCCAAATAACACACTTCAGTTTTTTAAAAAGTTTTATAATTTTTGAAATGAACAGTTTTGCGCAAAGATCCTCTTACTTCTCCTCCTTTCTCTTTCTTTTCATACGCATCGATTGTATGGTCCCCAGCTATCTGCTATGCTACTATGAAACAACGGCTAACTCAACTACAGCATCTGGTGTGTGTTAGCATTCGCAAGACTCCCACAGAGACCCTAGAGACTCTCCTGTCACTTCCAAAACTGCATATCCTAGTCGAGGAGGAGGAAACGGAGGGCTTCTTACAGGGTTAAACAATGGGGGAGGTGACTAGGTAAAAGCCACGATGGTAAACATACAAATATTTTGAAGAAACTCATGGGAGGAGATACCCTGCGACAAGATATCTCCACGTATGTGTTTCATAAACCCTTTCTGATGCTCAGGTCCCAAATGGGCTTGTCTAGTTCACAGATGGGTGTAAGACAGTCCAGGGCTCAGAAGCGGGAGTTCATGGCATCCACCCAGGGGCCAAATTATCTTTCTCCTTGGAAAAGCATGCCAGTCTTTCAGGCGGAAATGTGTTCACAAAAATCTCAAAATTCCAATAAACACATCCAGATATGTACTGACAGTCAGGCAGCGTTATGCCTTTACCTCCTCTAGGATCACCTCCAAGGTGATCCTGGGGTGTATCAACGGTCTGGTTCAACAATCAAGTAAAATTGACCTCGGAACTGGATTATTATAACATGGTCGGAAATGAGGAGGCTGATGCGTTGACTAGAAATGAGGAGGCTGATGCGCTGACTAGAAAAGGTTTGAGTATTTAATTTATGACGTCCGAACCAGTGCTCAGACTTCCATCCAGTTATATACCGAGGTCCATTGAAAATTGAATTAGAAAGAGCTCTGAGGAAAAATTATCAAACGGATCAATACTTGCACTAAGTTATAACAGTATTAGGATTGTAACAGGATTATTAGGTAATAGACATCTCAACAAGCGCCTTAACATTATTGGCCTTAGTGCCACTAGAAGGTGTAGGTTCTGCGGACATGATGGCGAGGACTCCATACACATCCTGTCACTGCATGTGTCTGCCTTATGGTCAAGAGACATATATACCTGGATGCAACTTTCCTCCTGCCCCAGGACATTAGAGAGCTTGCACTAGGACTGGTGTTGACATATGCAGATAGTACGGGGATCTTCAAATAATTTTCGACTAGCACCAGGCACAATAGGTTGAAAA